>JAJJMC010024047.1:2557416-2655319 GCA_023531435.1 Papaver californicum | reverse complement strand
AGTTCGAGAATCGAACCTCTTTTTACCACTATATTAAAACCACATCAGTTATAACTAAAATAGGATCACTAATTTGATTATATTATTCTTTAATTGAGTGGAACAAAATTTAATTCCATTATATTATTCTTTAATTGAGTGAAAATAAGATCACTAATTTGATTGTACCTACGACACGCATCACTTAACTTCCTTTACTTGGAAAGTTTAGTTCTTTTATCTTAGAGGTTTGAAATTATCTTTGGTAGTAATTCTCTTCATAGAATTTACTTGAAGTAAAATTTGTCTACTATTTCTAACTTTTTAGAAAGAACCTTAATGCAAGTCAAGTTATAACTAAAAAACATATTTATACATCTTAGGAAACGACTTCGATTTCGTAATTGAGAATTTACTTGGGTTGCAAGAAATTCATTGCTTATATCCTAAGTAACCCTGCGTTGATCGGTTACTATAATTTTGAGACATATGAAACACTGAAAGCTCAATCCCTACACGCTTGTGTATCTTGTTACAAAATTGTCCTCCAAGCACCTAAGGATCTTTGTGATATAAGTTACGAATTTGAAAGACTTTACTTGGTATTTGTGAAGCATGTAACCTATCTTATAAGAAAGATAGTTTTGTAACATGTATATGTAGTTGTTCTGTTTGTTATTCTTGTCTACTCTAATGTCCTTTTCTTCTGATATTAAGGCATTCAAGAATTACTGATCAAATCCAGATTCGGTAGAAAACTTCAAACACAATTGCGTATAACGCTTATCAATTGAAATCATGTTTGTAAGTTTTTCACAAGAGTACATCTTAGATTAATTTCTAGTTTATTCTTGTGAAAATAAATGATTAGGTGTCTAAATAAATTTTGAAGAAAATAAAACCTAGTTATATTTAAATTCGTCTAAATCTGGGAATATATTTTTGTCTCCTTGATCTTGAGTCAGATAGGAAATCACCGGGCGTCATGTTTGAGGCAGGGAAGCTCTATTCATCACAAAGGAATATGTAGTAACTCATAGGCCTGTAAAGGACATCGTCTTGGAGAATACAATGTTTAGGTTCTTGAGATAATCAAGAGACGTATGGACACAACTACAACAATGTAGCTTGGAGGGTTTATTTTTCCTAAACTACATTCAAGAACAAAAACATTAAAGTAGGCTAGTGTTTGTAACGGCTTAATACAACGTCTATTCAAACAAAATGAGGTCATGGTTTTTTTTTTTGTTTGGCAGTTTTCTTTGTTAACAAAATTTATGGTGTCTTACTCTACTTTTATTTTTCGTGTTCTTTTTTATTATCATCATAATTAAAAATATATGCACGTTGTATGTGATCAACCCTTGTGATTCAAAATATCTTTCGGAGATTATCCTAGGAAATTTCTTCTCTGCTTTAATCTTTCATTGAAGTTCACACAAGGAATAGTTTATAGGTTCCGTAACGGAAAAAATGGTGGTGTACTTGGTACCCTCCTCCTTTTCACATGGTTTTTTCGGAAAAGGTGGATATGATGGATACTCCTATTACGACCTAATTCAGTTGATGCGGACTGATCAATCCATACATGTAGACATTATCAACACTAATCACCGGCAGTGCGATTTCATGGAGCCATCTGAGATACTCACGTTCATCAACATTTTGTTGGGAGTTTAGATCATATTTCTGCCAACCTTTGCCCTGCAACATTTTAAATTATAATCAAGAGAAGTAACCATGAGTTGGGGATTTAATGGTTGTTGTTGTAATGTTGAGTAACTGGTAAAAAAAGTTTTTCCCCTAATTACCAACAACCTTTCAGAGACAACGAAATGAAAAGAATAACTCTTGACATCAAAAATGTTTTGGCATCATCATCTTCATAATCAGGACAATCCTTATAAGAATTAACAACAATATTGTCCATGCTTTTTGTTATTTGATGATGTTGTTGTACAAAAGCTGACATAGTTCCATGATCATATTGTTTATTTGATAAATTTTCCTTGTGGTGCTTGTCTATGAATGAAATGAAACTCTTCTTGAGTTTTCCACGATAATTGGTGATAAAATACAAAAGTAGGCATACCATAAATACTAAAACCAATTTTATACATTCAATATATGACCATATTTATATATATATATTCAGTGCAGATATATGAAATTATTATTTATTTTTATAATGCTAAAAAACCATTGAAGTTTGACTTTTATATGTATGCTGCATTGACGGATAAGTAGAATTCCGTTAAAATAACAGACCCCAAATCATAGTACAGGGACCTGTGCATTTCTTGTAATGCTTCTAGCCAACCAATACCTTTGGAACACTAGTTCGTTGGAAAGTAATAATTGGTTGAATATCCATAACACAAATACTATTTCAAGTTCATCTTCTTCATTGGATATGTTGAGCCCTGCTTGTGCTCTAAAAAACCTTTCAACCCAGAACAACATAATCCACTAGAGTGCAGTTGTTTATAATTATCTCGCGATATATCAGTCTCCATAGTATATGGAAAAGCCCATTCATTTTCCAGTTGCTACTCATTCTATTTGATTGAAGTACTTTTCCCACACCACTTATTATTCCATAAATGAAAAACAAACCAAGAATATTAATTCATGTAACAACAATTATATCATTTAAAAAAATGGACATCGAATGCATACAAAATTAAAATTATTGGCGATAGTGGCGTTGACGCACGCATGTCTTTTGTCTTTTTGTGACTATAACACTCTGTTTGGTTGGAAGAATCGAAACCCTAAAATTGAATTCCTCCATAATTGAATTCAAATCTAAAAAAATTAAGGTTTGGTTGAGGTAATTCGGTTACCTTTGTTTTTACCCCCAGAATCCAATTACATTGCACTATTGGAGCAGTGCAATAGAAATTTGTTATTTTAGAGGGAATCATATTCCTAGGAATCCAAAATCTTAATTACATACCTTGATTTGTCCTGTTTGGTTTAAGTAATTTAATTCTAAGGGAATTAGATTACCTAAACTTCAATTCCTTGAACCAAACATGATATAATGGCAAAACTTCTGTCCATCCAAATTTGACAATTCCATAAGAATTGCCCAAACTACTTTACTCATCGGATTTTAAAAAATGTAATCATATACTTATAATTGATGAAGCCACGCCAGATATAGTCATGTATTATATCTGTTGGCAATATGGATTTTGACGCACAACATATTTTCCAGTTTTTTGTGAGTTTTCCAATAATGGCAAAACTCCCATCCACCCCCTGAGAATCGCCAATTTTTGGAATTTAACAATTTCATAAGAATTACCCAAACTTCCTTACTCATCTATTTTAAGAACCTGACTATATCGGGGCATGGACGAATTATTTTGGCTCTACCCAATTTTGTGTAAACCCATAATAATAGATAAAGGGTGTCAAAATTTATGCAAAAATACTAAATTACCCTTTATAAAACATAAAATTACAAACTAAAAGTAAACTGAATTACTAATACTAATTAATCTAACCTATTTTTCATTTCACTTGTTCATCAAACGATTCTTCTTCTTCTATATTCTTCCTCTTCTTCTCCATTTCAAACCAAAACATCGACGATTCAAAAAACGATTAATCATTTTTTTTAATATATATAAGGAAATGGTAAGACAAATATAGCGTCACTCTAAAGGAACAACTCTACCAAGTGGAAGAATCTAGGAATTGCAGAAGCAATTAAACATAAACCGAAGAACAAAATGGTTAAGGATGAGGAAGATGAAAAAACTCTTAGCTCGATACAACAAATGGCTTGAATCAGGTACTTTTCTATCATCCCATCACACTAAATTAGGTTTCAATCGCATGCAAACAATAAAAAATTGATAATTTTGATTTCCGGGTTTTCTGTAAAAACCAGAATCTTTCGATGTTCATGTCCACATTGAACGATTCAAATTTGAATTGTTTGATGTTCATGCCCTCGTAGAACGATTCCAGTTCAACTGAAAAGTCAGGAAACATCGACCAAAAATCGTTGGATGTGGACACGAACATCGAACAATTTTGGGTTGAGAAGAAACTGAACTTTCTCAGAATCGTTAGATTGGACATTCATATCAAACGATTCTGGGTCGAGAAGAAACTGAACATTTATCAAAAATTTTGGATGTGGACATCCCTATTGAACGATTGTTTGTCAAGAAAACTCCAGAGCTTTTGTTGGTTTTTTATCCTAGAATCGTTGGATACGAAAACTAACACAGAACAATTCTATAATTATAGTGTTAGAAATCATTGGATACGTGTGTATCGTGTTGGACGATTCTAGTCTTGGAATTCCTAAAGTTTGTTATTGTATGTTGTCGTACTCTTCAGAGATAAGGGAGAGGCTACGAAAGGTGAAAAGAGAGCTAAGAAAAAATATGATCTTGCTTTCCCCGAGAGCTTAAGACCTCGTCGAAAGGACGGTAAGAACTTGATGGGTAGACACCGTAGGGGTTCGACGAGCAAAGCTAAATCGGTCTATGTCAATGAACCAACTGAAGAGGAGCACCAAATAGAAGACTCTTCTTCTTCTTCTGGTACAGATTCTGATAGAGTTCCACGTGAAGAGGAAAGTGATAAGGAAGATAGCGAGAGCCATGAAGGAGAAGAACAAGGAGGTGGAGGACCACCACGACAACCACAAGAACAAGAAGTAGATAAATATGCAACTCCAGGAAGGAAGAAGAAGGGAACATACTTGACAACGACTTCGATGTTGTTAAGTCACGGTCCCAATGAGCCCATTCATGGGTTACCGGATGATAAAGAACAATTTTTATGGAGGTACAAGCATAGTTGGGCAGCTAGGAAATGTGCAACCATGGTAAGTATCTCAACCTTATTATTTATATTTCCTACCTTTATTTAAGCTTAACGCACTTTCTAATTTGTCGTCATTTGTCATTTAGGACCACACTGATGTCGTGCATCTTCCAAAAAAACCAATCGTCATTTAGCAAAATGGAGTTATGGCCACTGGATGGAGAAACATATAAAGTCAAACGGATCGTCAAAAGAACGAGGTTGATGTATGGAGTGAATAACTCCAAGGTTTGGTATGACAAGCTCTTTGTTTCTTCCTTCCTCGAGAGACATTACGTAGAGACGAATACTTTTCATCTACCGTTTGGGGAAATAACAATAACCCCAAACGATGTACAGTTGATCACGGGTCTCAAAGTTGGAGGTAAAGCTGTAAGGGGGCCCAACTACCAAAATGAGGTAGATTGGAAGGACATCTACAAGTTCACCTCTAAGGTGTTTGGTTGTGATGCGTATAAGACCACGACGGAGATGATGGTGGTGAAAGAGAAAAAGCAGAGAATATTCCATCTCGGCCACCTTAGGGATGAGTTCTCGGGAACACTGTGTCTTCATGAAAGTGGTGAGTTGACCGCGGATCGTATCACTGGTACCGCCACCACATATATTCTTTACATCTTGGGATTTGTTATCTTCCATGATATTTTCGATTCTCGGGTGAATGCCAACTACATCCAGTTAGTTCAACCATTGGAGAAAGTCAACGAGTACTGTTGGGACACTGCTTTCCTTGCATACTTATTGAATGAAATGATAAAGTGTACCAGGGTAGACAAGACCCAAGTCGTAGGTAATATGGCTCTTCTCAAGGTAATTCAAGGGGTGTAGTGTTGAAGTTAAAATTTTGTCTTATTATTCCTACTCTCACCTTTATTCCTACGTTGATGCAGGTGTGGATATACTTGCACTTCCCGGAGTTTGCTAAGAGGGCCGGTGAGCAAGGGAATTGGGATGATTTTTTTTTAGGAAGCAACTACTCCTTCAGCGGCAAGACGAAGAATCAGAATAAGGACCTCCTTGAGCTGAGGCGGCTACTGGACAACTTGACGACATCGGATGTTGTCTTTAACCCTTACAAGGAAGCATTTTCGGACGAAAAGATGGTTGGGTGCCCGGAACAAATTTACCTTGGACCTCTTTTTCACCCCAATGGTTATGTAATGTACAACCGATAAGAGTGGCGAGGCAATGTGGTGTTGTGCAGAAGATCCCTGATGCAGTCAAATTCAAATTTAATACGGAGAAATATATTCCCTTAAGAACGATATTGAGGTTGTCCACAGTCCTAAACCAACTCAAACTATTTGGGAAAATAGGGCGGCTAATGTATGCGGAATGGGTAGGGATGCGAACTCCAATGCTGAATCCATCCTGGCATATATGTCTTGCTACCTCAACGTGTCTCAAACTCATGTTATACTAATAGACGAGAGGCCCTTCATCAAGGACCGGGATAGAGCTCTCGATGTTCTGGTACGTGTTGTACTCTCTTATGGTATGTTAAGGGGTTTTATAATGAGTTGTAACTTGTTTGTTGTTTGAAATGAAAACAGAGAAGACGAATCACGTACATGTGATCAACCAAGAAAAAATGTGTATTGGGTGAGGAGAACATGTTTTGGAGAATCATGCGAAGATTGAATAATACCAGGCTCTGGAGGATGAACAAGCTGGTGCTAGGTTGGGGAGGAGGTGGAGCCGGCACCAAAAAAAAAATCAATAATGAGAAAGGATGCTCGAGGCGAATCAAGCAGTGGACAAGGAACTCCCAAACGAGGTCGAGGTGGTCGTGGTCGTAGGGAAGGCGGTGATGTGGTTGAATGAATATTTTCTTGTTTTCAAACTAATGGGTCTTTACTTTGGATAATTATGTATTTAATTTATGTTTATCATTCCGATTTAAACATACAGATAATTAAGTTTATTAGTTTATGAAAGAACAAATTTATTTGGTTTTAAAATTATTGTGTATGCAAATATGCGACAAAAGAACTACAATTAGTTCCAATTTATCATTGGAACTCTGAATGTTTTTATTGACAGAATTGTTCGACGTGGAAGAACCTATCAAACGATTCTGAACATAAAAACCATAAATTTTTCCAGGTATTCAGAATCGGTTGATGTCAACGTTCATATCGAATGATTCTAGGTAAAAAAAAAACCCAACTTTCTGTTGCTTTTTGACGATAAAATCGTTCGATGTGGGCATCCATATCTAGCGATTATAAGTAGAGGAAATGCCAATATTTCAGATGATTTTTTAGTATAGAATCGTTCGATGTTGGCATCTATAAAGAATGATTCTAAGGGAGGAAAAACAATACTTTCTATTGCTTTTTGACAATATAAATGTTCGATATGGACAACCATATCGAACGATTCTAAGGTTTAATCACATGCCAATTTTTATTGTTGTTTTTAGCTTAGAATCGTTCGATGTGGAGCTATGTATATAATGATTCCAGCAAGTATAGATTTTGACATTTTTGATAACCTAGAACCGTTCGACGTGTACTTACATAACGAACGATTTTTGCAGAATATTTCACCCAAATTTTGATTTTTTTGAAAAAAAATAGTCGTTGGGACTTCCTTTATATAAAAAGGACCTCTATCCCTGGCACAACTTGCCCCAAACTTATACCTTCTACTCACTCCCACTTCATGCACTACTCAAATAGAGCCGGGGAAATGGAATGAGAACCAAATGAAGATTTGGAGCTCGTCAAGTTGTTCATTCTCGTCTTCCGTGAACGTTCGTTCAATATTTATCCAATGATTTGGAAGAAATTCAAAGAATTTTTCTATAACCGCACCGGGAACCCTAACCATCGCAAATGGAGAGACCTAGCATCTAGATTCTACATCGTCAAAAGTGAAATGTGAGAGTTCCGTAAAATTAGAAGAATGGTTCACGAACATCATCCTCAAACTTCTAATAGCGAGAAAGTGAGTAGTTTGGCAATTTTATCCCTTTCTCATCGTTTGATATTCGTATACTAACTTATAATCGATTTAATTTCAGGTCGCACGATTCCTTAGCCTGTGACGAATTCGAAATGGGGAAAGGATGTTCATGCACGCGAGGGAATACACCGTGTTGAACCAACATGCTCGGAGGTTCTTTAACGATGTATTAATGTGCGAGCTTCAAGAATATACGTACTAGATCATGTAATGAAATGTGCTAATATCCTAAACTATGTAATGCAATGCACTAATATCCTAGACTATGAATGCAATTTGTCATTTATGAAAGTGTCTATGAATCGTTTCATAACAACACTCACATAACGATTGTTGGAATTGTCCTTTGTGAATGGAAACATCCACTGATTCCTGTGTTCTTCAATCACGAAGAACATCAATCCAGAACCGGCATGCGTTATCCTTCGTATCCAACGATTCTGGGTTGATTATCTTTAAAAAAAAATCATTTTTTTTGAGATTTTTGCTAGTTTTGATGATTAGTTAACACTAGTTGATTTTACAACTAACACGAATAAAAAACTACTAATTAAATTAATTGACCCCATCGTCTCCACCCTGTAGGAACTACGAGATCACCCCAAGGACGCCCTCGACATCCAAGGGTCACGGACCGACTGGAAAGCATTAGTTGTCCACTCTCAGATTGGGCAGCGAGGGTCGGAGAAGGACAATCACTCATATCTTGTCTCAAATTCATAAAATAAATTAGACATTAATATACATAATTAGATAAAAAAATTTAATATTTATTTTATAATAATTCTATTTTATCTTTTTATAGTAGGATCAAAATAATTCGTATAAATCTTAATATAACCAGGTTTAATAAACTGAGTTCTATACTTCTAATCGATGAAGCCACACTAAATATAGTCATCCAGAGATTTTAAACACAATGAGCTGTGTCTATACTCTCAAGATCCAAATCAAATCTTAGTTTGTCATGGTGCATGTCAAAAAGGTCATCAATGACCAAACCATGAATAGCCTTTATCTAACTCAGACTCATAGTCATACACATGAAAGTGGGACCCAAAGTAAGATCCACCAAATAGAAGATGGTCCCACACGAGATGTGTGCTGTTAAATAACGACAGCAAATTTTATAATCAAATCCAACTTAATTGGATTGGAGATGGAATTCAAAATAAACGTACATGTTTTGTTTATTGAACCCCTCCCCTGGCTGGCAGTCCACTCTCCCAGTTGTTATGGTCAAAAGACATTTACATGTCTAGGTTTTTCTTTGTTCTGGGACTCATGTGGTGGTTACATGCGTTAAATACAGTTATGATTGTGTTCTTTAAACAACCAGTACTTCTGTTTCTTATCTATTTGTCCCATCCCCAACCCCATCTGGGCGAATTCGACGGTGGACCGGAAGAAAAAAAAGAAGCCTAGCTTCAAGTTTTACAAATTTTGACAGATGCATTGGCCAAAATATACGCGATATTTATTGACAGACCTACTTATATGATTCAACTCAGACAGTATGCCGGTACCGGAAGGCCGTTGTTTGGAAGTCAAAGAGCAAGACCAGTCAATATTTTATTGAAATCTCTTTTGGGCATCTCCATGTTGAGAGAATATGGGCAAAATGGGTATCCTATAAACACAGCACGTGAGGTTAGATACCACTGCAGAAGAGACTAGATTTTATGGGTTCTTTTTAGATTGGTTTTTTATTTTAAGTATTTTATTTGTGTTTTCTTATTTGAGAGACAGAATAGAATACGGCATTTGCACGTGAATGGAGTTTTGAGTAATACACGAGGAAGGAAGCAGTTTAAGGGGAGGAGATAAAGCGAATAGGAATTCAAAATACTTCCGACACTACCTAGCCGAACCCATGCATCTTGTCCCTTCTTTTGGCCACCCTATCTCTATGGGATGGTGTTTATGTGTGCAGGAGTCCGGTCAAAACTGTGTTCCATCTTTTCCTAAAGGCTTTGGCAACATGAAAAGGTATACTTAAAGTGTCAAGGACGGAAATCAACATCCAATAATATGGTTCTTTGGAGGAGTGGATCCACATAGTAATGTGATGAAGCTACTAGGTGATGATATCAATGACCTGATTTCAAAATTTATCACAAATAAATTTTTTATCGCAAAGAAAAAAACTTTTCGTGTATCATTAGATATGATTTCTAAAAAGACATTGCATTCACCCCCTTTTATTATGATTACCATTTTTCTTCTGGCATCACAACCAAATGAATCAAACATAAAGAAATTGAAACAAAAGATGAAATTTAAATTATAAATCAGATATGAAATTGAAATTGAAATCAACACAAATAATTAACATGGTTCGACAACGGAATGTCTACATCCACGGGTAATAAAGGTTTTGTGTTATATTGATAGTTCATGATACAAGGTGATAAACTCCATTGTTAGTTTTCTTCTAAAAAATCACAGAGAAAGTCCCCTTTTTCTAACACCATCAATTTGATTATAAAGGGAAAGAAGAAATTCACTTTTACATTCATGCCCATTTGCTCTTATCTCCAAATTGATTAATAAGCTATCTGCTTCAACCTTAAATTTTTTCATGTGTTGATGTGGTCTTCCACGTGTCAATGATGATTTTATCCTTGAATGCTCTTAATCTGACAATATCTGTGTTGTTTAAGTTGTGGTACGAACGTTCTTGGTGCTGGCAGCTTTCGTGCGGGAAGATATACTTTTATTACTGTCTTTAATTAAACTTGAAAAGCACAAACATGTTTGGTGCGGACAAGTTTACTTGAGCTGTGGTATACGAGCAACCATGGTGCGAAACGTTCACATTTTTAAAAAAGTGCGGACATTCTTGCCTTAGTTATTATTAAATGACAGCTTTATGTCTTAAACTGCATATATCTTCTCTTGAACTTAGTGGTGCGGGCCCTCATGACCATCCTTGGTGCTGGAAGCTTATTCAAGTTGTGGTGTACCAACATTCTTGGTGCTAACTTGGAAGCTGCATAATCCTGATTTGCTTATTCCTTTCTCTAATTGAGGCTTCACACTGTGCTTGTTAGCATTCAATGAAACTGAAACTTATTTCTTACTTTTTTTCCTTTCAGCTATGCTTAAATAGCACAAGGATCTAGATGTTCTCCACGTGTTAATGGTGATATTTTGGTATCTACAGTTTGTCCCTTTTCTTAAGGTTTGTTTGAAGAATAATCCTTAAGAAAATATGTTCATGACTTTCTTATACCGTACTTTAGTGGAGAGCTTGATCAAAATTTTAAAATTTCACTCCGGTTCACTGTTATAGGGGTAAGATTGAGTGTTTGATTTCTATGTCACTGGGTTGGTTTTTACCTTGCGTCATCTTTGAGGGTGCTGTCACACTTCTAATCGCACCTTGGCCAGAGGAGATTTAACAGTGCAGCCCGGATGTGACTGTGAAGGTAACATATGCGGAGTATGATTGTACCAGTTCCACAGTGAGCGAAAAATGTCATGTTAGGCATCTTTTGCTTATGAATAACCCATCGGTCCTACACTCATAGACACCTACACGGTTTATTATGAGAGATTGCACTTGTCGTGCTTTACCTAGTATGGCGTAGAGCGGACCAAAGGTGTATGCCTTTGCTTTTGAAAGCTAGTTGTCATAGTTTTTGAAAGCAAAAGTCTGCATCGTCGTCTTGTCTAGCTTTGATGATCTTTGTCTGCACAAAAGAAAAACAAGAAAAAGCTTCGAATTTGGAACCGTGTTTATGGTGCTTTGGTCCATTGTCTCGTATCAGCATTATTGCAAGTCTGAATGTGCTTGTCATTACGTATAGAGTTGAGCAGCTGGAGTAAGAGCAAGTGCGCAGTATTGCTATCAATCGTGCATGCAATCAGTATGGGCTCCTCTATTAGTTGTTTTTTAGAATGATTTCTCCTTCTTTGATGCCCCATCTATGACAGTGATATGAGTGCGTTGAGAGCCTGCGAACCTGTTAGACTACTAGTACTGCAAGTCTGCTAGGCTGCTAGTTTTTGAGTCGTTAAGACTGTGAGACAGTTAGACATCTAGGCTGCGAGACTTTATGCGCACTTATTCACTTGAGGTGAGGCATTGTTGATCCTTGCTTCAACTTCTCCTTTATTATTATCTATATAAATTTGATACGGTGGGAAATCTGTGTTGTCGAGCTATATCTTCAGCTTGCTTTTTGTATGCTTCACAATACCAGATCTTTGAGGTGCAAGTGTCTTCTTCTTTTTCATCTCGTTTAATTCTAATTTATTTCCCATTGTATGATTTATAGAGCGAATCTTTTTTTTCGAGTAGTTGATTTTGCTTCATGGCTTGTTCACTTCTTGGCTGCAATGAGATTATCTTTTTAAGCCATAGACCTTGGAGTCACCAAACTATACGATCATGCTTTTAACTTGTTTGATTTTTGCTAAGCTTGAATACTTACTCTAATGATGATATTAAGCTTCGAATACCAAGCTGTTGTGGAAGTTGAGAAATACGAACATTCTTGGTGCGTACTCGAGCTTGAGGACTTTCAGCATCCTTGAGTTATTTGTTGTAGAGAAAACATTTACTCCTCTATTTCTTTTACACTTGCTGCTGATGTACGGTCCTGATGTTTGTTTGAGAACTGAGGACTTGATTTGTTTATTTTGTTTCACCATGTGGTTACGGACTCAAGCCATGCAAGCATCCTCATTTAGGATGTGCAATCATAATTCCCTTCCTTGAGTTGCATAGTGCGAGTACTTTAGTTGCGGAAATCATCGCTTGGAATTTGCTTTCCCTCGAATGATTTGGGGATACGGTCATCATCATTTGAGAATGGGGGTGAGGTCATCCTTGTTATGGGCAATATATGAGTATGAGAGGTATGAACATCTTGAAGTTAACCTGGACTTTAAGTTGTTGTACTTGGTCTTTGTTGCTATAATTTTTTACTTCTACGGACTGCCAAGTGTTGTGAACATCTTTATTGAAGCTGGGTGGTACGAACTCAGGCTTTGGGCCATGGGAGGATTCTCACCAGAGCTAATTTGAAGTTTCTATTCTTCAGTGGACTTGAGAGTTGCGGACCTGATGTACTCTTCTCTTGTGCTGGTGGTTTATTTTTCTTATTCTGCGGACTTTGTTCATATTTGTTTGAGATTTTAAACTTCTCTTTAAGTTTATAATGTCTTCGTATTGTCTTCTTTTGTTTTTTGTTGTTATGTTCTAGCAATTGTTTAGCTGCTGGTAAGGGATATAAGTTGAGCTGCGGTATGTCAATATCCTTACTTGAGTTGCACATTATTTTCATTTATCTTCTTCTTATTCTTTTAGCTTTCGTACTTGTACTTATTATTTCTAAAACTAAGCATTTGAGATATCAGTCAATCAAATTTGTAGCTTTGGCTTTGTGCTGCTACTGAATCTCACCAGTAGATAATATCATTCTCACTTGAACTGTGGCTACAGATACACCACTTTGAGCTTGATTTGTTTATTTTTTTCTTGAACTGTACCTAGCTTGAATTTCTTCTGCGTTCTTAAGAATTACGGGCTTGAGAGTTTGTTGTCCGAAGCTTAATGGGACTAGAGTCATATTAAGCTTAGATTGTATCTCATAGATTGTGTACCTGATGTCTGTTTCTCTTGTGTTTTTGGTGTCTTCTTTCAGTTCAATTGTAAGTTGACTTGGATTTTGTCTTCTTTAAACTTGATTTGATTTTTAAGTTGTGGTACTTGATTTTTAACTTCACCATGTAGTTACGGGATATCTTACTGGCTTGATATGTATCTTAATGGATAGAGACGCACTTGTTGAGATGTAATCTTGTTCAAAGAACAAATTGCTTAGTTTATGATTTGTATCTTAGGTGTTAGTTCTTATCCTTGTTGAGTTGTACTTCCAGCTTATTTCTTTTACTTCAAATTGTTGTCGACTGAATTTCAGTTGAACTTAGTTCTTTAAATTTATTTTGAATTTTTAGCCACAACAATTACTTAGCAGCGACAATACAATTGTAACTTCAGAGTATAGAATTTGATTTAGGTGTAGAAATTTATTTTGGTGTGGTCATCTTCGAGTTTAAATCAGGTGTAGAAATTTATTTTTTAGGTGCGGGATTTCTTAGATTTAGGTGCGGATAGAATTTGATAATCAGATCATCTTTGAGTTCAAATCAGGTTAATTTCAGTATTTGAGCTATGGAATGAGAATTTTGTCTTTTGAGTTGCGGGAAAAACTTGATAATTCTTACTTCTTATTATTCAGTTGAGCTCAAACAATTCTTGTTGTTTTTCAGTTATACATGAGTTGTACAATCATGCACAAGTTCACATGAGTAAATGTTTGTAGAACTGCGGCCATATCTAACTTTTGAATTCTTCTTATTTAAATATATGTTGTGCGGACAAAGGTAGTTAAAATCTTTGCAACAACAACAAATAAATACCCTCGAATAAACCATCAAGTTTCTAAACTCTCGTACACTGAACCTTAACACAAACACAGTCTCTCAATAATAGAGTAAAAAAAAAAGGTTTAATCCTTTCTTCCTTAAAACCCCATTTTGAATCATTTTTTATTTCTTCTATTTTATCATTTTTTCTTCCTTATTGCTGCTCTACAACTTGTTTTCTCCTTGGCTATGAGACTCTCTTACTAAGTCATAAACCACTGCTTCATCCTTATCGTTGTATGCTCTCCTCCTTGATTAGAACTGTAACAACGGTATTTAACTAGTTGGTCTTCTACTCATTTAGTTTTCAAATATTTCTATGAATATGTGTCCATGTTGAAAAGCATGAATGTGCCTGGTGTGGACTTGTTTTCCTGGGTAATGAAACGAAAACTTCCTCTCTTGAATTTGAATTCCACCAGGTCATTAGCTAAACGGTTTATCACACGCCTTATTTGTGGGCTTGGTAATTATTGCTTCAAACTATGGTCTAGGACTCGAATTATGATGTGTAATTGTCCCATAATTTCTGCATTCATGTGTTTGTTTTCGAAGTGCTGCTTGTAAATTGATGCAGATTAAACATTTGCAGAACGACCCACCTCATAGTTGTGTTGGTCTTAAGCTAAGCTCGCGAAACATAAACATTAGAAACATCAGTTGAATTGTGATTGAGGTCTTGATCTGTGAAAATTGTTTCAATTGTAAACCGTCTTCAATTGCAAATTGCCTCTTGCTACGAAACTGCGATGTTGCTTCAGATTATCTATGGAACTGTGGTAAGTATTGTTGAACTGTCTCTCGCTTATTTTAATTGAGTTGGTCTTCTCATATCATGACAGCAACATCGATGAGTATTCAGCAGTTCTATGTTGTATTCAACTCGAATCAAATCTCCATTGCTTTTTAGCAAATAAGTTCTTCTGGATATAAACCTGTTCATATTACTTATGATCCTTTGTAGCCTGGTATTTCACTTTTGCATGCATAAGTCTTAGAAGGTATACAGTTGCATTCTTGAACTGTATATCTCACAATACTTCAAGCATCTACCTTTAACTCTCGCTATTCGTACTTCACTTGAGCTTCAGACTGCCAGAATATCCTTATTTAAATTTTGGATTGTCAACATTCTCCCTGCTCATCACACCATTTCTTTTGGATTCTTGGCACATACACAAAGGTTGTTATGCACTGAAATGTTGCTTATTATCTTTGTACACCACCTCCTTTCTCAAATAAGTCAATTATTCTCATGAGTATGTATTGTGTTACACTGCGGTTACATAGCAACTTCTAATCTTCAGCAATAATGAATGGCGTTATTTACATAGTCTCTTCTATACTTCAGTAGCAATGGTATTACTATAAATGTTGTAGTACCAATGATACTTCAGCTCTTTGAAGTATGTATGTTGAAATTAGGGCTGCACAGGAACCGACCCGAAAAACCGCAACCGCCCGAACCCGACAAAACCGCGGGTTTTATAACCAAACCGACCCGCTACGGGTTGGTATACGGTTTTGAAAATTTAAAACCCGGTCACCACGGGTCGGCTTACGGGTTTAGTGTAGCACCCGCCCGAACCCGCCCGTTTAACCCGTTTATTCTGAACCTGTGTTGCTGTACTGTTTTGTCAAGATGTTTTCACACTTACCTGTACTTCAATACCCTTCCCTATTATTTTTATGTCAAAGAGGACTCTCTCAGCTTTCAAACAAGACCAAAATTTCTGAATTCCATTGAGAAATGATTTTTGTACGAATTTTTGATTTCAAACTGCCGAAACTGCATTTTCTGAATACGGGATTCCTGTTCTGTTTTTGATGAGTCTTTTTAACATAGCTATAAACCTTACTATATTTTCTTACAATTTTATTGTGTTAGATTATTCTTTCTAGTTTCAAATGAGCCAAAAATCACTCATTTTCATTGTGTAACGAATCTTACACAAATTTCCAAAGACAGACTATTCCAAACTAAATTTTTCAGAAATCATTTGAAAATCTTACCATTTCAAGTTCTATAATTGCCACATGAACTTCTAAGATAACGATATAGATTCAACTCCATACAAATGATAAGAAAGCAAAGAAAATAAATTAATCCTTATTTTTGTGGCTAGTGTATATCCCTTGTATAACTGTATTTGTTATTATATTTTGACGATGTTTGGTGTTTTTTGTTGTTTCTTAGGAGGCTTAATGGGTGATTCATCAACTCAATCTCTATCTGCCTTTTCTTTCCTTTTTTTTTTCTTCTGTTTTTAGTGTTTTTTGCTGCCAATTTTTTTCTATCTGCCACGGGTTAACCCATGAAATAAACCGAACCCGCCTCGGGTTGAAACCGACCCGACCCGCATGTGGACGGGTTGGTATACGGTTTTGAATATTAAAACCCATCTCTAGACGGGTTGGTAGTTGGTTTTACCCCAAAACCGACCCGCCGGCCCGTTGTGCAGCCCTAGTTGAAATATGTCCATCTCATAAGCCACGAGACATCTTCGTATGAGCTGTGGGACCTGTTGAAAAAACAAACTTTTCCACACTTCATTCTTATGGTTCTTGAATCGCATCATAGTAACCAGGCTTAGGATATAAATGATCATTAGATGGTTAAATGCAAGTTTAGAAGTCCAGTTCAAAACTTCATTTTTCTGTTTTGATGAGAGTCAAAACTAAGCAGCTGCAAAACATTTAAATAAATTGATTACAAACACATAAATTTAATGATTTTAAACCATTCAAACTAAGATTTCTTTTGTTTAGAAAAGTGGGAAAAAAGATCATTCATAGCATAAAAACTCAAATTCAGATGGATTAAGATATGAAAATTACATGATTACAAACCCATTTGAAATAACAATTGAAGAGAAAGAAACCCTTATCAATCAAAGAAAAAGGGAACATGGGTTTTCTAAGACATTAAATTCAGAATTTTAGAAACGAAAATTTGGACAGGTAAAATAAATTCTCTACCTTTTTCCTGTTTCTAGTGCCAAATTATGATTACTATTTTTCTTCTGGCATCACAACCAGATGAATCAAACATAAAAAAAACCAAAACAAAAGATGAAATTTAAATTATAAATCAGATATGAAATTGAAATTGAAATCATCACAAATGGTTAACGTGGTTCGACAACGGAGTGTCTACATCCACGGGTAATAAAGGTTTTGTGTTATATTGATAGTTCATGATACAAGGTGATAAAATTCATCGTTAGTTTTCTTCTAAAAAATCACAAAGAATGTCCCCCTTCTCTAATACCATCAATCTGATTATAAAGGGAAAGAAGAAGTTCACTTTTACATTCATACCCCTTTGCTCTTATCTCCAAATTGATTAATAAGCTATTTGCTTCAACCTTAAATTCTGTCATGTGTTAATGTGGTCTGTCATGGGTCGATATGGTTTGCCATGAGTCGATCTTGATCTTATCCTTGAATGTCTTTAATCTGACTTTATCGGTGTTGTTTAAGTTGTGGTATGAACGTTCTTAGTGCTGGCAGCTTTGGTGCGGGAAGATATACTTTTATTACTGTCTTTAATTAAACTTGAAAAGCACGAACATGTTTGGTGCAGACAAATTTACTTGAGCTGTGGTATACGAGCGACCATGGAGCAGAACGTTCACATTCTTACAAGAGTGCGGACATTCTTTCCTTAGTTATTATTAAATGACAACTTTATGATATAAACTGCATATATCTTCTCTTGAATTTAGTGGTGCGGCCCTCATGACCATCCTTGGTGCGAAAAGCTTATTCAAGTTGTGGTGTACCAACATGCTGCGTAATCATGATTTGCTTATTCCTTTCTCTAATTGAGGCTTCACACTGTGCTTGCTAGCATTCAATGAAACTGAAACTTATTTCTTACTGTTTGACTCTCAGTTATGCATGAGTAGCATTAGGCTCTAAATGTTCGCCACCTGTTAATGGTGATATTTTGATACCTACATTCATGGTGGTGTTGGGCAGGTGATGGGTGATGGTTAGTAAGTTATAGCACTTCTGGCGGTAATTATTTTACTGATTTGTTCGTGGGTTATCTCTGTATGTAAATAGAACATGTAATTAGACAAATACTTCGAACCTAATCAGGAAAAATTAGGTACAAATAACCTAATGTTAGATTGTCTAACACATATTTCGAAAACTAATAACAATTTTAATTTGGCACTTTCTTTTCAATGTGCATAAAAGTGCAACATGTGAATTGAATAGCAACTAGTGCTTCTTCTTCAATTGTATTTCATGCATATCAAGCCTTGAACTGAAAATGATGCTAATATTAAGCAAAAGGTTCAACACCACGTACATGAACCGACAAAAGAGTTAGCACCCACCACGAGACATTGCCACATTCGTGACGGGGGGCTGAAATAGTCATGAAATCAGTGTCTTTATTTATAGGAAGAGTGAGTTCCCAAATTCGGTCTTTCTTTTCCCAAGGCATGGGAAACTGCTCACATCAAAAAATTTACGGATTTGAAAACAATGGTTTTGTATTTGTGGAGTTAACCTATCAAATTTTACTCAATAGATTAACAAATTCCACACTGGGAAAAGGTTTCGAAATTATAAAACAACAATAAAACTCTTTCTCCTCCGTGAGTATTACATTATATAGTCACTTCTTGGTTTTGTCGCAAGAGGCAAGAGCATTTCTTGGTTTTGCCGCTGCAGTTTTGTTAATATTAGTCTTAACTCGTGCGCGCAATAACCAAGTTACCGGCAGGCTCCATTCAGCGCCCCTCCTGGCGTGTAGCCTGCTAGCTGCTAGTTGCCAACTGCAAGTGTTTGGCAAGGCACATTAAGTTTGTGATCTGCATATACTAACCAACATTGACAAATTTTATACTTACAATAAGTTTACATTAACCAACATTGACAAATTTTATACTTACAATAAGTTTACATCTAGTAAATTGATGTTCAAATTTCTATCGAACAGAGCTAAGTGCATTCAAATTTATCGTACTAA
Source organism: Papaver californicum (assembly GCA_023531435.1). Classification (NCBI taxonomy): domain Eukaryota; kingdom Viridiplantae; phylum Streptophyta; class Magnoliopsida; order Ranunculales; family Papaveraceae; genus Papaver; species Papaver californicum. Next base: position 2,636,088 of record JAJJMC010024047.1, on the reverse strand, counting down.
TTTCATCCATTATTTTGCCAAGTGCAATAATATCCTTGAGTATATCAGTATGAGAGACATTAGCAACTTTAATCACCTTAAGAGACTTTTCTTTTACACTAGCCCACTCTGATTCGAGTCGCAGCAAGCTCAATAGATTCACAGTTCCATCTCCATCTCCATATACGATCTCAGGCTGTTGATCAAACCCGCCTTTATTATTAGCATAAAACAATGTCTCGGCGGTCTTTATTCCTGTCCCAACTACACAAGTTATTGGCAAGCCAGGTGAAACTAGACTTTCTATTAATGGCAAAATTCGATTTTTGTAGGGAAAAATGCCTTCTGAATAACCAATGTCGTCGAGGAATTGGGGTATGTCGGATGCTGTGTAAGTCTTGTTTGGTGTAATTACTAGAGGAAGTTTGCGACCAAATAGTTTCGGAGAAGGTAAAAGCCATAAATTACTTTCAGAACTTCTTTGCTCAGCTCTTACTAATAATGGATTTACTAAGGGTACGCCTAGTGAGTACCCTGAAGCAAATGTGAGCATTTCTTGAACTGTTCCACCCCACGGTGCTGATAGAGCAATGAAGTGTTTTACGAATTTTTTACGCCACGAAATCGGATTTCGGTTGAGCAATTGAAGGACAAAGAGACCTCCTAAGCTGTGTGAGAGTATTATGACTGGTTTCCCACCATTAGATTCGCTTGCTTTCTCTATCTGTGAAGGATAATAGTCCCACATTGCTAATATCCCTATAATAAACTTAAAATATAATATGAAAGGGCCACTCCACTCATTGCCAATTGGTTTTGAGTTGGATGCCCGCAAACTTTAACACTATCAACCCCTTCAATTGTTGTAGGTACTCAGTGCCAACAGCTGAAGGACGACCCTCTCTAGCAAGACCGTACCTGAAATCATATGGAGCCCCAAATAGGTCTTGACCTTCTACGTAGCCTTGTCGCTCGAGAGATTCTACCAGTGGTGCCATGTATGCCGTAATGTCCCTGAGAACTGAGGTCATTGTTGTTAGGAGTATACAATGGACGGTAACATTTGTTTCTCATCTAACTTTTGTTGCGACAATTGCTTAAACCGAAAATGCGATGTTACCCAATAAGGCCTAAGCATACTCTGACCCGCAGTTACAGCTGACATGAATTCACCAAGATTAAGGAACCAAAGCCTGAGCATGAATTCACTGCAATTTCATTCAAATCCATTTGTTCATTTGTCCTGCTAACCTGCCACAACCCGCAGATTGGTGCTTTAACTACATTTGGTCTACTTCTTTATGCAGAATGTTACCCGCAGTTATCGTTAGGGTAATTCTATAAACTCTTTCTTACCCCCTTTGAGCAAAAGGTTGTTTAGATTTGTTATAACATACATCTGCATAGTTTTTTTGTTTCATACTTTTGCATCACCGTAGCATTAATTTTCTTGACGAATTTGAGGACGACCAAAAACTAATTAGGGGCTATTAAAGCAATCCAATGGATATGGCTAAGGGGTGACCCAGGGTCTGTAAAAATACTAAAATATCCTTTTACTTATAAAATAATTACCACAAAACCTTTCACTAATAAAAGTTTAAAACCCTAAACCTAAAATCTAACATGTTATAATTGGTAGTTTCGTGTTTGTGTTAACTATTGAGTATTGTGTTGTTCTTCATTGTCCATAAACTTCATGCACAATCGGTAGTTATGTTTAGTCATAAACTACCGATTGTGTTACTGGACAAAAATTTAGTGGTAATCTGTAGTTTCGTATACGGTTAAACTTCCGATTATGCAAGCTAGTGATACTTAGCAACATCGAACTCAATCGGTAGTTATTTTTACACCTAAACTACCGATTATTCTACTGGATGCAAATGTACACATAATTGGAAATTATTATTTTTATGTAACTACCGATTGTAGTGTGTTCATATGCACAATCGGTAGTTATATAGAGCCCGAGCTCACGATTATGCATAATCGGTAGTTAAGTTGATTTTTTAACTACCGATTATGAACAATTGGGTGAGTTTAATGTACTTTGTGAACAATGTGATTCGATTAGTTAATTGGTTTTGTAAAACAGTTGAATGTAACATCATTTCATTGAATCTAAAAGTCATATATAGCGTAACATTACAGGAAATGAAATATATTTAAGCATATAGGTTGAAACCGAACAAGGGAAGTTCTTCCAAAATCCGATAGCAATCCTCATGCATAAACTCCTCCCTATGCTTATTTTCATATTGCTGGAGAGCCATCACCCACTGAAAAAAACAAATCAATTATAAGTTTGAATGTTTGAAAACTCTTTTTAATAAACGACTTATTAACGTAAAACACTTGCTCTTGCCACAGGCGATTCGGTGGGACGAGCTCGTAATCTCAGTATCATTTCCTCTTTCAAGTGTTCCAACCGTTCGAACAACTCCTCATACCTTTTCCTAACGCCTCTGGGCGTTCTCTGAAATTCATTTCCATTTAAGGTGACAAAAATCTGAAACAAGCGGTTCCACCAAGAATCGGTGGACTGCAGCGCCATCCAATTTTCATTAACGCCTCGGTTATTGTTGTTCCAATAAGCAGTTTCGTACTCGTGCGACATGATCGTTGCCCACGATCTAATAATGTCCACATCTTCATCATTAGTGTATTGAAGAGCCATATTTAGTGCTTCAAAATCAAATGTGAGAATGAGAATGAGATTGAAAGGGATAAGGGAGATTGAGGTTGAAAGTGATAGGTGAGAATTAGAATATCCTTGAAAGGGATAGTTTCCTTTTATAGTGTTTTATTACCAACGACTATTTTTTCAAAAAAAAAAAACCTTTGGGTTGGGTCGTACAAGCATAATCGGTAGTTTAAGAATTTCTTAAACTACACATTTAAGAATTACTTAAACTACCGATTGTTAGTGTCCAGGAGTTTTGAAAAAAAGTGTCATTCCAATTTGAGGCATCTTACATAATCGGTAGTTTAGGGTATCTATTATCTACCGATTGTTGTTTTCTTTTATGACTAATAATATTTGAGCAATTATTTAGAATGAAAGTACAATCAACGACTAGTTTTTGAAATTATCCTACAAATACACCTCTCTTTTCTCAACCAAATACCACACACACCTAGTTTCATACACTCTACAAATTTCATTTAAGCATCTTCTCTTTGTAACTCACTTCATACGTCTACTTACAAGCATGGCAACGTTTGACTCAGCTAAAGATTTTTCTATAACCAAAACATGGTATAACAAAACCCTACGTGAAGATGTCATAGCTGGAAGGGTTACACCTGAAACCTTTTGGGGGAGGATCTACATCAAATATGTGCGAGATTAGGTAAAGCTTTTACTCTCATCACCACCTGCATCATAAGGGATGATATTAAATAATTCGTTTGAATAATTTCTCTCTCCTTCTAGCGATGATTAGTAAATACCTCAAGGAAATTAATGTTAGGGTTTATTTAAGGGTGACACATTCACTTGTTGATACTTGTCCTCGATCATTTTAGGTCTGAAGTCTGAACTTTTTTTCCTTGTTTTAGTACTAGGCACAAGTTTTTGTTTCCAAGGAAACCTGTTTGTGGGGTTTCTCTTTTAACAAAATAATGGGTTAAAAATAAAGGGATATTGATTCATCTTCATATTTTTTGCCAAATTATAGACATGTCTTTCACAAGAATCAACAATATTTTTCAAACAATGGGTTTAAAATGAAGGGAAACAACTTTATTATGTGTTTAACACATGAGACACATTTTCATAATAAAGTTAACATATAGTAGATACATTGTGGTAATATTAATCCAATTTTTTTTTTTGTATATTTGTACCATATATAATGGAATAAATGTGTAGTTCACATCGCGTTCCCTTTCTCTATATTTGTTCCTTTTCTTCTTTTTCTTATTTCCTTCGCAACAATATGTTTATATTTTATTTACAAATTAAAAAGAGTCATTGAATTATTTGGATACCATCGCTAATACACTAGTTTGGTCGAGGGTTTAGTACTGAAGCTTTATACGCTATATTGTTTGATACATCTTTGAAGGCGGTAGTTTTTTTGTTTGTTTGTTTGTTTGTTTACTTATGTTTATATTTGTGTTGTGGAATTTGAATACCTATGTGTTTCTTCAATTTCTAGGTTGGATTATATTATCCAAGAATTAATTATTTTACTTGTTTTAATAGGTAGGATTTCACTTTTCCATCTTAAACTAACGTTAGGGCTTGTCTTTGTTGTCCCCTTGTAGATATCTACTATGACTTCCTGCTCCCTAATGGATGTAAACAAATAATTTCATATGAAAGATGATACTGCTGAAATAATTTGTTGTAAGGATGCAAGATCATGTATTTCCGACATCAAAATATATTTGCAACCAACAAAGCGAATCCGTTTGACGGCATAATCATGACCGTCAAACCTATGAGTACACTTATAAACTTTTGCATAAGCTCCATCACCAATAAATTCATCATCACATATAAAATCTTCAAGAAATTTTGACTTAAGAGACTCAAAAAAAGCATTCTCAACATCATTGGCCCTTTCAACTTCAGTTTTAAATTCTTGTTTCAAGGATTCTAGACTTGAAAAACTGATTTTTTCCTTTTCTTGTTACTTCTATTCTCTTCAATAAAAAGAAAATTCATCAATAAAAAGTTTTAAATTCTTGTTTCCAAATCCATTCTGGAAAAGAAAAAAGAAAATTCATCAATAAAGATTTAACAACACATTTTGTAAAAGTCACAATAATTTACACCAAAAATCAAGAAACTCAAGTTCCAAACTCAATAAACATCAAAACTCAAGTAACATCAATATTCCCCTAAAGTTAATAATCAATTATCATATAAGAACTTTGATTAACAAATTTCTACTTTGAACTTGTTCGACTAAAAAATCAACTAAAATGGGAATCAAAATCCCTTTAAACATACAACAAGAAAAGACATTAAGCAAATTATTGGCGTAAGAGGAAAAGATTGCAGAGTTATCTTACTTGTTCATTTCAGACCCAATTTAGGGTTTCTCCATAGATCTTGTTGAAGAGAAAAGAGACAGACATAAAGGAATTGAGATGAAGAGCTGTCTATAATCCTACTGCTATTGTTTTCTTCTCACTCAAGTCGATCATATAATGTAGGGGTGGTATTGAGATTTTACCTTCTCGGTGGACGGTGGCTAACCGTTACAAGTTATTCGAGGTACATTCTCTTTTCCTTCTATGCCTATGTGGCGGATGTATCCTCCCTTGTTTGGACTTTGTGGCCTCTCCTTGACTTGCCTCCATAGGCAGCTCAGAAAGTGTTTCTCTCTTTGTACCCTTCAGGTTAGGCGTCGGTTCCTTTTTCAGCGAATTAGCTATTTCTTAGTCGACTTATTGCATAGAAAAAGAAAGAAAAAATGGTTGGAAAACTGGGTTGGGTTAAAATTGAGGATGCAAAATACGCAAAAAATGGTATACCACTAATTTTAAAGATCTTTTCAATTTTTTTAAATAATACTTCGACCATTCCGAATAAATTTATCAGTACATATCAATAAATTATGCCTTTACGATTCAATAAATCCCTGACACCGTAATAGAATTTAAGGATTATATTTCCTTGATCTAACCGATAACACACAATAAAAAAATTCGATGATGCTTAGAAGAGAGAAAACAGAAAGTTAAGATGTAATTTTAAAGATAACCAATTTATCACCATTCTTCAAGATGCATGTTCATCACCGATAGATACCTCATATTGACATCAATGATTACTTTTAAGAAATGACATTTTTGTTTGAATTCAAATCAAGATTTTCTTTAGGTCCAGCCATTCTACATAAAATAGTGGCGGGTAAAATGAATCCGGTCATTTTACATAAATATGGCTAGGTAACATATTTATATTATTTAAAAATATCCAACATTCTTCCATATTTTCAAAAACCAAGAAACACAGTTAAAAAGCCTACAAAACTGGAATGGCTACATCACTCAAGTGACTGGTTACGTACCCGAGTAGGATCAAACCAACATAGTTCAAGCAAAGTTGGAAATAAACATCATCATAGAAAACAATACATAATTGTATGTATCTTTTGGATTTGAATCTCCACTCAGTGTAAGAAATTTAAAACCTTATCGAGGTTCTATCGTAAAACCAGTATTGAACTAAGTACCACTTGCAATAAAACCGGAATATCCATATATATTGATTTCAGAAAATAGTATGCTATTATGTAGCTTAGAGCGTCCACAATGGGACGACTAAAACACGTACTAAAGATCAAATTCAGTCTTTAGTCCGGAAATGGGAGGCGCAGCGGGACGACTAAATTTGGGGTTTAGTCCAGAAAATCCACTGTAGCAGACTAAATCTGGTCTTTTTTCTGGACTAAACTTGGTTTAGTCGAGCGGTGTCGTAGTGAACCGCCTGGCATCAAGCGGCTGTGTAGTGAACCACCTAGCATCAAGCGGCATTCTAGCATAACACTTAGAAACACGGGCGACAACCTAGGACTACGCCCGATCAAGCGCTAACCTAGGACTACGCCTGATGGAGTGAGCGTCTAGGATCACGCCCACTAACAGGCGGGTAACCAAAGCCCCTCCCCACTGGAGCGTAACGCTAGAATACCGCCCCATTGGAACGTAGTGCTAGAATATCGCTCATATCTAAACGTCATGCTAAGGCACCACCCAATATTAGGCGCGCCCCTAGGAGTCCGCCTGGCTACTATCCGTTATTTACAAAGTTTAAATGTTTAGTTAGTTCGGAGGGAAATGGTTTGTTAGTTCAAATGTTTAGTTAGTTAGTTCAAATGTTTACTTAAATGTTTTAATGTTTAGTTAGTCCGCCTAGTATGCTTGAATGTTTAGTTAGTATGGAGGGAAATAATTTGTTTAAATGTTTAGTTAGTTTTGGTATTCCACATTTGATGGGACGGGATGCTAGCAATTCGCTTGGAATTGTAGGCGAGGTGCTAGGACACCGCCCGTTCATTTTATGTCACACGCTTCTTTCGCATAAAGGATGACTCGATCAGGCGTGATTCTGGCACACCGCCCCATCAGGCGTTTTTCTAGTGCTCCGCCCGTCTCTTGGGCGTGGTCCTAGGAGTCCGTCCACCATCAGGCGTTATTTTCCGTTCCCTCCCATATCAAGCGTTCAGCTAGGAATCCGCCTCGCGCAAGCGTTACGCTAGGATCACGCCTGTCTCAACAAGCTATATGCTAGGACACCGCCCAACACCAGACGTTATATCAGAGCACCGCCCGACCATTTACCGTTGTTCTTGGGCCAGACCAAATACTAGAATTTTTAGTCTTTAGTTTTTGGGTATACTCAACCCACTGTGGACGCCCTTAGCACGTTAATGGCCATGTGATCAAATCCTGGATTCATGAGTCTTCTTTAGAGAATGGTCTTATTTTCTTAGGGAACGACTTGATTTCCATAGTCATACAGGTAAGTCTCTTAAGGTGTTTCTGCTAGACACTTGCAAACAACAATAAACTCAATAAGGATTAACATCTATCCTTATTCTTGCAGAATCATAACACTAATTAAAAATGAGAAGTTTTGACTTAGTGGACCATAATTACTTCCATAACTTATTGGTCCTCGTTGAACTTTGTTTGCCCTTTTCAAAACATAGGTTGGGTTTCTGGTATGGGAGATCAATCTTTTTCACGGACCTTAGCACCATTTCCGCATACTTCATTGAAATCATTTCCATTGGGAGACCCTTCATAAGTGGCCTGTCAAATACTCCTTTGTTTCAATGGTTAACTACAATTACTCTTTTCTTAAGTAAATAGGTCGTGACCTTTCATTATAAGTTTTGTTAGAGACATTATAAATCCTAGCTTGATTCTAACAATTAACCAAGACTGTTTGAGATAGCTTCTACCAAAATCAAACCTAACTAATTATTAAAAAAAAGCAAAAAAAAAAACTAAATCCATTACTCTTCTCCGTATCTTCTCTTCCATAACCTACATTAAAAAAAAAAACTATATTTATTCATAAACAAAAAAAAACCCTCAACAATCAGATAATCTTCCATGCCTTCTACTAGGTAAAAATTGACAAATCCACAATTTTTTTGTTGCTTTTGATTGCTTAAATAGGTTAGATTTGATCAATTTAGAATCTAATTTCACTTTCAGAAACTACTTACAGCTAAGAATTTATCATTTCCTAGTCGTAGGCTATTACTATTTTGTTGTTTGCGATTGGGAAATGAATCAAATAATGGATTCCTAACCATAAGTGACTCTGAAAAATACAAAAATTTCATGACACATACAATTTATAGCTGTAGCCAATGTTTTCATAGCCGTAAAATATGTATTACGAGCAGATCGTAGTCTTGATTTTAAGTAGTAAGTCTTACCTACGACTAAGTCGTAGTTAAAATTCCTAAAAATGAAAAGTGTGCATAGGGGTCCTTCGTTAATTCTAAAAGTTAAATTATATTTCCTTCGTTTCAGCAAAAGTGTTCATTTTAGCCTAAAAATAAACCAAAATAAAAAAAATGATAATAACACTTTTGTTGTAACTGAGGTAGTATTTATTGATCTAATCTAACTACTATCATTTAATTAGTTTAGCTAAATAAATCTATTAACACAAACCATTATTAAAAATAACAAAATTAGGGATATTGATTTTACTGTTAAATAACCTATTTTGTTTACTAAATGACCCTATTCACTCGGGCCACAACAGCTCTAAGTTGGACAAACGCACGAGCGTGCTGAAGAGAAAACTAAAAGCCCTTCGGTTGAAATTATTTATTTCTCACTCCTTTCATCATTTCTCAGTCAGGATCAGTATTCTCAGGGGAGCTTCGGTAGAGATATCGAAAAACAAATGTCTTCGACATTTGGACGAGTAATAAGTTCAGCATCAGCATTAGCATGTAGAAACAATCCAAACGAATTAGATGAACTCTTCGAAGAATAACCAGGTGAAGAAATTGAATCAGCACCTCCTCTTAAAATTGGACAAGAAAGAGTAATCAATAAAAATACTCAACTCAAAAAGAAGCTTCTCAAATTACGTATTGGCTGGGAAACACCTGGATTTCGCGATGAAGTTACTCTTAAGTAATTTTACTGATCATATCTTTGAAATTGATTTTTTCTTGATTTTTCTTAATTTTGTGTGTGGTTATTGGATACAGTTCATTATGTGGGTACTTTACTTGATGGAACTAAGTTTGATTCGAGTAGAGATAAAGGAGAAGAACCTTTGTCTTTTAAGCTTGGTCATGGTGAGGTTGTTTGTGTGTGTGTTTTTCATGGATTTTGGTCCTAGTTGAGTTTTTTTTATTTTTAATCTGTGATTGATTTGATGTTTTTATAGATAAATATTTGGATGGGTTAAGTGATGGGATGATTACAATGAAGAAGGGTGAAGTTTCGTTGTTACGTTGCCGTTTGATTATTGGAATGGTAGTAACATAAATGGGAAGGAAATTCCTCCAAACTGTGACATTCAGTATGAGGTGGAGCTGGTGTCTTGGATTACGGTGGTGGATATTTGTAAAGATGGTGGGATATAATTAAGAAAATTTTGGAGAAATCGGAAAGAAATAAGCAGCCGAGTGATCTTGATGATGTTTTGGGTAGTGTAAGCTATTGTTAGACTATTACCAAATTGCACGCATATTTAAGGGAAGTTGAGTAGTCTCACTAATGCTGGTGTGTTTCCCTTTAATGTAGTGAAGTACCATGTTATGTTGGATGACGGTTCAGTTGTTGTTGCTAAAACACGAGAAGAGGCAGTGGAGTTTCAGATAAATGATGGTAATGTAGCGTGTTTCTGTGTCTGTATAGACTCCGAGGACTCAAGAATTAAAATATAGTTTGTTACTTTATAGTGTCATCATGTTGAAACTTTCCGCAGATTTTGATGATTTGTTATTATTTCATGTAGGTCATTTCTGTCCAGCATTGCCAAAGGCAATAAAAACAATGAAAAGGGAAGCGCACGTACATTTATTAGTCCAACCTCAGTGTACGTTTCTTCTCATCGTATCTGCCACTGACTACTTTGATGTCTTGACTCTTGAACGCTTCGGTTTGATAAAAATTAGTGATGAAACTTTCGAATTAATAGTTGTTTGTTTGTCCACTTAAGTTGTTTCCTGCTTTATCAAGAGTTCACAAATCGAACGCCTATTTCACAATTCTCTCTTTTTTTTTCTTCTATATTTATATTCAGTTCTTAGATTTTCTTGAAAGATACTTGATATTTAAATTAGCTTAAGTGTTTGTGTCATGAAACAATTAGAGTTACGGCAATAATTAATTACCAGATGATGCCAAACTTAATCTTGGATACATAAATATGTTGCTATCTATGACCAAAACTGTCTAAAAGTACATGTGTTCTATTATCTGCGTCAATGTTTGAAGTTATAAGTGGAACTGTGGAAGGCAAATCTGATGAAGTGCTATCTTAAAATCATGCTCCTCTAATATTGCAAATTCTTTCAGATGCCTTTGGAGAGAAAGGTCATGATGCTGATCATGGATTTCCTGCTATTCCATCTAATTCCACGTTAAATGTTGACCTCAAGTTGATATCCTTTAAGCATGTGATCGATCTTGTCGGTGATTCAAAAGTACTAAAAAAGATACTGAAGGAAGGAGAAGCCAGTCATACTGCAGGTGAAGGAACTCCTGTTATGAGTAAGTATTCTGATGTGTACTCAAACATTCAAGTATTATGACATATACATGAACTTTACTAGTTTTCCTAAAAAGTAATTCCCAAGTGTACTCTACTGGTATGGTTCATGCAAGTAATTTTTGTATTAAAAGAATATTATTCTTCACCATGTCTGCACTGTTTTATGTAAAATTGCTCTGGCAATTTTTTTCTCAATTGCCAGAGCAAGTGATTGCTGGGTTAGATCTAGCTGCAGCAACAATGAAAAAGGGCGAATTGTCAGTTGTGACAGTGAATCCCGAATATGGGTTCGGGAGCACTGAAGTTAAGAAGGATCTTGCTCCATGTTCAACAGTCATTTATAAAGTAGAAATGGTTGATTTTACCAAGGTAGTACCTTATTTGGAAACTAATTTAACTTTTGAATTGCTACATAAATACCATCCTACTACTAATATAATATAATATGTGGTGACTTGGTTTACACAGGCAAAAGCACCTCGGGAGATAAATAATCGCGAGAAAATTGAGACAGCTGAGAAGAAGAAAGAAGAAGGCAACACATTATATTTAAGAGCGGCAAGTATCAAAAAGCTTCAAAATGATATGACAAGGTAGTGCAGTCAGGTCATAGGTTGGCTGTGAGTGAACTTTTTACGTTGGCCACAGTAATAACTGTCAAAATTTGTGTATGATCATGTTACTGTCAGGCTGTAGATTACATTACGGTAGATGGAACCTTTTGGGATGATGAGCAACACCATATAGATGCTTTGAGAGTGTTGTGCTGGTTAAATAACGCTGCATGCTGCCTCAAACTCAATAACTATCCAGAAGCAAATGAGTTATGTTCAAAGGTAACTGTAAAATGTTCTGTATTCATGTTAATGTATTTTAATTCTTTAAGTGAAGACTGTCTAGGATCATTTTTTATAGGTTATTCGTGTTTAGTCACTCCATGAGCAGGATCATTTTTATGTTTGACCAGTTGGTAGAAATTAGGGTGTTGGCAAGTTTCCAACTCAGGGTGTGGGTACCACTCTACTAGAGGGACATCTGCCCCCTCAGTAAATTTTAGAACATAAAACATGTTCCATTCTGGTAATTGTTTCTTTTCTAGAAAAGATGGCTAACATTAGGTAAGGAAATTGAATTGTGTGTATGGCGAGTGGCGACTAGTTAAATACTGGGTCTGTGGAAGTTTATTAAAATGTTCTGTACTCAGGTGGAACCTGCATCTGCAGTAAATTCGAGGTTGCATGAATATGATTAACACATTAAAATTGGCTATTCCATTGATAGTTTTGCTAAACTATACCATTTACAATCTCTTTCAACTATTACATTAGTTGTATTTTTCTTCTTAATCCAATCTGCAGCCTCAAGAATCAGCATCTCTGGCTTTTTTGTAGTTCGACATTGCCTACAAGAACCTTCCTGCAAAGTCTCTGACAATTTAATTTTCTGTAGGGTGCTAGATGTTGAATACCACAATGTGAAGGCTTTGTATAGACGAGCAGAAGCTTATATGAAAACTGCAGACTTTGACCTATCTGAGTTTGACATAAACAAAGCATTTGAAGTTGATCCCAACAACAGGTGAGTCGTGAGTGGAAAACAATTAACTACTTAGATCTCAGTTGAACTTGAACACATTCATGCTGTTAGCTTCGTATATTGTAACTTGTAGGGAGATCAAGTTATTACAGAAGACATTGAAGCAACTTTGATCTGAGAGTAACAAAGGAGATGCAAATCTCTATACAAACATGCTTACACGGATGAGAGAGGACTCGACTATAGTCTCCAAGGTGATAAATTTCATCACCCTTTCTCATCTGATTCCAGTGATGGAAAACCATCTAATATTGTTGTTTTTTATTTAGACGATGTTGGCATCTGAAGTTTTGAAGCAGTACATCTACATCCTGCGTTTTACTTTTGATGTGTTGACATGTTTCGTTTTTGTATGGATCATACATGGACACAGTAGGGGTCGCCTGTAAAATCTTTAAAACTACCAAATCAATCATGTTTATTCCTTAACAAAGGCCTCCGTTTGCAAAAGTACAACATCTTGCCAGACCAGCTTTTAATAGGAAGTCAATATGCAACTGCATCACATCGAAAACAAGCCTGAACTTTGTTCTTCGGAACTTTTTTCATGAAATTACGTACACAAGTGTTTGGTGGATATTGATGTTGGTTTTCAAATGTTTTCCCTGATCAGATACAGAAGGACGAAAAAGCAGAGGTTGAACAAAGGAAATAAAACAGGTTGCAGGGAGTTTTGGAGGTGCAGGCATTGAACAAACCATGAACGTCTCAGCTCCCCCACAATGCAGATTAAGGACTTACATTGTGGTTCACTTTCTGCTTATTTACCAACAGTCACATTAAACATTACACTGATTATAGTTTAAACTCACCGTTGCTAATTAATTGTTGGCGCTAATTCGGAAGTACGGTGGGTTCATGTTAAAGTTTACGGACATCCAACTCAAAACCAATTGGCAATAAGTGGAGTGACCCTTCCATATTATATTTTAAATTTATTTCAGGGATATTAGCAATGCGAGACTATTATCCTTCACACGCTTTTAAGTTTATTATAGGGATATTAGTAATGTGGGACTATTATCTTTCACACGCCCCCTCACGTATCATTCTCTGTCGGCCTCTAACACGTGGTCCACCTCTAACACGTGGACAACTTTATGTATGGGGTAGTCGTGGGCTTACTCTCGTACGAACCTAGCTCTGATACCATGTTAAAGTTTGTGAACATTCAACTCAAAATCAATTGGCAGTGAATAAAATTACCCTTTCGTATTATATTTTAGATTTATTATAGGGATATTAGCAATACAGGATTATTATCCTTCACAGTTTAGGAAATTGATTATTGATTACGGGAAGAAGGTGGTTTAATTGAAAAGAGCAAGTTTTGATTAATATATTAAATGAAAATGTTGCAAGGGATTCATATGAACATTCAACTTAAAATTAATTAACAATGAATGGAATAAACCTTCCGTATTATATTTTAAATTTATTATATGGATATTAACAATATAAGATTATTATTATCCTTCGCATTTTAGAAAATTGATTACGGGAAGAAGGTGGTTTAATTGAAAAGAGGAAGCTTTGATTAATATATTAAGTGAAAATGTTACAAGGGATTCTTTTGAGTAGCAGCTAGGTTTACTCTCTTACAGAGGCTAGCTCTCACTCACACTTTACTTCTCACTCATTTTTTATGTTCGATGCCTAACAAATGAACTAGACTTGTCTATATATATATAGCAGTTTATGACCGACTACAAACTTCTGTAGGTGACTCCAGAGTATTCAAAATACGTATGACTTTTTACACAACTTCCCGACCAATCAAGAATACTCTAGATGATAAAGTTTATAGTCCAAGTATATCTAACTTAGTCTAGGCTTTCCTTAGTAACTAAGAACTGAGAATTGTCTAAATATTTCTGGACAAGAACCTAAACGCGTACCATCCTCTAGATTTAACCATATCATAAATTAACAGATACTTTTAAAATTAATGGCGCACCAGTTTACTTGGGGCTGTACCAATCCAACGATGATAAAATTATCTTATATATATTTTGGTACACATATACCGAAATTGTTATCCATATTATAAGCCATCTAAATTTAGACATTTATAATATTTTATTTGACTAGGTAACTACGGGTGCCAGAAAATTTCAGTGGTCAAATCTGTAACTGTAATTTGAACTGCATTCGAAAACCCACCATTATCACCCAAAATATGCATCCCAATATCTGCCTGGATGCTTAAATTAACCCCTAGCATTCTTCATACATGAGAAATGAGATAACTCCAAGAATTTTTTATTGAACAACTAAATAAAACTGTACACGAAATCACCTCCAGTCCGAGCGTTTGTCTTCTGTGTTTTACGCAAATATAGCTTTTTCAATAGCTAACTTTGCACTGTTTGTTGGCCAGTCATCTGAATACGACTTGACAGCTACTCGCTTCCCTTATGAATCCAATAAAAGGATGTTGTTATGGAGGAGCCTCCTGCATTGCGTAAGACCGATAAATCACTCTACTAACCCACAAAGCATATATAACATCACAGGCAGGCAAAGCATGTGACAGTTTGAGTTAGGTCCTCAATAGACACGTTAAGAAGCCCAGCCAAAGCAATACTCGAGTCATCTGAGTCTCTTGCACAGGTGAGAACATTCCACCTTTGCTGTTCTTGGCAATGCCTCTAAGCACCTACAGAACGGAGCACACATTAGAAAATGCACCTAATTAAGTGAAGCTACTGTTAGGGAGTAAGTGAAACTACACTTATAGATTAGTACTCGTCGGAAAAGTATTCCAACAAGTTCAATATTATAAAGTGAATCAATGAATCCATAATTCGCTCATGTATGAAGGACAAATTTAAAAAAATGTAAAAGAGTTCACCTGATGTGCAAGGTTATGTATAGCTAGAATACTGCCAGCATATAGGCGATATTTAGATGCCAAGAGGCTGAAAGCACATGACATTCAATTACTCCATTAGATTACAGGTTTTACAGAAACTGTTCATCCCTGCACAACATGCACATAAAAAGTTAATTCAGAATCAATCTGACAAGAAACAATGGCACAGTATATCAAAAGACGACAAGGTAAGCAATTCTCCAAAATCATACTTGTTTTTCCCTTGTTTTGCAACACCTAACTTAGTTAGCACATCTTTAAGCTCTTTAATTCTAAAATATGTTAACTTGTCCTGCCAAGTAAAATAAGTACAACAAGCGTCAGCAAAAAAAAAACTAATCCATACTGAATTATAAGTCTAAAGCAACAACGACATACATCAAACACTCTATTACTGAATGAAGTCATGAAATAACCAATTTGTAACAAAATTGGTCGATGGGTTCGACTAATAACAAATCGGAAAAACTCTAATACCAACTTCAAATTTTTTAATCATAACTTCCAATTCTGGTGACAATCTTAACTACGTCTACACCACTAAACAATTCAATTCAAAATGATTAGTAAGGAAAACACAGGAGTGCCTTTACCTTGCATAAGCGTAAGTAGGTCTAAAATCAACTGCACCTTTCGGACAGTTTGTTTTGGGAATAAGCGCACTAGATAAACAACATCGCTAGAGAGCTTCAGCTTTTGACATTATTTTTAATGTTTCGCATACCTTTTAAATCCTAGATCTAGAATTATAAATTTTTAAAAGAATATTATGGACTAATGCTATGTAACACGTCCTCTGGATAATTTTTTAGTGTATGGACTAATACTACGCAACACGTCCCCTGGGTAACTTTTTAGTGTATGGTATTTTCAGGAAATTTGTGGTTTCACAAGAAAATTAGACGTAAAGAACATTTTGGCTACATCAGGTCCTACGGTTTCCCACGTCAGCTGATAGAATCCAGGTGGTCGGTCCTGGTATAGTCCAAGGGGACATGGCAAAGGTAATACCTTCAACTTCCTCAGGAGATGGAGATGGAGATGGAGATGGGAGTATCAGTGGCATGCAGGCCTGAATATTGCTTAAGCAGTCTCCCGATCCACGGGATTCCTAGACTTACTCATATCTGAAAAGTGTCTAAGCAGTTGATGTTTTTCATATTCTAGGGTTTGATCAGCTCAGAAGCCCCGCGCCTGACCTGTAAATTGGGGTGTTTTTTACCTGTATCTATCCATAAGGAAATCTTTGAATTCCCTGCTACCTAAATGGGGTCCTTGAAGAGAAAACCAGAAGGAAATCCTTGGGTAGAAGAAGTCAGTGATGCACAAAAGAAACAGAAATCTCTAATCGGCGAAGATATTTCAGCTTGTATTCACGAGGTATCGTATCCTGAAGGTTATACGCCTCCTCCTCCTCCTCGTCCATGTAATAATTCTGATAGGAAACCAGCAAAGGAATATCCGTTTAGTCTTGATCCATTTCAATCAGAAGCAATTAAATGCTTAGATAATGGAGAATCAGTGATGGTATCAGCTCATATGGTAAAACTATTGTAGCTCAGTATGCAATTGCTATGTTTTGAGAGATAAACAACGTGTTATTTATACTGCTCCAATTAAAGCTCTTAGTAATCAAAAGTACAGAGAACTCAAAGAAGAATTCTCTGATGTTGGCCTAATGACTGGAGATGTAACTATTGAACCTAATGCTTCTTGTCTGGTGAGTCTATTCTTTACATATAAGTCTATTACTATGTTAAGCTTACACAAATTATTTTAATGGTTCAAGTTAGGGTTTAAGAATTGATTTTGGAATTTCATAGGTTATGACAACTGAAATTTGGCGTGGTATGCAATATAAGGGATCAGAAATTATGAGGGAAGTGGCATGGGTAATATTTGACGAAGTACATTATATGCGAGATAGAGAAAGAGGTGTTGTTTGGGAAGAGAGTATTGTAATGGCACCCAAGAATTCCCGCTTTGTGTTTCTCTCTGCAACTGTGCCTAATGCCAAGGAGTTTGCGAATTGGGTTGCAAAAGTTCATCGACAACCATGCCACGTTGTTTACATGGATTATCGTCCTACACCACTTCAGCATTATGTGTTTCCTTCTGGAGGAGAGGGTGTATATTTGGTTGTGGATGAGAAGGATAAATTTCTGGAAGATAGCTTCCAGAAAGCCTTAAATGCAGTTGCTCTTGATGGTGGAGGAGACGATAAAAAGAAGAGGAATGGGTAATGGCAGAACGGTTTAGTTGCATGTAAATCAGGCGAAGAGAGTGACATCTTTAAGTTGGTGAAGTTGATAATTCAACGGCAGTATGATCCTGTTATAGTTTTCAGTTTTAGCAAAAGGGAGTGTGAATCTCGCTATGATGGTAAATTTGCTATTTGTTTTGATATCTCTCATAGTAATTTACTTACTCAGTGCTTCCAGCAGCAAGATTACTGGTTCAGTCTAGTTGTGCTACTGCAGCTTAAGTTACTCTTGGTTTTTCCTTTTGCAAAATATTTTTATGGCCTCATGTGATGTTTTCTCCCTGTTTGGTACTTTAGATGGCAAAGATGAACCTGATTACCGATGCTGAGAAAGCAAACATAGAAGAGATTTTCTGGAATGCAATGGACTTACTGTCGGATGATGATAAAAAGCTTCCTCAGGCAAGGCATTTCTTCATCTCCTTTATATTGCTTATCCTGAGTTGGAATGATCTTATCAGTCTTCTGAATGTATAGCATTTGGATCTACAGTTTGAAAGACTTCTCTTGCTTGAGTTGGCATCAATTGGTAATTGTGTTTTCTCTTTATCATTACACACAATTCGCATATATATGCGAACGTTCCAAATTTTCACCTTTTCAGAGCTGAAGCAGTGGCTCTAATGGATGCCTAATGGTTGCCAATGACTCAAGAAACTACTGTTGACAAGAAACATTTGTAATATGATGTCGTTCAATGAAAAACCAACCAAGTAACACTGCTTAGCTTATTAGTAAAGAGGACTTCAATACGGTGGTCCCTTTTCTTTTTATATATGATCAAAATTTTCAAAAACGTCATCTGTCAAATGTGATTGCAATGATTGAGATTGTGATTATCTGGTTACCATATTTTATCCACTTTTTTTTTAACCTCTCGGGTCTCGGCTTTAATGATCTCCTGTTTTCTGGCTATTTACAGGTGTCAAATATGTTACCTTGGTTGAATCGAGGAATAGGTGTGCATCATTCTGGCTTGCTACCTATTTTGAAAGAAGTAATAGAGATACTCTTTCAAGAAGGTCTGATCAAGGTTGGGAGCACATGGTTATAATCATTGTATAATGTAAACTGTATTCACTAGGACCTACTAGTAAATTTCTTAACCATAAATATCGTAGTATATCACATAAAAATATTAATGATTAATAGGAAATGCCCATTATATATACCTTTCGATATTTGTCCCCAAAAGGATGGCTTCAGTTAAGAAAAGTTACTGTTTTCGTCATTCATCTGTCCTTGTTTAATTAAGGATATGTTGTTCTTGTCTGAATATTGACATCATGAAGGGCAACTTGAACCGATTGGTTCTCTTCAGTATTATCCTATTTTGTTTGATCAGTTCTGGTTGGACATAGAGTATTCTTGAGGCAAGCTTCCGCTCAATTGTCAAGCAGAATATGATTTAAATTTTAAATTCTTGAAATTCCCTTATCTTTAGGATACTTCATACTTGGTAGCTACAGGTAGTGGTGCCTAAGGGTAACAGTTTGGCGATTTACCTATTATGTATATTTTTCTCTTGATTGTTTTTATTTTAACCATGCATTCTTTTGTTGGGAATATTGCTGGTGGTTGAATATTTTTCTTTGTAGTGTTTGTTTGCAACAGAGACATTCAGCATAGGGCTAAACATGCCTGCAAAAACTGTGGTATTCACAAATGTGCGTAAGTTTGACGGGGATAAGTTCAGATGGATATCCGGTGGAGAGTATATACAGATGAGTGGTCGTGCTGGCCGTCGAGGAATCGATGAGCTCGGGATATGTATTCTCATGGTTGATGAGAAGCTGGAACCATCTACAGTAAAAATGATGCTGCGGGGAAGTGCAGATTGTTTGAACAGGTATATCATCAAATCAGGAAAGTCTGTTGAATTTAACTGTTGTCAGTGTTACATTCTTGCTATCATTAAAGTATTAGAAACTGCTGAAGTAAACCTTGGAGCATTTAATATTTATTCCAGTGTAAATTCTCTGCAAGAGATATTTAAGGTGATACCTTTTTGCAGGTATGTCACAAGAGCTGGTGTTGTGGAGTTGAAGGGGAAGGTTGCCTGTGAGATCACCAGTGCTGATGAGCTGGCACTGACAGAGCTCATGTTTAAGGGTGTGCTCAACAGAGTTACTGTCGAGGAGATGATTTCTTTGCTATCGTGTTTTGTGTGGCAGGAAAAACTTCAGGATGCCCAGAAACCGAGGGAAGGGCTTGACCTGCTGTTTACTGAGCTGCAAGAGACAGCAAGAACTGTTGCCAACGTTCAGCTTAATTGCAAAGTACGCATGAAACTGATACCCCCTCTTTTGATTATCGTATATTGGTTTTGTTTGACATGGCAACTGCCTTTGGAAAGGCAGTTCTTAGGGTCTACCAGTAGCCTCTAAATCTGAGTTCATGCTAAGGTTTAGAAATATATTTAGAACAGGTTGACACTTGTGGAGTTGATTGTCTCGAGGACATTGATTATTGTACCTGTTGTACCAATCTAGTCATCGATGTGTGAAGGAGGAAAGTAATGCTCATAAAGTATATGATATAAACTTAATTTATGAGTTACACTCCTTTTTAACTTTCAAACGTGAGAGTTACCCAGTTTGGTTAGATTCTAATAACCAACAATAGAAGATGACTTAAATCAAGTGGTAATTAGTGAAAATTCTAATAAAGCAGCCTTTTAATTGTCAACTTATATCACGCTTGTCACGAGTCGATCTCTGTCTTCCAAAAGGGACTGAGTTGGGCGTTTGCTATGGGCAAGCCCTGTTTAGCTAATAGTTTGTCAAGTTTTCAGCTTTACTGTCTATGTGAAAGATCATTTATTTAGCTTTATAACTATGATGGAGTTAGTTTACTTCCATATTTCAATTTGTGGAAGATAATCTGAAAAATGTTATGTTCTCTTTTTACAACAGGTCCCATTGACATAGAAGGCTTTGTAAATTCCTTCAGACCCGATATAATGGAGGTTGTGTATGCGTGGGCAAAAGGGTCCAAATTCAGTGAAATAATGGGAATCACTCAGGTTTTTGAGGGTAGTTTGATCAGAGCAATCAGGAGACTGGAGGAAGTTCTTCAGCAGCTAACATAGGCAGCAAAGTCTCTAGGTGATACCCAACTTGAAGCCAAGTATCAAGAAGCTGTTACCAAAATTAAAAGGGATATCGTCTTTGCAGCGTCTCTGTATTTGTAAATTTCCTGAAAAATGCCATACTTTTTGAATCCTTACCAAAAAGGACCGGAAGAAAATATTTATGCAGGCAGAAATTGCAGTCAGACTTGAAGATGCTTGTGAATCTCCCCTAGAAAGGAACTGCAATTGAGACTTGTTCTACATTTGTAGTTGTCAACTCTGGTCATGCCACTACATCGAGGCCTGAAGGACTCCCTGATTATTTATACTGACGTTTTTGAGGATTACTAAAAACTAATTAGGGACGACTAATAAGACAAAATAAAGTTATTTCGAAGTAATCTTAATACATCCCTTATCCATCTAGTTTTATAATAGTTAATCTATCCTTGTTTAATTAATGTTAATTAGTTGATTAATTTGGTTATTAGAAAATGATTTGAGTTAGTTTTGGATTAGAAATCGAGAGTGTTTTAGATTGCTTTTTCGAGTTTTAGTTTTGTACAATCGGTAGGATTGTGATTTATTTTTCTACCGATTGTACAATTGGTAGTTTAATGGAGTACTTAAACTACCGATTATGTGAGTTGTCCCAAATTGAATTTCTCAAAACTTCTAAAATTTCGAACTCTTCATCTTTCATAATTGGTAGGTATTGAAAATTTATATCTACCGATTGTAAACATATAATGAATTAAACTTTAAAAATTTTAACTTTGTAATCGGTAGTTTAAAGATCAATTTTATCTACCGATTAAAATGGTTTTGTTGTCCAGAAGTTTTCTTGCCACAATTGGTAGTTAGTGAACATAAATAACTACCGATTATGGATAGTCGGTAGCACGTGAATTTAATAACTATCAATTGTATGTAATCGGTAGTTTAGAAACATTATTAAACATGTTTTAGTAAACTTACTACATATTGTTCGTTAAACATGTTTAAAAAAGACTAAAAAAACATCCGAATTAAACGAAACAAAACACATCATAGAAGTTCAAATTGATTAATCTCATTGATCTCATGAGATTCTTCCACTCCTTGTTTCTCTGGACTTGGTCCTAGTTTCAACCGGCTTCTTCTTCTTCTTCTTTTTCTTCTCGTCCCCCTTAGGATCAGCCCGAAGTGGACCTATGTACTCTCCAGCTTCATTGTAGTATGAGTTTATGCTTGACAAGTCTTTGTCCCTTAAAATGCACCGAGGATCCAAAACATAGTAAGTTGTCTCGGAATCGGTTGACGAATTGATTTCAATGGTTTTGGACTCCTCTATCACCATCTTTTCCTTTCGCTTCTTTGGTTGTTTAGGTAAAGATTTTGGAGCCATTTTCAATGGAGTACTTAAGGGTAAAAAGGAGTAGAAGAATCGGTAGAGGAAAAGAAATGAAAAAAGTTGATGCTTTAATTGAGAATAGGTTGAGCCACTAATTTCTTCGAAGTTGGAGAGTTAAAATGTATTGGAGGTGCATAAATGAGAAGAGGTCACCCTCCTTATATAGATTATAGTCTTAACGGCTCATTTTTCCAAAAAAAAAAAAAAAAACGTTGAGGCCTGGTGTAACAAGAGTGTACAAAAATATGTACACTAAGTTCGAACTAATATAAAGAATCAGAAGTTTTGGGTACACCATAATCTACCGATTCTCACAATTGGTAGTTTAAGAAATTATTAAACTACCGATTATAATAAGTAGCCCCAAATTGGATTTCTTAATTTTTTTATAAACATTTCATTGAATCGAAAAGGCATACATCGCGTAACATTAAAGGAAATGAAATATAATAAATCAGTTGATTACACTTAAACACTTAACCAAACCTATTATGAAACCTTCAACGGGTCCTATGACGACCGGGACGACGTTCTTCACTTCTTCGGAGAATAATCAACACAAAAGGATTATATTCTTCCATCACCCTTAGGATCTCGAAATGAGGTTTGCACCTAAAATCTGAATGTTTCCATCTTCTCCATTCCTCAATAGATATGGTCACAACTTCATCATCAGTTTCATTCCTAATTCTTCTTTCATTCACCTTAGCGGTTAAAGAAGAAAATTCTAGTACTTCCCTTGTGATTTCCATATATCGACAAAAAAGGTATACTCTGTTCCGGTTGTTAGGGTTACCGGTTTCGTTACAAAAGTTAGCATGGATATGTTCTAACCATTGCATGCTCATTGAACCATTCATTCGACGTTCATGACCCCTTGCTGGATAATGTAATATTATGTTTCGATATAGGGATAAATCTTCTTCTAGGGTAAAATTCTCTGCATTAAGCCTAAAATTTTCGTAACCCGACATTACATGAAACAAGAGATTAGAAATTTTCTCTGAAATGTAAAAGATGTGGATTTGAAATGGGAATGATAGATATAAATTCATTTATTTATAGGTGTATCAGAGTATAAATTATAGCCGTTGATCAACGGTAACAAAATTGGAATTCGAAATTTTTTGAAAAAATTCAACACTTTGTACAAGCACAATCGGTAGTATAAAAAAATCTTAGACTACCGATTATGATAAGTAGCCCCAAATTGGAAATCGAATTTTTTTAATTTTTTTTGACATTTTATCTTGGCACAATCGGTAGTATAAAAAAATCTTAGACTACCGATTATGATAAGTAGCCCCAAATTGGAAATCGAATTTTTTTAAATTTTTTTGACATTTTGTCTTGGCACAATCGGTAGTTATAAAAATTCCTTAAACTACCGGTTATGATCAGTAGCCCCAAATTGGAAATCGAAATTTTTTAAAAAATTTCAACATTTTGTACAAACACAATCGGTAGTTTAAAAAATTCTTAAACTACCGATTATGATAAATAGCCCCGAATTGGAAATCGAGATTTTTTAAAAAATTTCAACATTTTGTACAAACAAAATCGGTAGTTTAAAAAAGTCTTAAACTACCGATTATGATTAGTAGCCCCAAATTGGAAATCGAGATTTTTTTTTAAATTTCAACATTTTGTACAATCACAATCGGTAGTTTAAAAAAATCTTAAACTACCGATTATGATTAGTAGCCCCAAAATGGAAATCGAGATTTTTTAAAAAATTCAACATTTTGTACAATCACAATCGATAGTTTAAAAAAATCTTAAACTACCGATTATGATTAGTAGCCCCAAATTGGAAATCGAAATTTTTGGAAAACTCCTGGACACTCGCAATTGGAAGGTTAAAATTTGTACAAACTACCGATTATGATTAGTAGCCCTAAATTGGAAATCCAGATTTTTTAAAACTCCTGGACACTCACAATCGATAGTTAAAATTTTGTACAAACGATCGATTGTCGCTGAATGTACATAATCGGTAGTTTAAGTAATTCTTAAACTACTGATTACTGATGAATTTACTCAATCGGTAGTTTGTTCAAACCCGCTAACTACCGATTGTTCATGTAAAATTTGAAGAACATAACTTATTAAAAATAAATCGATGGCAAATCAAATGATAACTAAAAAAAAGTATATATAATCATCTCAAATCGGAAACCTTCAAAACCAGAAATGTTAAACACTAAAATAATATCCTTCAAAAATAACGATTACAACCTAATTCCTAACTTTTTTGGTTTTAGGAAGAGGAGCAGTGTATACAATGCCGACTGTGAGCTATTTTCTGCTATTACGAAGATTTTTAAAATGTACAATAAACGATGAATACGGTTAAGAAAAGATATTTTGAAATCTGTGAACGATGTGGTTATTTTAGATTGACTTTGTACGACCCGAAGAACTCTTATCCTCATCTCGACCGTGAGAAATGAGTAAGGATATCTCAATTATATGTTTATTAAATCCGATTTGAAAATAATACTAACTACCTATTACTGGTATTTTTCAAAGAACTATTGCTGTTAAACAATTTAAGCGTGACCTTGGCAAAAAATTTATTCATTTCGATTGTTATGAAGTCTACAAAGAAAATGACTCATACTACAATGTAGAAAAACTTTGTAAGTGTAATGTTATTATCAATGTTATGTCTTTTCTTTTCATTGTAATGCCTTTTGATATTTTGTTATGTTATGTTCTTTACTTTTATTGTAATGTTTTCTACTTCTTTGTAATGTCTTCTCATTCAATGAAAACAAGTATCGTTTATTATACATTTGAAAATCTTCGTAATAGCACAGAATAGATGACAGTCGGTATTGTCGAAAAATAACTATTCAATGCCGACTGATCACTTATATTCAAAGTGTAGCGTAATAGTAGTCAGTCGACATGCTCGACAAAAATAAAATCAATGCCGACTTATCACTTATTTACCTTGAATGCTGAATAAGTTGTAGTCGGTACTGTTTTTGAATTTAAATACAATGCTGACTGAGTTTTTTGAACATAATATTATGTCCCCAACGACTTTGATTTTGGAAATTGAGCCAGTACACTAGTTTGTTGCGTTCAATGGTCTATAAAAACAACTCTTCTCTCCACAAAGAATCCCCATACTTCTCTCAACAACTACTCCTCACACTCCTCTCAACAAATATCTTATTATTTCTTAATCTTAAACATGGCTTTCACTACCAAAGAAGATATTGGCATCGTTCGTGCGTGGGTGGCGACTACAAAGTATGACGAGGCGCTAAATATTGACGAAACCACGGATCTTTTTTGGAACCGTGTCTTTTGGATTTTTGGGGCACTAGACGACAACCGAAATTCAAGAACAATGAATTCTGTTAAGGAAAGATATTTTGAAATCTGTGATGCAAGTGCGTTTCTTAGAGTGACTTTGTCCGACACGAAGAACTCTTATCCTCATCTCGATCGTAAGAAATGAGTAAGTATATCTCAATTACATATTTATCAAATCCGATTTGAAAATAATACTAACTTCCTATTGGTGACAATTTTCAGAGAACTATTGCTCTTAAAGAATTTAAGCGTTACTATGGAGAAAAATTCAGGTGGTTAGAATACTATGAAGTCTACAAACAAAATGACTCGTATTACAATGTAGAATAACTCTTTAAGTGTAATGCTAGTATCATTGTTATGTCTTTTCCCTTCATTGTAATGTCTTTCGCTTTTTTGATATGTTATGTTCTTTACTTTCATTGTAATGTCTTCTACTTCTTCGTAATGTCTTCTCATTCAATGAAAACATGTATATTTTATTGTACATTTTGAAAATCTTGGTAATAGCACACACTAGCTCACAGTCGGCATTGTATACACTTCTTATAATAATGCCGACAAATTTGATTCCACTTTACAATTTAAAACAAATTAAACTGTCGGCATTCTCGTGAACTTCAGATGTATGCCGACAGTGTATATCAATTCTCTGTAGAGGAAACAGTAACAGTCGGCATAGACTTTGGGATGATCATACTATGTTGACTGGGAAATTCAAAAAGTTGTGCATCAAGTACAATTAGTTTCTCGCTAGGCACGGAGGTGACAGGTTTAAGGCACATGATGCATATAACAAATGGAGAGGAGAGGCGTTTTATCATTTCAAAGATGCCATGATAGTTGTGTCTCGCGTTGAAAAAAAGATTAATAAGTAATGTGTTTCTTTAGTAAGACCAAGTTGGTGGACAAGTTGTTAGTCTAGTTTAATATTTCTTTCAAGTTCTAATGTACTACTAGTGAACCCATTTTGAATCTAATTATCTAATTAATCTATTTCTAAATGTTATTCAATGTGATTCCTTATGTTTTGGTCTCAGTCGGCGTGGTGTACTTCTTAGTCGGCATTGTCGACCCATTTGTCGGCATGGACCAATCCTATGTCGGCGTGCTCGAAACATCCTTACTTTGGGGTTCATAATTGACTTAATTATGTCTACTTTTCATAGGAAGTCGGCATATTATGTTATAATCCTATCAATACCGACAATTCTATCGGCGTTGGTGTTAACTATTGAAACAATTCCAACTGCACCTTAGAAAATGGATATTTTATTTATATGCTTCAATCGGCATGCTCAAAACCAATAAAGCAAATATCGACTGATAGTCGCCATGGTATAGTCAATGCCGACGAAAGCTAAATATACAACTAAAAACCATACCTAACACAACTTCAAACCATTTTGAACTAAAACCATTTCATTCATTGGGCGTGATTCATTCATGGTTTACATTACAAAATATAAGCGACTCCATCCTTTCAAATTAAATACAAGCTTGAAGGGACATCCATCCTTTCTAGTTATAGTCTTGTACACTCTTTTAGTCTTCTTTGGAAACACATATCCCTTTTTATTGTGGTTAGCGTGCTTCCCACCTCTCTCACAAGCCATCTCAAACCGAGTTAATCTGCCCTGATTATTTCTGACTAGAACACACTTATTCTTGAGAGCCGTATTTATAGCCTACTTGATTGCATCATCTTTACTTGTGAACTCCTATATTATACATAAACACAACAAGTTATATGTCTCATAACAAATGCCCATACATACTTTCGAAATCATTTTGTACCTTACCAAATCATTCGTATAGTACTCTGAAGTATTTGGACCCAACTCTGGCAAAGGTTTATTATCCACATCGGTCCCAAATACGATCTAACCACAATAAACAAGAAATAAGTAGAGATAAAGTAAAGAGGATTCAATGTCGGCATGATCGATAACTTAAATCAATGCCAACATAGAACATTTTAAGGAAAAAAATATATCCAACGACTGAGTCGGCATCATAGGAAGAGTTACATTCAATACCGACTTACAACGAAAGTGACTTCACTATTTTTTCTACTCAGTCGACATGCTCGATAACTAAATAACAATGTCGACGGATAAATATTCAGATGGCTTATATTTTAAAAAGGTATTAGTCGACATTGTATACATAGACATTTTTAAAGCCGACTAAGGTATCAAAAATACTGGACATTTTTTAATGCCATTCGGTATAGATATTTTCGATCTTATTATGCCGATTGTGAATCCAAGAATAACCCTTTGTGGGGATAATATTGGACTACGTCGGCATAGAAAAGATCTAGTCGACCGCGCCGACTGGCATGCTTGTCTTCCCTAAAAACTCTGATACGTTTTCGGAGTCAGTCGGTAGGCTACAAAGTATTCATACCATACCGACAGAATATCCAACCACATATTCTTTGGGGGAATACTTGTTGTCGGCATTGTGTAATGTTTGAATACCATATCGCCAGCGAGCTTTTCCACTGCACGTCCATGGCGATTCAAACATAAAAAATCACTTTCGAACTAATTTGTACTTATACCTGAGTGTTTGGATCATTTGAATCTTCACATTCTTCATTTCCATGGGTTGGTTCTTCACTTGAACCTTCGTGCTCATAATTGTCTTGATTTAGGGTTTTCTCATAGATAAATTTTTGGTTATCCCCAAATATTGCAATTGAGAATCGTTATCAAATGCAACGTAAACCCCTTCTTATGGTTAAGATGAAGGCTCCCCAACCTCAAACTCCTAACTTGATTCACTTATTTCTATAAACTCTTCCCAAGTCTCACTTTTTCTAAAAAACCTCTTCTTCTTCTCCTCCTCTTCTACCTATTTCTCAATACTAACATAACACACTAACTATAATAATAATCTTATGTTTTATTTTAGATAACTAATTAACAACTAATTAAATAAGGATAAATTAGGCATTACGAAAATATGATGGATAAGGGGTTTTCAAAAATAACTCAAAATGACCATGTTTCGTTTTATTTGGTATTCCCCAATTTGTGGGGGTATCCCTTAAACCTTCATATTTTAAGCCCAAATCAGAAAAATAAGAGTTTTTTGCTTACTCTAAAAAAGCCCAAGTCCAATACTTGCCTGCCCAAAGTAAAATGGAAATGTAAAAGAAAGGAATTTTTTTCAAAACATATTCATTTTCTTCTGCTCTCCCTTCCCCTTTTACTTCTGCCATTTCTATGAACATAAAACTTGAATCATCAATCAAAGATTTAACTAGCTAACATGTCTTTGAATTTGTATATTTTGTTTTTATCAAAAGCTATTAGGTGTTGTACTACAACCTTTAATGTGCAAAAAAAAATTGAGTCTTTTTGTTTGCCTACCCTCTCTTGAAGTCCTAGCTCCGCTGATATGTGCGCCATGAAAGACCTATAATGATTTGTATAAAGCTCTTTTGGCTATTAGTTTACCCTTCTTGATCTTCTCAATCAAGATTGTATCTTCTATCACTAATGCTCTATGTAATAAATCTGATGTTGATTGCGTTGTTACTAATGAATGTTGGTTTTGGTTAGGGAAAGGGTACCGATTTTCTGAATCTGAACTTGTATTAGGGCTAATTAGGGTTAGTGTCTTTCTGATCACCAACCAAATAAATCAACGTATATCACTCAACCAGTAAGATAAAATAGATAAAATAAAACATCATTTGCAATTTGAAACATATAATCAGTTTCTTTCGAGCAATTAAAACAACAAAAGCTATTGGAGACGTTTTTTTTCTAACAGTTTGACCAGAAAATTAAGTTGACTTAAAAGGTCAACGACCCAAACTTAGGACCCAATTCTAAGCCATACCAAAATTTACGACCCTTACGTAAAATATCTCTAATGACAAGTATAATATGGCATTTTGGTAGCGACTTTATAATGGCCTTTGCTTTAGCCCTTTTGGGTTTTCATTGCTTGGATTCTAACTGAGTTACTATACCCTATGGTGTTTTAGGGGGTTTTCACAGAGAGTGACTCGTTACAGATCATTATCAAAGATAATCGTTTGTGTGTGTTTGTTATTGTACTTTGGTCAATGTCTTTGTTTGTATTGTGCTTTAAGCTTTTATCAATTAAAATGAGACAATATCTGACTTTTAAATAATTAAAATAAATAAATAATCGACCACTGAACTCTAAGAGGGCTTTTGGATGCACTTTAATTAAGTCGAAATGCCATAAGTTAGTTTGGAAACATAATTTTAGAATGACTTCAAGAAGCAAAAAAACATTTGCCTCTATTCTCCGGATATTTAAGTTCAACCCCGATTAAATAATTTTAAAAACTTAATTTGGAAAGGATGGAACCCGTAACCTAAAGCTTTTATTTTAAGCCTCTAAACATTGAGCCAATTAGGGAAGGATGGAACCCATGACCTAAAGCTTTTCTTCAAAGCCTCTCTGATGCAGGGGCATATTATGCGTTCTTTAGAATATCTTCTTTTAGGATTATGTTTGCTAGCTTATATTCTATACAGACGTTTATGTCCTTAGTTCATAGTTTCTCTTGTTAGGTTTTCTTTACTAGTATAAATAGGTTATTAGCTCGTTTCTTAGAGGTAGACTTTATTATATTTTCATACGACTTATATTATATTGATTATATTGCATTTAACCTAAAACTCAAGTAATTTGTGTTCTACGGTTTCAATCTTAAGTTTTATTTGTTTATCTTTGTTCTGTTTTCTCTAACCTACCGGTTTTTTTTTTCTAGAAACTCATCCGTTGGCGTTAGAAAAAAAAATCCCACAACTCCTAGTTATCTACCATGGCAGGTAGAGGTAGAGGTAGAGGTAATAGAAACAATGATTTTACTGAGTTAAGAACCTTGATTGATGACCTTTCATTGCGGTTGCAAACCCTAGAGCAACAAGAACGTGTTGAAGCCCGAATGAAAATACCGGAGGGACGACGCAACCCTTTAGATTAACCGGAATGAGGATCTAAATAAGAGGAATACAATGGAGATGGAAATCCTTTTCATGACCGTGTTGTTCATAGTCCACAACATGGAAGATTGGAAGATCGATTGATCAGAGCTCTTGATTTGATCACCAGTGGAGTGAAAGTTGAAGTTGGTGATATGACTGGGAGGATGCATGTCGAAGATTTTCTTTATTGGGAGTCTAGCATAGAGAATTATTTGGAATGGAGACATATGGATGAATCTCGCAAAGTATTGTTTGTGAAGATAAAGTTAAAGGGAATGACACTTCAATGGTGGAAAAAGCTAGAGGAACAATATAGAGACAAAACAAGGAGAAAATCAGGACGTGGGATCACATGAAACAGAAGTTACAAAAACAATTTCTTCCACCTGGTTATTTGATGACGATGTATGAGAAGTTTCATAAATTTCGCCAATGTGTCCTTAGTGTTGAGGATTACCTAACAGAGTTTTATAATCTGTCATTAAGAGTCGGTTTGATGAAACATCCGTAAAACTTATGCGAGATATATCTCGAGAAGAATTTGGTTTGTTAACAGTTCCCAACTTAGAAGATGATTATCAATGCACACTAAAAGCGGAGGAGAGGGATAACCGTCATTCGAATAGCCGAATGACGGCTGATCGAACGGGGTCCAATTGGAGTAAAGCTACACCAAAGTCATCTACTTGGAATAGTAAAAGTAAAAAAACGCCAACAATTGCTCCAACCACAAGCGGCGTTCGCAAGGTCAGTAATCGCTCTAGATTGAAGTGTTATACATGTGGAGCAGATGGTCATATGTCATATGGTTGCCCATAAAAACGAGTTAACTTCATGTAAGGGGATAGTGAAAAGGACATATCTAAGGAACCAAAATTTGAAGATTTTGAAAATGAAGAAGAAGACTTGTTGCCCGTAACAGGTGGGAGCCTATTTGTCCGCAGAATTCTTACATGTCATAAGGTTGATGGTGATGAAGAAGACTGGCGACGAAAGAATATTTTCCGCAAACAAGTTTCCTGTGGAGGTAAGGTATGCAAACTGATTTTAGATGGTGGGAGATGTGAGAATATAGTGTCTCAAGAAGTCGTACACAAGTTAAGTTTTCCAACTAAGAAGCACCCTCACCCATATAAGATGTTTGGTTTAAAAATGGAAACACAATACCAATTACGAAAGGGTGTTTGGTAAAGTTTTCTATTGGAAATTTTAAGGATAAAGTGTGGTGTGATATCGCACCTATGGATGTTTTTCATATATTATTGGGTAGACCTTGGTTATTTGACAAGAAGATGACTCACTTGACTGAAGATGATACCTACACTTTTATGTGTAACAGAAAGAAGATGACATTGTACCCTATGAAAGAAGAAGAGGCACCAGGAGGGAAAGAAGATAAGGAACAGTCAACAAGTTTATTAACTAGAGTATAGTAATAAGAACAAGTTCGTTCCCACAGAGAGGCAGGTGATTGTTAATTACTTTCGATTACTTATGTAAACAGGGGGGTTTTGGTTGTGATTATAACTAAATTATACTAAAGCAAATTAATTAAAACGAATATCAGAGATAAAGAATATTGGTTAGAGAGTTCATCTTCCATCTTCCAACATGTTATAAATCAAATCATACTCAACATTCATGCATTCTCAATATCAATAACCCTAAAGCATCCTAACGCAGGTTTACTCCGGCAAAACTCCTATTATCATCAAAAAGCGCAAAGCGCCACTCTTTGAATCCTTTTCACCGAATAACTTGGCGCAAGTACCACTCAAGTTTAACCCAATGAAAGCAATGGTCTTTGTGAGTTGAGGTTATTCTAAGCAATCCGGCGCAAAGTGCCACTCGGATTTAACCTAGGTCACGCTTCTACACATAATCGCATGGCAACATCCCGTCGTTAAAAACTATGTTATACTACTTGTAACAAGGGTCCTTCGACAATTCTTCTCTTGTAAAGCTCCATTTCACTTGTTTCAGAGATGTAACCTAATAAAACACATAAACTACAAAAGTAATAATAATATACGGTAATTCACACAAAATATAGCAAATAAGTATAAGGAAATGATACTTAAAATGTATCAATTATACGCTTATCAAATTCTCCCACACTTGCCTTTTGCTAGTCCTCGAGCAAACTACAAATCTACATTAACCTAAAATACAACTCCCTTTCGTTGAGGAAACGGTTACACTTAGCATGTGTAACAAGCCTTTAAACCCCTAGGTGTCCCTAGTGGACGAGTTTTGTCTCGTGAGGGTTTAAAAGAGATTTACCCACAAAATCTACTCCAACTTCTGAGTATTCCAAAGCACCTGCATCCAAAGAGCTACAAAGACATAAAGTTTCTGCACACTAACAATAAGAAGTTAGAAGAATAAAGAACATTATTCTCATGCTTAATCCTTGAGTTAGGAGAAAACCACCAAATAAAAGAATCCAGGTTCGAGAGTGACCGATTATTTCTGCCTCACCATCATATTTTATGAATTTGACAGTCAAAAGACGCACTTTATGGTTCTCACATGTGTGTAGGCAGGAATGAAGATAAAAAAAATCCTACACACGTTGAATGGTAGGAAGGAAAGGTAACCTTCCGAATCATTATAAGATGTTATCCCATAGAAAGTGGGACGAAAAATAACCCCTTTTTGTTTTTCTAATGACCTCTAAGAAAGGAAATCAACCACTATACAAGGATGGGAATGCTTACTTACCTTCGTATCTGATTGGCAATCAGCACCATTCTCACAACATCCAATAGAAACGTCTTCGGTCTCAACTGTAGATGATGAAATCTTTAAACTTCGTAGAACCTTGATAATTTGTAACTCTTTTTCTCAATTTCTTGTTAATAGAAACTCCTGTATATATTTCTTTTTCCCCACGGCCTTATTGATTGTATACCAGAAACAAATATACTAGAACAATGATAAACTTCTTCGTTTTTTCGTTTTTTTTTTTTTTATATAAGAATGAATAATGAAACTACTATAGCCGTGGGATAAAGACTTTACCACTTGATTCTTCTCAACTTGTATTGCCTTGATATCATAAATTTCAATAACTCACATCTTTTGATTTCTTTCGCTTTTGTTCATAAGTCTTCAACATGTTTAATTGTGTTGTTGCTTAACTTGAATATGAAATTTTCACTTTCTTAAACAGTTGATTTTACACCTTGACTGTTTTCAACTTTTCTTTATATTTTTGATGTTCCGCTCGTTGATGATGATATGTTTCTATGGACCTGTTATTGTCGAGATGATGCCAACTGCAAACAAGACTACAAGATAGAGTTAGCAATTCTGATGACACCCTCATGATTGATAGAAATAGCACTCAGGAGATCAAAAAGTAGTGCTGAAATAGGTGCGAGGTTAGGTAGCTCATCATTCTACCCGGAATTTGCACAGATGAAACACTCTAAACAGACAATTGAAGGTTTGGTGCCTCACTCATGGGTATTGAATGATCAACTCTTCTAATACTGTATTCTCTATCGGTAGTTTAAGTCCATTTTTTTCAGCTCTAGCCTCTCAACAACTAAGCACTCCGAATATAGTTCTCTAATACTACTAAGTTCAGTTGTTTCGGTTAGAACTCCGTATGTAAACGTAGCTAGAAGTATACTAAGTGACTCTAAAATCTCTAAAAGTTGAAGGTTTTCATGCAAATGTGTGTAAAAAAAATTTAAAAATTCTACTTAAAAACCTATATGCTTAATTACTCCCCCACACTTAAACTTTACATTGTCCTCAATGTAAATTGATTCTTCCAATGTAAAATCAAGATGGGAAATCCTAACATGATATGAAAAGAAAAATCAAAAGAGAAGAATAGAAGAATAGAAATACAAAACCAATGGGTTGCCTCCCATTTAGCGCTTAGTTTAACGTCTTTAACCCGACTGTCTGGTCGCCCATAGACCAATAATCTGAAAATTTGGGGATCCACCCATAACACAATTTGCATTACAAATATTAAATTCACACAAACATTAGTACAAGAAAATAATAGTGAAGTTATCACTCGATAGAAGTTTCCCCCACACTTAGTATTTTCTATACTTGGAAGTGGATAAAGAACATAGAATTCGGGAACTTCTATAAACTCCTTTGCTAACCTGCATAGTATGAGAATCAAGTACTTCCAACAACGGATGTTTAGAAGCAAAGTAATTTAATAGTACTTCCGAAGCACATACATTCAAGCCAAAACGGGGTAAAGGAAAAGGATCAATAGTCAAAGGTTCAGTCAAACCTTCTAAAGTCACTTGGATTATGGGATCCTTATCTTTTTCAAAAATTTCCAATGAATTACTTACCTCTTGTGTATTGTGGTCCTCTATCAAACTTTCTAACCTTTCTTCATTAGTTTCTGCCTCAACAAGAATCTCGGCATCAACATTATTAATATCATCCTCGGCAAGTTCAATTGGGTCTTCCACACTATTGCTCAATTCGGTTTCATTCTCAACATACTCCTCTTCATTTTCAGACTCACCGTAATAAGAATCTTCATCGGTTTTCCAACCTTTTTCAGAACGTCGTTTAAATTCCATATGAATGGTCCTACTAATTTCTTCCAGAAGCTCTTCCGGGGCTCCGTCATCTTCCAAGTTGAATAGTTTCTGAGCAAGTTTTCTGACATTCACACGCTTTCCACCATTAACTACAGTAGAATCTATTGCATACAATTCTTCCCTTTGAATGGGTGAATGATCATTATTAAGATCAAGAGTTGAGTTAACTACACAATCAAAAATCAGATTTGGAGTTGGAATAACGTCACCACTGGTGTAAGGATTTTCGAAGGGTTCAAAATCATCATCGTATCCCATAGAATAACGTCGCTCACGTTCCTTTCTCAAAACTCTTTTAGATGCTGCAATTACTGCACCTGATACCCCTTCATCTATCAATTGGTCAAACCTTCTATCAAGTTCTCTTAAACTTGGTAGTCTTACACCATTACTTGTGGTAGAGTTTCTAAACCTTGTCTCCTCCCATTGAATAGGTGAATGATCATAATTACGATCAAGAGTAGATTTAGATAAACCATCACAAGCATAATTGTCCTCCCATCCTTGTAACTGTTCACTTACATACCTACTATAAGGAGGTTGGCATGTATGAGAATAATTAAAAGGGTACGTGGAATATTGATCATAACCAAAGGATTGGTTGTGATTATACTCCCCATATGGTTGGAAATTGTCATAGGGTTGAGATTGAAACCCAATTGATTACCATTATAAGCTTGATCTTGTGCATTGTACATGGGATACAAGTACCTGAAACAAGATTCTCAAAACTAGGTTTGGAAAAAAAAACAGAAAAAATAAAAATAAAAAATAGAAAGAAACCAAAAAGAAATAACAATCCGTTATGCCTCCCCGGCAGCGGCGCCAAAATTTGGTCGTGTCGTTAATCAACCAAAATAATTCAGGTTCTTACTTCACTAAAATAGATTAGAGTATAGTAATAAGAACAAGTTCGTTCCCACAGAGAGGCAGGTGATTGTTAATTACTTTCGATTGCTTATGTAAACAGGGGGTTTTGGTTGTGATTATAACTAAATTATGCTAAAGCAAATTAATTAAAACGAATATCAGAGATAAAGAATATTGGTTAGAGAGTTCATCTTCCATCTTCCAACATGTTATAAATCAAATCATACTCAACATTCATGCATTCTCAATATCAATAACCCTAAAGCATCCTAACGCAGGTTTACTCCGGCAAAACTTCTATTATCATCAAAAAGCGCAAAGCGCCACTCTTTGAATCCTTTTCACCGAATAACTTGGCGCAAGTGCCACTCAAGTTTAACCCAATGAAAGCAATGGTCTTTGTGAGTTGAGGTTATTCTAAGCAATCCGGCGCAAAGTGCCACTCGGATTTAACCTAGGTCACGCTTCTACACATAATCGCATGGCAACATCCCGTCGTTAACAACTATGTTATACTACTTGTAACAAGGGTCCTTCGACAATTCTTCTCTTGTAAAGCTCCATTTCACTTGTTTCAGAGATGTAACCTAATAAAACACATAAACTACAAAAGTAATAATAATATACGGTAATTCACACAAAATCTAGCAAATAAGTATCAGGAAATGATACTTAAAATGTATCAATTATGCACTTATCATGCTTTTAAATGAGAAACTATATCCAAATCTTAAGAAACGCTCATTCTTACATGAAGAAGTAGAGTTTTTGGGATATATTGTTTCAACCAGTGGTTGAAGGCCGATCATGTGAAGGTGAAAGCAATTGTGGACTGGCCCTAATTCCACAATCTATTACTAACCTGTATAGTTTTCGTGGGTTGGCTACCTTCTATCGTAGATCTATAAAAGGGATTTAGTACTATTATGATCCCTATAATTGAGTGTTTTAAAGGAAAGGTTTTTCGGTGGACAAAGGATGCAACACTTGCATTAGCGACGATTAAAAAGTTGATGACTGAAGCCCCGATCTTAGTTCTGCCTGACTTTGAGAAACTTTTTGTGGTAGAATGTGATGCTTCCACTGTGGGAATTGGAGCTTTCTTGAGCCAAGAAGGCAAACATGTGGCGGTCTTTAGTGTGAAGCTAACAATGGCTAAACGAAAGTATTATACTTATAATCTGGAGTTTTATGCCTTAGTTCGTGCTTTACAACATTTGAGACACTACCTTGTACGTAAAGAATTTGTTGTTTACTCGGATCATGAAGCTTTGTGTTATTTACAATCTCAAAAGAAATTGAACTCGACATGCAAAGTGGATTGGTTATCTTCAAGAGTTCATATTTTCCCTAAAGCATAAATCCGGTGCAACGAACAAGGTGGCTGATGCTTTTAGTCATCGACATGTGCTGGTAACATCAATGCAAGCTCACATGGACGGTTTTGAGGTGATTAAAGAACAAGATGTTGTTGATCCATACTTTGGTTTAGGTGTGCAATAGTTAGGTGCCTCGTCTAGAGCTCCAAGTATGTCGTTTTCTCTTCATGATGGTTACCTCTTTCGTGGTAATTGGTTATGCATTCCCATTGGCTCCTTAAGAGAGAATATTATCAGAGAGATTCATGGTGAAGGGTTAGTAGCATATTGGGGTCTAGAAGAAACTCTAAAGATGTAAAAATTATATATTATTGGCCTTCTATGGATAAGGTTGTTGAGAGGTTGGTCAAGAGGTGTCGGGTGTGTCATTACGCGAAAGGACAATCACAAAATATGGGTTTATATACTCCGTTTCCAGTTCCATATTCCCCTTGGATACATCTAAGTATGGATTTTGTGCTAGGATTGTCGAAAACAACTAGACAACATGATTTCATCTTCGTCGTGGTGGATAGATTCTCTAAAATGGCTCACTGTATTCCTTGTTCTAAGACTGATAATTTTTTAATATTATTTTTCTCTTTTTCAACGAGGTAGTCCGTCTACATGGAATTCCTTCCTTTATCGTGTTTGATCCTGATGTTAAGTTCCTAAGGAAATTTTAAAAGACCTTATGGAAGAAATTCATGACCGATTTACGTTATTCTATTACTGCCCACCTTCAAACTGATTGCGTGACAGAAGTGGTAAACCGAAGTTTGGGTAATCTGTTAAGAACTTTGGATGCATAAGTCCGTAGTGAAGGTGAGTTTTTTGCTGATCACATAAAGAGTTTACATCAAGCAGTAAAGGCATCCATCACCAAGAGCAATGAGAGATATATGAATGATCACAATGCTAGTCGCAAACATAAGGAATTTCAGGAGGGAGATATGGTTATGGTTATAATGCAGAAGGAGAGGTTCCCACGGGCTAAATACTACAAGTTAGCATCAAGGAAGATTGTTCCATATAAGATAATCAAGAAAATCAGTTCTAATGCTTATGTTCTTGAGTTACCCGACAATTTACAAATCAGCCCAATTTTCAATGTTTCTGATTTGTATAATTTTTTATGGTTTCGATGGGGATGATGTTGCGATTAAGTTTAGCAACCAACAATCTGTGCAAGGAACATTGGATACAGAACCACCTAGAGTCATCCAAGAAGTGCTTGATGTGAAGGAGACTAGGTATCGACGTGGTAACCCGTATTGGTAATTCCTAGTTAAGTGGCTTGAGAAGTCATCTAGGAGCAGTATATGGATAACGGAAGATGAGCTGCAACGAATTGACCCTGGGATATATGTTGAATTCGCAACAACTTTCTCGTCAGAGACAAGCTTAATTTCAACCTGGGGTGGTTGATGCAGGGGTATATTATGCGTTCTTTATAATGGTCTTTTTTTAGGATTATGTTTGCTAGCTTATATTCTATAGGGACGTTTCTTTCCTTAGTTTAAAGTTTCTCTCTGTATGTTTTATTTACTAGTATAAATAGGTTATTAGCTCGTTTCTTATAGACATACTTTATTATACTTTCATACGACTTATAATCTATTGATTATTGAAGATTGTTGGGTTTAATCTAAAACTCAAGTTATTTGCGTTCTACAGTTTCAATCTCAAGTTTTATTCGTTTATCTTTGTTCTGTCTTTTCTAGTTTACCATTTTCGTTTCTAGGAACTCATCACTCTAACCACTGAGCCAATTCATTTTTCACGTTGTATGTTTTATATATACTTCATTTAAAACACAAAATAATATTATTCTAATCACTTATAATGTTCTTTTACCATTTAATACATGTCGAATTTTATGTGTCGCATTTGTATATATGAAACACATTAAACGGAGTTAACGAATTTCCTGCAATTTTTTCTGTATTACGCATGTTTGACCTCATAGTTGACCGAATTTACTTAACCGATTAGTACGTGCATTTTTACCACACACGAAATTGCTAATTATGGTCTAGATCAGTATTCTCGGGGAAGGTTTGGTGAGATCGAAAAAACTATCTTTGATATTTGGACGAGTAATAAGTTCAGCATCAGCATGTAGAAACAATCCAAACGAATTAGATGATGAAGTCTTCGAAGAAGAACCGGGTGAAGATGTCCAAGTTAATCCTGCACAAGCTTTAATCCCAAAATTATTCATGTTCCATGACCCAAATCAAGGTTAACATTCTTCAGAGACGTAGTCAATTTAAGGATATGTGACCCTTATCCTCAATATTCCAATTTTCAATAATGATATCCTTGCAAGTATTATCAAGATCCCATCATTTATTAAATTAATAATCTCTTAAACTGACTAATAAAATAGGAATATAATCACCGCCCGGAGATATCAAGTGGTACACAATAGCATTCGGAAGAAGCAATAATTTCTCGTATCCAAACACCTTATAAATATTTCTGCCTCTAAAAAATTTATGCTTTGTTATTTTCTTGTTTTTTGAGTTTCACTCAGGCCCATCACTGCTCAATAAGTTGGGCCACCACATAAGCGTGCTCAAGAGAAAACTAAAAGCCCGTCAGTTAAAATTATTCATTTCTCACTTCTTCAATCATTTCTCAGTCACGATCAGTGTTCTCCGGGAAGATCGTTTTAGTGAGATCGAAAGAAAAAAATGTCTTCGATATTTGGTCGAGTAATAAGTTCAGCATCAGCATTAGCCTGTAGAAACAATCCAAATGAATTAGACGATGAACTCTTCGAAGAAGAACCAGGTGAAGAAATTGAATCAGCACCTCCTCTTAAAATTGGGCAAGAGAGAGTTATCAATAAAAAAACTCAACTCAAAAAGAAGCTTCTCAAATTAGGTCTTGGCTGGGAAACACCTGAATTCGGCGATGAAGTTACTCGTAAGTGATTTTCTTGATTATTCTGTGAGAATTGATTTATTTTTATTTATTTATTTGAAATTTGGTTATAATTATTAGGTGTTTTTTATGTGTTGTTATTGGATGCAGTTCATTATGTGGGTACTTTACTTGATGGAACTAAGTTTGATTCTAGTAGAGATGAAGGAGAAGAACCATTGTCTTTTAAGCTTGGTCATGGTGAGTATTTTCCTGGATTTTGGTTCTAGTTGATTTTTTTTTTTTTAATTTGTTATTGATTTTCTGTTTGATTGATTTTTGTAGATAAATATTTGGATGGATTAAATGATGGGATAATTACAATGAAGAAGGGTGAAGTTTCGTTGTTTACGTTGCCGTTTGACTACTGTAATGGTAATACTATAAATGGGAAGGAAATTCCTCCAAACTGTGACATCCAGTATGAGGTGGAGCTGGTGTCATGGATTACGGTGGTGGATATTTGTAAAGATGGTGGGATAATTAAGAGAATTTTGGAGAAATCGGAAAGAAATGAGCAACCGAGTGATCTTGATGATGTTTTGGGTACAGTAAGCTATTCTTAGACTATTACTAAATTGGTTATATGATTATATGTAAGGGAAGTTAAGTAGTCTCACTATATCTGGTGTATTTCCCTTTAATATAGTGAAGTACTGTGTTATGTTGGATGACGGTTCAGTTGTTGCTAAAACACCAGAAGAAGGAGTGGAGTTTCAGATAAATGATGGTAATGTAGAGTGTTTGTGTATCTTTATAGACATTCTCATATTGGGACGTCAAGAATAAGAATATAGTTTGTTACTGTATCGTGTTAAAAATTTCCTAAATTTTTGATGGATTTGTTTTGTTCTTTCATGCAGGTCATTTCTGTCCCGCATTGCCGAAAGCAATAAAGACAATGAAAAGGGGAGAACGCGTAAATTTATTAGTTCACGCTCAGTGTACGTTTCTTCTCGTTGTATCTGCCACATACTACTTTGCTATCTTGAACATTTCGGTCCTAAGCATTAATTATGAAATTTCGAATTAATACTTGTTTGTTTGTCCACTTTAGTTGCTTGTTGTTTCCTACTTAATCAAAAATTCACATTATCAAACACCTATGTAACAAGTCTCTCATTTTTTTTCTTCTATGTTTATATTCAGTTGTATGATTTTCTTGAAAGATACTTGACACTAAAAGTAGTTTACATGTTGGTGTCATGGAACAGTTAAAGTTATGGCAATAATCACCACGCAACGCCAAGCTTAAGTTTGGGTACATAAATACTTTGCTATCTATGGGATACCAAAACTGTACTACATTACAAGTATATGTCTGTTTTGTTGTCAGCGTCAATGTTGAAATTATAAATGGAAGGCACGTTTGATAAGTTATGGCAATAATCACCATATAACGCGAAGCTAAGTTTGGGTACATAAATATTTTGCTATTTATGGGATGCCAAAACTGTACTCCATTAGAAATTTAAAAGTATATATCTGTATGTTCAGATGCCTTTGGAGAGAAAGGTCGTGATGCTAACCATGGATTTCCTGCCATTCCGTCAAATTCCGCTTTAACTGTTTATCTCAAGTTGATATCTATTAAACATGTTATTGATCTTACCGGTGATTCCAAAGTAATAAAAAAGATACTGAAGGAAGGAGAAGGCAGTCACAATGCAGATGAAGGAAGTCCTGTTATGAGTAAGTATTCTGATCTGTAGTCACACAGTATTCTGACATGTACATGAGCTTTACTAGTTTTCCTATAAATTATTCTAAAGTGGTGTGGTCCCTGCAAGTAATTATTCCATTATATAGTTTGCTGTTTTAACCATATTTAAACTGTTTTTTGTCTGTCTGGTTCATTGGAGGAATACTACTCAAAAGGGTTGAAATTCCTTGGGATCGTTTTATGTAATATCCCACATTTAACTGCAAAAGTAACAATTATAGTCATCAGTACAATCGACGTAGTAGATGATAAGTTTTGTTTTATTGAAATTTCGTTCTTCATATTAATTGGTAATGGAGCTATCTTTCCAACTGAGAGTACATAGTTTAGGTGGTTAGAGAAACTGCAACATATCATGGCTTTGTTACGTTCTGATAGTGCTTACTAAGTAGGCCACTTATCCCAAGTGATGTACAATGAAAGTCATTTCATAGATAAGCTGGTCATTGTGAATATATTACTGGTTCAATGTTATAGGTCATCTTGTGAATCCCAGAAAGGCAAGCTTATCTTACTATGCAATTTCACGCTTTCTTGGAGTTATTTTGGCATCACTTGTTAACACTTTGATATCTTTTCTGCAGTTAGGTATACTGCTAAACTGGAAAATAATACTGTTTTCGAGAAAAAAGGTTTAGATGGAGACCTGCCGTTGGAATTTGTCACTGACGAAGGTGGCGCTTCTGAAAAATATGATGAGTTTTCATTTGTAAATGCCTTTTCTATGTCTCAATTTTTGGTTTGGATTTTTTGCCAATTGCCAGAGCAAGTGATTGCTGGATTAGACCTAGCAGCAGCAACAATGAAAAAGGGCGAACTGTCAATTGTGACAGTGAAACCCGAATATGGGTTTGGGAGCACTGAAGTTAAAAGGGATCTTGCCATTGTTCCTCCATGTTCAACTGTCATTTATGAAGTAGAAATGGTTGACTTTACCAAGGTAGTGCCTTATATGGAAACTAATTTAATTTTTGCATTTGCTGCATAAATACTATCCTACTAATGTAGTTTCTGCTGTCTTGATGAACACAGGCAAAAGCACCTCGGGAGATGAGTAATCGCGAGAAAATTGAGACAGCTGAGAAGAAGAAAGAAGAAGGCAACATATTATATAAGAGCGGCAAGTATCAAAAAGCTTCAAAAAGATATGACAAGGTAGTGCAGTCAGGTCATAGGTTGCCTGTGAATGAACTTTTTACATTGGTCACAGTTATAACTGTCAAATTTGTGAATAATCATGTTACTGTCAGGCTGTGGACTACATTATGGTAGATGGAACCTTTTGGGATGATGAGCAACAGCATGTGGATGCTTTGAGAGTGTTATGCTGGCTAAATCATGCTGCATGCTGCCTCAAACTCAATAACTATCCAGAAGCAATTGAGTTATGTTCAAAGGTAACTGTAAAATTTAAGGTTCATGTTAATGTATTTTAATCTTGTAAGTGAAGACTGTCTAGGATCATTTTGTATAGGTTATTTGTGCATGTCACCCCATGAGTAGGATTTTTTGTTTTGGCCAGTTGGTAGAAATTAGGGTGTTGGCAAGTTCCCACTTCAGGTTGTGGGTACCACTCTACT
Source organism: Papaver californicum (assembly GCA_023531435.1). Taxonomy (NCBI): domain Eukaryota; kingdom Viridiplantae; phylum Streptophyta; class Magnoliopsida; order Ranunculales; family Papaveraceae; genus Papaver; species Papaver californicum. The sequence continues at coordinate 2,592,820 of JAJJMC010024047.1, read as the reverse complement.
AGAGGGGCATCTGCCCCTCAGTAGATCTTAGAACCCAAAACATGGTCCTTTCTGATGAATGTTTCTTTTCTGGAAAAGATAGCTAACAATACACAAGGAAATTGAATTGCATGTATGTCGGTTAGTTAAATACTGGGTTTGTGGAAGTTTATAAGTGAGTTTAAAATGTTCTGTACTCAGGTGGAATCTGCATCTAGATTAGATTTGAGGTTTCATGAATATGATTATCACAATCAAATTTGCTTTTCATTGATAAGTTCGCTAAACTATACCGTTTAATCATGACCTTAATTTGATTTTCTTTAGGTGCTAGATGTTGAATACCACAATGTGAAGGCTTTGTATAGACGAGCACAAGCTTATATGAAAACTGCAGACTTTGACCTGTCCGAGTTAGACATAAACAAAGGGCTTGAAGTAGATCCCGACAACAGGTGAGTGGAAATAAGTAATGCTGTGTTTGGCATGAAGGGAGTTGAGGGTGGAGTTCAGTCAATAGATGGAGTCAAGGATATTACAGTGTTTAGCACGGAGTGAGTTGGTATTCCAGGGAGTTGAAACTTCATCCTTCAATGGAAAATCAAATAACACTTTACCCCATAGAAGTTTAAACTCTATCCCTTCAACTCCATCTATCCCTTCAACTCCATCGGTTAACCGTATTGACGTCTATTTTTTATTTTTATTTTTTTATAATTTTAATAATATTTGATTTCTTAAATTTAAAATTTGATTTTATAATTCATATATAATTATATTTTTATTTTTTAGTGTTAACGTCATAACATTATCTTAATTAAAATTATTTTTCATGGTTATTGTTTTGAATATATATAATTAGTTTTTCCTTATAATAAAATAAAAAATATTTTTTTATTATTAAAATATATTTAGTATTATTTATAAATCTTTATTTTTTAAATAAAAAATATTGTTTTAATTTAAAATATCAATTATTACTTTTCACTAAAATTATATGTACCTAAAATATCAATTAAATTAAAAAATATTATTACTTCAAGATTATATTTTAATATGAGATATATTTTTTTGAATATATATAATTAATTTTTCCTTATATATAAAATGAAAAATATTTTATAATTATTAAAATGTATTAGTATTATTTATAAATCCTTATTTTTTAATTAAAAATATTGTTTTAATTAAAAATATTGCTTTTCATTAAAATTATATATAGTTGAAATATTAATAAATTTATGAAATATTATTACCTCAAAATTATTTTTTAATATTTTAAAACAAAAAATATTTTTAAAATACATAAAGTCAGTTTTATCTCATATTTAAAAAGGAAAAATAACTTTTTTACTAATACATATCAGTATTAATAGTAAATTATTATTTTAAAATACTATTTTTATTTAAAATATCAAAAAAAAATCGTTAACATTATATTTACTCTAAAATTTAATTAATAATTTAATATTATTTTTAATTTATCAGTCTTTTATAGTCTTGTTAGTAAATAATTTTTATTTTATTTTTTTATTAAAAGAAAAATAAAATAATTTTTGCTTATAGAAATTAATTTTAGGGATTAGTTAAAACTAATAAAATGTAATTTTTTTAGAAAAATTGAACAAATAAATATTTAAAAAGTAAAAATAGTGTAATTATCAATTTCTTTCATAAGGATGCCAAACATAAAGTTTTGGAAGAATAAAATTCACTTTCTAGGTAGTTTGAATTCTAGGTAATCGGAACTCCCTAGAATTCAAATTCCATCCGTGCCAAACGGACCCTAACTGGTTAGATCTCAGTTGAGAACATTTTAACTTCACATTTTGTAACTTGTAGGGAGATCAAAATATTACATAAGACATTGAAGCAACTTCGATCCGAGAGTAACAAAGGAGATGCAAAGCTCTATACAAACATGCTTACACGGATGAGAGAGGACTCGACTGTAGTATCCAAGGTGATCAATTTCATCTCTTTCTCATTAGTTTTTTATTTTGACGATGTTGGCATAACAAGTTTTGAAGCAGTACATCCTGCGTTTTACTTTTGATGTGTTGACATGTTTCGCTTTTGTATGGATCATACATGGACACAGTAGGGGTCGCCTGTAAAATGTTAAAAACTACCAAATTAATCATGTTTATTTCTTAACAATGTGGCCTCCGTTTGCACAAGTGCAATATCTTGCCAGACCAGCTTTTAATAGGAAGTCAATACGCAACTGCATCACATTGAAAACAAGCCTGAACTTTTTTCTTTGGAACTTTTTTCATGAAATTACGTACACAAGTGTTTGGCGGATGACTTGTTGACAGTTGATGTTGGTTTTCAAATGTTTTCCCTGATCAGAGACAGAAGGTTGAAAAAGCAGAGGTTGAAGAAAGGAGTGAGGTTGCACAAAAGGAAATAGAACAGGCTGCAGGGAGTTTAGGAGGTGCAGAAATTGAACAACCCATGAACGTCTCAGCTCCCCCGCAATGCAGTTAGGAACTTTTATTGTGGTTCATCTTGTACTTAAAGTTTTGTATGACAATCGGTAGTCCCGATCATCAAAATCAGATCCACATGAATGGGTCATATCTGTCGATTTACATGTATACAAAAGAGTTTACAGTTGCCTATTATAGTATGACATATTTAGTCAAACTTAGTTTAGCTTGACTGCTCATTTATTTACCAACAGTCAAACTTAAACATCACCTTGCTTATATTGCTTATAGTTGAATTTTGTTGAAAATTTCAGAGGACAATGTGATCCATAATTTGAAATTTTGAACTGCAGTTAAAAACCCACCATTGTGACCCAAAATATGCAAATTTAACCCCTAGAAACCAGATTTGAACTTACTGTGACCCAAAAAACATTTTAGCTGATGAACAGCACTGGGAATCCCAAAATGTGTTAGAAGCCATATGCAGGGGCATCATACGGGATATGTGTAAAGGTAACAAAACTCTTTGATCTGAAAAATGAAAACTGTGTTTTATTTCTGATGAAACGATGACTTATATAAGTCTTACGAAACAGAATTCCTAAAGAAACTGCGGATAAACAGAAGACTTAAATTTCCACTAGACTTTTATTAACTAAAATTGACTTACTCCACTCTTTCAACTACGATCTTTATTTTAGGCTAGAATTGTTCTGACAAACCCTTCCTAAACTAAGCCTTATACAATAAGCTTAGTTTATCAGCAGCAGAGCAAATGCCAAGTCTATTTCTCAAATTCTCGAACACTTCACGCTTCAGTGGTTTTGTAAAAATATCAGCTACTTGTTCCTGCGATTCAGAATGCTTCAGCTGTATCACTCCATCATTAACCAAATCACGCAGAAAATGAAATCTAACACCAATATGTTTGCATCTTCCATGAAAAACTGGGTTTTTAGAAAGTTTGATTGTTGATGTATTATCGCACAGAATAACAGTACTTTCCTTTATTTCATATCCCAATTCCTCCAAGACCCTTTTGAACCAGACAGCTTGACAAGCACAAGCTGATGCAATCACATATTCTGCTTCTGTGGTGATAAGTGTCACAATTTGTTGTTTCTTTGAAGACCAAGCTACTGCAGCACCCTCCATAAGAAATACATATCCTAAAGTGCTTTTCTACTGTCAATCTCTCCAGCAAAATCACTATCAGTATAAACCAAGAACTCTCTTGTGCCTCCTTTCTTATACCAGATACCATAATCCATAGTGCCTTTTAGGTACCTCAACACTCTTTTTGCTGCTTGGAAGTGTAACTTTGTTGGGTTAGACATGTATCTACTCATTAGACTTACAGAAAATTGCAGGTCAGGTCTTGTTGTAGTGATGTACATGAGACTTCCTATTATCTGTTTGTAGAGAGTTTCATCTACATGATCTTCTCCCTCATACATGTCAAGTTTGCTTTCAGGTACCATTGGATTACACACATCATTGCAGTCTTCCATCTCAAAACGTCTCAGAATTTCTAAAGCTTACTTGGATTGAGAGATATGAATGCCCTCAGATGTTTGTAACACTTCAATTCCCAGAAAAAAAACTCATTTTCCAAGATCTGTCATGTCAAACTCCTTTTGCATTGACAACTTGAATTTCCTTATCATTGAAACATCATTTCCTGTGTAAATAAGATCATCAACATAAATACTCACAAACAGAATTTTACCTTGTTTGTTCGTCTTCAGAAGTAAAGTTTCTTCATTTTGGGACTTCAAAAATCCTTATTTAATGAAATATTCCTCAATTCGACTAAACCAGACTCTTGGTGCTTGTTTTAAGCCATATAATGCTTTATGAAGTTTGTAGACTTTATTCTCTTTTCCTTGGATAACGTAACCTTTCGATTGTTGCACGTAAACATCTTCCAAGAGAATTCCATGCAAGAAGACAGATTTTACATCTAATTGGTAGATGGCCCAACCTTTTTGTGCTGTTGTGGCTACTATAGTTCTGATGGTATCCATCCGAGCAATAGGTGCATATACCTCTGTGTAATCGATGTCGTGCTATTGTGAGTAACCTTTCGCTATCAAACGTGCCTTGTACTTGTTCACCTCTCCATGCTCATTGAACTTGGTCTTGTAGATCCACTTTACTACAACGCACTTCATCCCATTAAGCAAGTCTGAGAGTTCCCAAGTCTGTTTTTTCACAATTGAATTCATTTCTTTATCCATGGCTTGTCTCCACTTCAAACTCTTTTCTGCTTCTTAAAAGGTTGAAGGGTCACTGGAATTACTCTCAACCATATTCACTTCATCTTCTTCATCAATAACTTCATTACCAGTGACATAATCATTAAGGTAACTAGGAGGCCTTTTAGCTCGTCCCTCCCTAGCTTCCATAACCTGCTCTTCTTGAACTTCATGGTTTGATTCATCACTTGAATTCCCTCCGTCACTATCTTCATCTCTGTTGGTATCACATTAGATATCTTCATCATCATTCCAAGTCAATTCAGAATTGATATGTTCATTTTTATATTCTTCCTAGTTCTGGCCTTTTGTTTCCTCAAACACCACGTCTTTGCTAGTGACAATCTTCTTGGTTTCGGGATCATATAGCCTGTATCATTTAGATTCTTCTGGAAAACCAAGTAATATGCAAGTAACACTTTTATCATCAAGTTTACCTCTCTTCTTATCTGGAATCTGCACATGAGCAAGACTTCCCCAGACTCTTAAGTGTTCTACACTTGGTTTTACTCTATTCCATTCTTCTTGGGGTGTGATGTTTTTCACGGGGGCATCTATTAAGAACATAAAATGTCCAATTCACTGCCTCTGGCCAAAAAATTCTGGGTACTTTTTTTGCTGAGAGCATTGACCTGACCATGTTCATGATTGTGCGATTCTTTCTCTCTGCGATGTCGTTCTGTTGCAGTGTGTAAGCAGTGGTAAGTTATCTTCGAATCCCTTGTTCTTTGCAGTAGTCTGAGAATTCATGAGAATTGTACTCCCCTCCACGATCTGTTCTCAAACATTTGATTGATTTCCCTGTTTCAGTATCTATTTTCCTTTTGAACAATTTGAAATGATTGAAAGCCTCTGATTTCTCTTTTAGAAGATACACCCATGCTTTTCTGCTGTAATCATCTATAAAGCACATAACATATTTCTTTTCACTGCTGGATATGGGACTGATGGGTCCACAAATGTCAGAATGCACCAGCTCAAGAACTTCTTTGGCTCTCCATGTGCTCTTCTTAGGAATGGGGTTCCTATGATGTTTTCCAACCATACAATATGTACACGTGAATTTATGTGCATCAAAATCAGGAAGACCAAGTACCATGTTCTTGCTTTACAATATCTTCATGCCACTGTGACTAAGATGCCCGTAGCGTTCATGCCGAAGTATTGGCATGTCTTCTGAAGTAATCTGCAAGTATTGATGTTGTCTTGCTCTCGCTTCATCATTGGTTTGGTCGAACAACATGAACTTTCTGTTCATATTCATTTTGCTTTCTGCTATTAGACCCTTTTTTTATGATAGATTTTGCAGGCTCCTTCACGTATGATGATTGTCAACCTCTTTTCTTGGAGTTTACCGAGATTCAAAAGATTGTTCTTGAGTTCAGGTACATAGTACACTTCGCTTATAATATATGACGCATTATTCAAGATCAGCTCCACATTTCCCTTCCCCATGACTTTCATTCTTTTGTTGTTCCCAAGCTTGACAGAGTATTTGAAGTTAGTGTCTATTGTTGAAAACAGGGTTTTATCCCCACTCATATGATTTGAACAACCTGAGTCGAGAAACCAGGCCTTTCTCCTCATATTTTCTTGTTTTTCAGTGTACGCCATTAGTAACATCTCTTCATTTTCTTCAAAATCAGTACAGTTTGCTTCATCTTCCCACTTTGGGCACTGATTCTGGAAATGTCCAAGTCGATGACACTTGTAACATTCCACAATGCTCTTATTAAAGAACGTTCTGCCTCTACCACGTCCTCCTCCTCTTCAATTAAACCTCCTTCCTCTGGTTGTCGTTCCTTCTCCATGTGTTATCTTCAACACTTGATCATCCATGTTGTCTCTTTTCTTGAACTTCTGTTTATGAACCACTAAAGTACTCTGCAATTCATCAATTGAGATGGTTTCAATGTCCTTTGAATCTTCTATTAACACCACCACGTACATGAACTTCTCAATAAGCGTTCGAAGGATCTTCTCCACCATTTTTGACTTACCTATCATTTATCCATTACTTCTCATCTGATTGGTAACGGTCATTACCCGAGTAAAGTACTCGGTTATGTTCTCAGACTCTTTCATCTCTAGCACCTCAAAGTCTCTTCTTAGCTTTTGCAAAATCGATTTCTTCACTCGATCATTTCCTTCAAACTTCTTCTTCATCGACTCCCAGATGATTTTAGATGTTTTTCTGTCCAAGATCTGTTCAAACGTTGCTCTATCGATGGATTGATAAAGATAATGTTTGACTTTGTGATCGTTGGTTTTAGGATGTCAAGTTGATCTCTCTGATTTGTTGTTAGAACTGTCGTGGTTGTTGGATCCTCAAAACCAATCTCAATCAGGCTCCACAAACCTTTAGCTCTGAAGAAATTCTACATGATTTCACTCCAGTGATCCCAGTGACCATCGAACTGAGGTAGCTTCATATTTTCCTCACCCATCTTCTCTCACTTTTGAATCTGAAGTTGCGGCTTCTCTGTTTTCAAAGTCCAGTAATAGCTCTAATACCAATTTGTAAAGGTAACAAAACTCTTTGATCTGAAAAATGAAAACTGTGTTTTGTTTCTGATGAAACGATGACTTATATAAGTCTTAGAAAACATAATTCCTAAAGAAACTGCAGATAAATAGAAGCCTGAAAATTTCCACTAGAGTAGGATTTTTATTAACTGAAATTGACTTACTCCACTCTTTCAACTACTCTTTCAAGTTTCAACTACAATATTTATTTTAGGCTAGAATATACTCCATTTGAGAGAAGAACGGACGGGGTTTTGAGACTAAGACTGCACAGTATAAAACCTCTATAGAATATCCTTAGTTGTGTTGTTTATTGAGAAACAGAGGAAAGCTGAGAAAGTGCAAGACACAGACATGGATAGAGAAGACAAAAGGCGAAAGTTGCAGGAAATGGTGTTGAAAAAATTATACCCCTCCTCAGATGAACAACCAAATTCTTCAAAACATGATGATCAAGTAAGGATTACTCCACTTTCTAGCTCAAATAAAAAATTAATTAGTTGAACTTATAAATGAATCTATATCTCAATGTCAGTTATTCTGTTTTAGGTTTATTCATTACAACAGAGTGATTACAAGTATGAGATTGAAGAGCAAGTTTACCTCAATATGTCTAATGAATATACCTTTTTATTTCCGAAACTAAATCAATATTCCTGAATTAGTAAAATTAGTGTCGTAATTAATGAGAATAATTTTATATTAATTAAAATTAATTCATGCATTAATCACGGTTATTATGTTTAAAACGGATATAAACGGTCAGAAAATATTTTCTCATTAAGACAGCTTAATTTTAACCGGGTTAGACGCCCCATATTTTAAACAGAATTTATGAAATATTTTTAGAAATATAAGTCTTGGTTGGTTCGCAGCCTTAGCTACGCTCGCACCCGCAAGGTTGGTCCGCAGCACCGCACATGTGTGAAAAGCAAGTGTGCACCAACTAGCCCATTTCCTTAGTCCTCCCCCAACCACAAAAGCTTCTAAACCCTAAGGGTCCTCCCTTAGTTGTAATTTTTGTGGTAATAAAGAGAGAACTCATCTCTAGTCTCTCCAATGTGGGATTAAAGGTTCTTCATTCACAATAGTGAAAAATGAGCTAGTCTCCCTTAGTGACATCTAGGTCCTAAGGTCCATTCCCACCAAGACTAAAATTCATTTTAAAGTTCATTTTTCTCCAACATGTCTACCACAACATACTAAAAGAGCGCATCAATCGAATGAACGGGTTAAGAGTTACTGCTAAAACCGTAGACTATGTCGTAATTGAATGCTGTCAGAGTTCTCCTGGATTTTTTCTAAATTTTTACTGTCAGGTCATTTCGACCCCCAAATGAGCTCAAAATCAAGATTTGTTTTTTGAAAGGGGATAGATAATTCTTTTCTGATCAAGATATTAGGGTCAATCATCGAAAACCGACATCGTATGGAGATTCTACAACACTTTGGCCAAAGACTATACTTCTGAAAGTTTTAACGATGAAAATCGGTAGAGTTTTTTATAAATTCATGCATAGTTTCATTCATTCTGTCATTCTTAAATTTATAAAGAACTTTATTAATTTTCGTCGTTAGAAAATTTCAGAAGTATAGTCATTAACAAAACTGTTATAGAATCTACATACGATGTCGGTTTTCAGTGATTGACCACAATATCTTGATTAGAAAAGAATTATTTATCCCCTGGATAGGAAAAACTCTTGATTTCAAGCCCATTTGGGGAGTCAAATTGACCTGACAGTAAAAATTCAGGAAAAATGCAAAAAAAAACTGACGGTTTTCAGTTACAACATAGTCTACGGTTTTGGTTGTAACTTTTAACTCGTTCATCCGATTGATGTGCACTTTTAGTATGTATTAGTAGACATCCATACAAAACTTTTGGTACATAACTTATGTTTATATTCTTCACAAATTATCCGCAGATTCCGAGTTCGTAGAGGGTAGTGTAGAAACGTCTTTGCATAGATTTTCACAAAATGTGTTGTAATAGCTCCGGCCATATATTATCGCCAAAAACACTTTGTAATGAATGTTTATGCTATTAATGGATATATATTGTGAATTTTATGATTCATGCTTGAATTTCTTATGTTTAAGACACTCTCACATATTATACCTGTAATGTCTTTTGCTTTTAGGGGGAGAATGATCCGGGAAAAAAGAAGTAGTTGGTTGGAGGACGGAGATTACCAGGAGTCATGATCCTAATGTTATCCCATTTCCAATTCATAATCATGGACGAGCTCCTTTTGACACATTTGTTGAAGACGACACTCCAGATGATGTTGATATGCAGAATAACGGTATAATGGAGACTGCACCAATTGAGCATCTTAATACGGGTGTTAGCTTTGAATTCCGAATAGATAGGATTCTTCCGGGATATGTGTGTGGGAGGCTTCCGTTCCATCTGCCTATGCTGAGCTATACACCAAGATATGGAAGAAGTTCGGTCACTTCTTTATAGATAATCCCAACTATGGGGAAGTGGTCGTGCTGAGATTATTGGTGTTGGTGGCAAGCTTAAACTTGAACTAAGACTCAAGGGCTGGTGATTTGTTCATCGTTCCCAGGTTTTTCGTAGTCTCAAAGACCGCTGGTGGGGAGGGCATGGATTGGTTTTCCATCATTACTACTCCCGACCCAATCTTCTGCCAGTTAGCAGGAATAAAACATGTCTGGATTGAACCCACAAGTTCTCGGGACTTCTTTCAATGTTTCACCTGAGGCCGAGAAGCATTTCCGTTCCAAGAGGCTTAATGCTGAAATCTTCTTCCCTGCACCCTAAGAAGGCAGACTCATCATTGTTAAATATGAAGAAACATTACAGTTTCTCTCTGATGATGCCTTCTTCAGTTTTTTGGTGTTCATATTTGAGTTCAAATTTTATTTTATCAGGTTTTTGTAGAGGTTTCTCTTTCAGTTTTGAAAGTTTATTGGTTTGGGTATTAATGAAGCAGTTTACTTCGGTAAATAAATAAAAAAATTAAAATTCTTTCCAATAATTTTTTCCATAAAATATCCTACTAATAATTCAAGCACCAAAACTTCTTCATACTTAACCAAAACTTCGAATTGAATTTAAATATCGATTACATTAAGAACAGATAAAATGATATTGATCTCAATAGAACTGACACAGATACGTCGAAATTAGTGCGTGATAGTTTTGGACACCTAAAAGGAGGGGAAAGTACTCCCCCACGCTTCCTAAATTACTTTGTTTACAACAACATGAATCTATGTATAGTGTACCCAAAAATACGTCTGTAACCCTTTACTTGTCCCGAACTTCCCTTTTCGGCAGCAAGTCAGGTCTCCTCCATCTAAGATTTAACCTTATACCTGCAACCATGAAGAAACCAGAACAACAATATTCAGCAGGAAACCACAAAAAGATAAAAAGAAGTCCTTATTTTCTAATTTGAAAGGGCTAGGAGATCAAAAAAGACGATCACGGACAGGTGCATGGTTTTGGTTCGAGTAGATGTTTTAATTTTTTACACGATGCACCATCAAAAAGTGTGCACAGGGTTTGTCATCGAATTTCTTCACCATCTAAATATCTAAGAACTTAGGTTCTAATCGTACTAAATGTCTAAATTTGGAACTGACTAAATTGAAAAAAACTGCTTGTAAAATCAAATACAACAGAGAACATTACCTCGGGGATTTCTTGAGAAATACTTTAGTACCTCATCAATAAGTATAACCTACAGCAGATAAAAACAAAATATTAAACAGCAATTTTAAGACATTCGAACTTAAATATTGAAGTGGACGAAACAAACAAAAAGGAACATATTAAACATAAATGAAATCAAATTCCCACTTTGAAGCATCATAATCAAGCAATTGCGTGAAGCAAGTAAGGGAAGGAAAAGCTACTAACAGGAAAAGAAAGATATAGAATGGCCGTCCAGTCACCCCATGATAATGGTTTCACCTGCATTGCAACGGAAACACCCTTTTTTTATAAGCTCTCTTCCAGATTATTACTTTTTTTGGAAACAAGTTGGTATAAAGTAACAAATAAAAGAGAGAAATCACTTACAGAGAAAAGAACGGAAAGAGGTGGCACATACAAGATAAGTATGTGAAGGATCATAGTCAAAATAATTGATCCCATAAGCCACAGATTACTCCAAGGAGGTATTACACTTGAGATACAAAATAGTAACATAAATGAGTCAGTTATGATGTAAAGCTTGCATGATAGAGAATTAGCGCTAACTAGTCAATGAAACAATGGAACCCTTTACTGCCTATAAGGTACTTTCTATCTAAGAACGGAAAGAATAAACAAATAGGTGATTGAGGGTTTTGACCTAAAAATAGGTGATTCATGTAATTATAAGATGAAAATTGATCTCTCCTTTCCTAGCTGAGTCACGGTATAATAATCGGAAACCTGAATACACGTGGGAAAGCTACATAAACACTCATTCAAGAGGTAGTACTTCTTGTTTAGCGATATCCAATGGTAGTACTTCAAAAAAAACTAAGTAAATAGGATTTATGAGTGTTTTCAAGGAATTAGAAACCGGAAGAAACACCGTGCAAGTAAAAGATGTAAAATTGCATATGATTAGGTGCTTACAGTAGAGATTGATTTTCGCTAAGGTTGTTCAAAGCATTGAACATCTCAACAACGACTAGTACAGTCATTGACACAGTAGATGGGTGCCGATCCGTAAATATATTGCATGAATATGTCGTTTCCCTTACTGAACAAGTATCAAAATTAACCTGAGATTGTAGAAAAAAGTAATCAGCATCTCAGTTGAATCAATAAGGACGAAATGGGAGTCTGGGGCCACTCTCCAAAAGAGCAGTCAAATAAGATACTGACTATAGAAAATAACTCACCAATTCATAGTAAGGGAGTTTGGGACCACTCTCTGAATAAACAAACCACCAAATGAATCCAGCTACTGTCGCAAGGCCAACATAAGCTGAACAACGGGATAGATATTTAGTTTAATATGGATCATAAGAAAAAGGCTTCAGTGATTAGTTATGGATCGAAATTCAAGTAAAAAATACAGTGAAGTACATCTTATTAATAAAATAAGCCTAACTTAGAGTGCATGATGTATGTGACGTGGCATGTCGAGCAGAGAGCTCAATTTAAAAGTTCTACTTCAACAAACAGCCAGACACAGATTATCTTTACTAGGAAACCACAAAACTGTCTATGGCATAGTTAAAGAGTTAAATATCATACAATGTAGAGTATAAATGGGATTTTTGTTTTCCTGAAAACATGAGAGATCCATTAATTGGGGCTATTTGACTTGGTTCTATCACGAAGCAATTTAGAGTTACCCCCATATTTGTTTGTTATGGGTTTACCCCTTTTTCGTCACATGGAAAGACAAATGCTGACCAATCACGATCTATGTTAATTCTTTTCCAATTTACCCTCCCATTTTATTCGGTTATCCCAAAACTCACCGAACACCTTAAATGCTCCTATTTCTACACCCCATACTTTGCATTTCAAAACACTTCATGTGCCTTTATTTTATATGACTATCAAAGGTAACTAGCATATTCAGATCTTCCAGCTACTCTAAACATCTTGCAATAAGCATCACAGGGTTATAGTGGATAACAAGGTAACTGATAACCAAGTCAGGGAAGTTCAAATAAGAGGAGCATCTTAATAAGAAGATAAAAATCATAAAGACCAAAACATCGAAGAAAATTTTGTCCATAGCAAGCTTACCTCCAATTACCAAATAACGAAAAAATAACCACCCACTCACAACAGCTTCATTAACCTGCAGGTGAAATTGATTAATATTAGAGCTCACAGTTGTAATTAAAATTAACACATGCTTTAAATGATAAGGTAACAAAAACAGTGTGTAAATATGTTGAGCTCTATGAGGATGCTCTTATTCTTTTCCTTCTAAACAGAGTACAAAACGCAGGCTAGTGGGTGAGATAAGAAGACTATCACTATATTCCCCACCTCAGAAGTTGAAAACTTAAAAAAATAGAAGAAGAAAAAAAAAAGCAAAAAAAAAAAAAGTTAGAGCGTTTATAAAGATCAAAAAGGAGTAGAAAATAAAGAACTTGCTATAATCAGCAGAAAGAGCATAACTGGCAACTAATCACGAGTCACGACTTCATGAAAAGTAAATACCTTACGAGGTTTAATCTTCATCACATCTGAGTCTTGCTTATTGAAACCAATAGCAGTAGCAGGTAATCCATCAGTAACCAGATTGACCCAAAGTAGTTGTACCTGGAATTAAAAATTGGAAGATAAACATACTGCAAGCCCACTTAGTTTTCATTTGCCAACTTTAAAAGAGAGCAGTACACTAGTACAGCGAAAAGCTCAATTATAAGATAGAAAATTAGAGTAACAGTGTTTTCCGGGATCTTCAGGGCCATGGAATCACCTGGACGACTAGTATTTTAATCATATTTAAGAGAGGTTTTACAGGCCAATGTTAAACCCGTTTGATTTAGGAAGTTTGAAATTTGTCTACAGCTGTGCAGTGTCAAACTACTAGTAACAGTCTGCTATATCCACGACAAAGAACAGAACAACCCGAGGAGTATAGGATGCCCCTGCAGAACAATTGTTCCCAAAACTTGCCCAACATTTGCCATTTCAGTAAAATAAAGAAAATATCTCTTTACTATCTATCATAACAAAAATTAAAATGGTATGAATAGTGTAAAAGAAATTTTCAATTTGGTCAGTCTCAATTAAAAAGGATATCTTGGCAAGGGCACAAAGATGCAAACAAAGTTTAAGGTGTGAACTACTGGATATGATATGCCGAAGGATGAACCATAATATGGCTAGTGTTTGTCTATAAAATGTTTCAAGCGTTAAACTACAGGGCTAAGGGAGGTCTGTTTTCAGGCATTCAACTGTTGTTGCTAAGTAGAAAACTGAATTCACTAATCTATCCGGCTAAAGGACTCCATGATATGTAAATGTCTAGTTAAGGAAGTATTAACAGCAAAAAACATAAGAAACGTCTATACCCCATTCTAGAATTCCACGTGCACGTAAGTACGTAACATGCACAACGTCTCTTTTAATAAGGATTCTCTGATTCAGAGGTTATGTTTCTAGCAACCAGATTCTCTCATACTGTAGTTAACATGAAAATAATACAATTTTGTAATATGAATCTAAGAGATGTGATTTATGCTCGGCGAGAACTGGCATTACAATCTGATATTCATTGCGGACCGGACACAGATGTTATTTCTTTAAATGTCTAGCTAGGGGTTTTACAAATCACCAATAAATGCTGAAAGCAATAACATTAAACAATGTCAAAGTAAAGGGCATACCGGGACAAGCGTTTCTGGGATTCCAAGTACAGCAGCAACAAAAATACAGACTACTTCACCAATATTTGAAGAGATCATGTATCTAATGAACTGTTTTGTGTTGTTATATATGGCCCTTCCTTCTGCAACAGCCTGCACAGAACTACAACTGATTATGACTGTGATCCTGATAATTCAACTGAAAGGATTTCCATTGGTAAGTTAAAAGGAATTCATCAAACAGCAATGTACCGCAACAACTGAAGCGAAATTGTCATCAGCCAACACCATATCTGAAGCACTCTGAAATTTGAAACAACAGGACATACGTTATTTCCAGACGCAGTGTCAACAATTTTATGGAAACCAAGAAATATCTCCATCCAATTCCAGGATACTGCACCATTCATTAGTAAAAAAGATACAGAATACTAAAGCAACAATTACGCATATATCACATCGAAATAAGCCATGATCCAAAAGCTAATTTCAAAAAGATGACCATTTTTTTTGCCAAGTCAAAGAATTATTACTAACAAAGATTAATTACAAAGGGAAAAGAACGCAAAAGAACGGCTAACTTCCGTTATCATTATTCTTCCTTTAACTTTTGATTTTTTTCAAGGGCTAACTGAGGTATGAGGCTACTTAAAGATTAAAATATATACTTGTCTAGCTTCGAAGGAAGAGATAGCCAGGGGTTGAGACACATTTCACAGATTTCTTGCATTCCTGACTGAATTTGGATTACTGGATTGCTACCTCAGTCTGCATGTTAAGCAACGTCATGGAAATGAGTATGCTATTGTACACCTACACTAATGTGGGTGAAGAAAATCTTCAAACCTGACCGGTCAAAATCCTAGTTTTCCTATTTTTTAGTATATGACTAGCAGAAAGAACTGGGGACTAACTTACAACTACCTCTGACCCATTTTGGGTGCCCCTGTTGCAATACGCGTTGTAACATTTAAGAAATAAGGTTGTGATGGCTTGGCACAACTTTTCATGATCCCTTTTTTCACTTCAATCAATCAATCGCATTCGGAAAATCAACAAATGAATGTTATGAGATAACACATCCAAACAAGGTAGTCTTAAATATTTTGTAAAAAGAAGTACCTAGTTGATTAGTTAATAAACAGGGCCAAATTTATGGGACTAGAAAAAAGAGACACTTAAATGTGTTGGAGGTAGTATTCATCTCAGTTAACAGATTTGCTTGAACATATTGTGCACCAAAGTTCGAATCATCTATGTTGCTTGATCGGCATTCTTTAACTAAAGTTATTGTATTCAGGTTATAACTTGACTTAAATATAACAATAAACAAATCAATCTTGGACAATCAATTTAGCTGATATAAAAAATTCAATTAACAACCAATACAATGTGGAGGTAGTAGTGACAATAATAAGCCCTCGTTTAAAAAGAATAATGTAGTGAAGAATTGGCACACAGACACTTTTTCATTAATTAGACAATGTGGTACTCAAAGAAAAAGAGCCTAACTGACAGTTTATGGTAAGGAAGTAAATGTAGCTTTTTACCACTCCATATTCCACAACAGATTTGCAAGAAAAATGAAATAGATAAGGAGATTAATGGGCAATACCTTTGCAACAGCTGTTCCTGATCCCATGGCAATCCCAATGTCTGCCTTCTTCAGCGCAGGCGCATCGTTGACACCATCACCAGTCATTGCAACCTTGAAGCATAAACATACAAATGTGAAGAAAAATAACGGTAGATATAGTTAAGCAAGACCATTTGATCACATAAAGTAGCAAAAATTAATGGCTTCAGTATTGCTACGCATTGTACATAGTCATGTACACCAGACACAAGCAGGGCCAATGATGGGAATGGGTTCAGTGTTTAGGTGATGGAGGCTTGATGATGCCATCATGAACATGGATGGAATTACACAACAGCTTGGGTGGGACATAGTCACCGGAAACGTTCGAGATTTCCTATTCTATAGTTAGCTCTGTAACCAACTTACGCACACAAGTCAGCAAAGTTGTCCAAGTTGGTTGATGTGTTTCCATTCCACATAGTTAACGAAGGATCGAGCCTCATGAGCTACATTACTCTACATGGGCTATTAGGGATTTATAAATGAAAAAAAAAACTTGGTCACATTGAAGGATCTTTTTAGCTTATCCCTGGTGACTGAAGCAGCTTTGCAGATAGCCCAAGGTAAAATAAGAAAGAAAAAAGAACTTAAAGGGTAAACAACCCTTCCCAATTTTTTGGGTGTCTCTACTCCAATTTCTGCCCCTCAACATAAACCCAAGTCTCTTGACCATGATCTTGAATTTCATGAGATGATCTTAACACATGGAACTTGCATATGAGGCCTAGTTTTTTTCAACAGAAAAAGTAAATGGAACCATATATAAACTGTTCCCATCGTAGTTTTTCTCAGCCTAAAGTAGAAAACTTACCACTTCATTTTGGTGCTGCAACGCTTCAACGAGCATCTTTTTATGAGATGGTTCAACCCTATAAATTTGAGGGGTATGTCAGATCAAAAAACAAGAAGCGTAAACACAACGGGATAATATCCTTAACGAATAGGCACCATAACACAATAAAGTGTCCAGAATAAATGCCAACGAGAATACCTGGTAAATAACACCATGTGCTGTAATGCCACCGTTTTCTGTAAGGCCGGGAGCTCTTCAAACTCGGAAGCAGTATATGAACGTGAAGCAAACTCGTCCAAGTGGTCAAAAGCCCCTATTTGGCGGCACAAAGATTCTGCAGTGGACTGTAATTCTCATCACATCAGAAACCAGAATATGTGAGAACAGGTCCAGGAAAAACAAAGAGGAGGTATGAGGATGCTGATCTTTCCATACCTTGTTGTCCCCAGTAACAACAATAACTCGTATACCAGCAGTTATACATGAAAGCATAGCATTTCTTACTTCATCCCTTGGTGGATCAAGCATTCCAACCTTAAAAGAAAAAAAATGGGCAAGATTTCAGTGTAGAGCACATGTCAAACACTGGACAAAGTAATGATGGCAAATATCTACCCTGAAGAGCTTACAGAAAATTGGTTACAACATCATTCGAAACCCTGAAACATATGCAGTAAGCTAATAAACAATAGTGAAATATGCAAATGGTCCTTGTCTAACAGTGACTGATAATACACCTTAAAGATAGAAATTTGCCTGACTAACTTGGGTTCTTCACGGACTTATGATTCATCTTCTATCCAATAAATGTAAGATATGAAGTGTGGATATAAACAAATAAAGGAGAAGTGTACAGTGAGAAGTTCCAAAATGTGTGCCGGGTTCTGACATCCTAAATTACTTAAGCAATGAGGAAAAAACACAAATCACAGATAAAAAACGATAATAATTAATTAAACAAAATAAAAAGAGAAACATTGCATACAAGTCACACGAAGAATTTTGTCTGGTATGAAAGGTCTTAAGTTTGACAAGATGATGACCCTTCATCAAATATCACCTACCAATCCAATGAATGTAAGCTCCTTCTCATCATCAAATGAGAGAGTCTGCTGGCCAACCGGCATTCTTTTCATAGCTAGAGCCAAACATCTGAGAGTCTCTTTCCCTGCAAAACTGACCAGATTATATATTTAAAATTAGCAAGCAGGAAAATAGGGCTCTGATTTATGTAAGAGAACCATATAAAGACAAAATAAGCCAGAAACATGTAGATGCGTGGAGTTGCACACTTGTCGAAGTTTAAGATGTCCAATGCAGAATAGAGAGAAGCTAGGATTTTGCAGGCTTGTAGATAGTGATCCTTCAAACAGAAACCAGCTTTTTCAGCATGATACTATATTACAACAAGTCCTGCAAATAGTGTCGTATCCTTGGGAATTGCACAATGTTACGAATTTAACAACATAAAAATCATCATCTAGTCAATTAGCATTGATCAGCTGGCCAGGAGACTCATTCTCATACTTAAGGTCTGTTATATTTTTGGATTATTACTTTAAAAAAAAACAAAAAAAACATTGGTGCACAGGCGGTAGTTTATATTTTTGGATCGAAAGTCCAACCTCTACTGGATGAAGGGAACAAACAAAAGCAACAACTTATGAGTTCTTTTGAAAGAAAATAAAAAGGGAAATTGAATGAAAGGATTACAGAAATGGATGAATACCCCGTTTGACATTTTTGGTTTTAATTTTCATAAAAGATAAACTATATTGCCCAAAAGGCTGAAGATAATGTATTATCCCTACATTCCAATACAAGCATAAAAGTTAAAACTAATGTAACTTTTCAAACAATACGAGCATAAGGATACCTAAGTATTAATCCTACATTTGAAAGCAAAAAGGTTAAAGCTAATGTAACTTTGCAACAGTATGAGCATAAGGGTATCTAAGTATTATTTGAGTATAAGTAGAACATGAGCAGCCTACACAAATCTATACAAGTCCTCACCAAATGAAATGCCTTACAATCAGACTTGTGCACATCATAGCATGAAAAACATAAAGATCAATTAGAACATGGATGTCAATGAAAATCACAGGAAAGGAAGACAACCTTTTAAACCTGGCTTCCAACTCCGCTCTCATATCTGAAGTTAATGGAGCAATGGAACCATCGTCATTGCACAGAATACTTGTGCATCTTGAAATTATACTTTCAGGAGCACCTTTTGAAAATAAAATACCCTGTTGCTTTAGACTGCATAGAGCACTCATCATTTTACGATCACGAGAAAAATCTAAAACAGAAACCTGCATAAGAAAAAGTTACACTCATGATCAAAGAGCAAAATATTTTCGAAAAAGACAAAATCAGCTCCCTACTTTTTGTGATACACCTAGAAACAGACAACTTATGACGTGTATGTATACACATGACATCATGTAACTTCATAACTTTTACTGTTTCCTGACTCTAAATTAGCATTAACAATGAATAAGACAAACAAATTAGTAATTATTACATCTATCCATCAAAATAAGAAAAAAAATAAACATGGCCAAGATGGGAAAAAAATCCTTCCTAAAACATTTCCTCCTTATATTATGTAACTCTCAGCTCAGTTAAAACATTGGAGCACTCGCTACCCGAGAGTTGCAACACTATAAAGAGTCTAGATAGCAGACACTTAAAAGACCTGACTTCTGAAAATTCAAGAGGAAACATTTACAAATGATAGTCATATATGAAAACCACTGTTTCATAGATTGGCGATTGCATCATACCACTTAACCAAAAGATAACTGAACAAGTCTTTGTAAAGGAGGGAGCTAAAATTTACAAATTCACTATAAAAAGTCAAAATCTGAATATGCAGTTATCTTTTTCTGATCGAATTGTAATTAAATTTCATTTAACCATATAACTAGTGAAATAGAAAATAAGTTTTGGGAGAAGTGAAATCCTAACCCTTTTAAATTCATTCTCCCAGTAATGGTTGCAGTAAGATGCGCGTTCATGGTTACTCAGCATACTGAGGGCTGATGGCATAGAATCAAAACCAGGAATACCAACCTGATGAGCAATAATTAAAAGAACTGCAGAGCTTAGTGAATGTAATACTTCCATTTACCAAAGTTTAAGCAGAAGTCTATAGTAGATCTGCAGAATCAGAACCTCAAGTATATCATATATATAATGAATCAAACAAACCTTTTCAGCTAGCACACGAAGGGCCACTTCAGTTGACTCGCCAATTTTTTCATACTTTGCCTTGACCGGGTTGTATTGTAAGGTTGACTCGTTGCAAAGGGCCGAACACATTGCGATGTGAAGAAGGCAGGGTGATTGGGATGGAAACTCAAGCTGTATTCAACCAGCAAAAATTTAAGCATACATTACAAAATAAGATGAACCAAAAATATAGATATCAACAGATTCAAGGTTAACAGAAACCAATACAAGCTTACAAGGTTGAAAATCCTGGTCTGAAACTCAAAAGAAAAGCCAAGAAAATAAATGAAGATTAAGTGTCTTGAGCAGAGAAACTAAACTAATAAAAGTCCCTTTGCATAGAGTACCTTAACACCCTAGAATGTTTTATGCTATACATCATTCAAGATGGTGAATTCACTGAATTGACATAATAATACAGGCAGACGAAATAACACTATGAATTATGTGGACTACCCTAGAGAAGTAACTTGAACAAGATGCACCTCTGTTTATGTAAGACATAAATGCTGGAAGGAGTGAAAGAGATTTGAGGTGGCCTAATGTTCTGCAGTTATTTACCCATAAAGACAGCTTCCCTATGCTAGTTCGACATACCACACACATATGAGAAACTGATCAACTAAGACTAGAGGAAAAGAATACCTGTGTCCCGGCATTGTCAGAAATTACACCTTCTGGCGCATAAGTTGACCCGCTAACACAATATTCTGCAGTAATAGGGCCATGACGGACTGAATGGGCAACACAAATCTGTGTAGCAATATGTATACACATGGTTAGTCATACCACATTAAATACTTTCTTTCAAAAAGAAGCATGCATATCAATTCATGAGGTCCTAAGCTATGAAATAAAATTGTGAAACAAAAAATAATATTAGTAAAACAGCTCCTGGCGGAAAATTGACTGTTGAGCAAAGAGAAAAAGAACAGTCTCTTTTAAAAATAACTGGGGGCCTTAAAAGCTGTAAGTAGCTAAATATATCACATAAGTGAATACATTTAGGGAAATAAACCTAATGCATTTGAGAAAGACTATCAACTGAACAGTTCCCAATTACAAAAACATCAACTATAATTTACATAATCTAGATTTTAAAATTTTCTAATCACCTTTGACACAGACATCATGTTGGTTGTTAGAGTCCCAGTCTTGTCACTGCAGATTACTGTTGTGCATCCTAAGGTTTCTACCGAAGGCAAAGACCTTACAATAGCATTCAACCGCGCCATTCTTTTGGTGCCAAGGGACAAACACCTAGAAACAGAACGGGGTAAAAGATCAAGTACACTACAAGGACAGAATGTCTAGCAAAAAAATTAAGCTGTCACACGGACTTGACAAACATACGAGACTAACCACAGAACAGAAAGATCTAATAGAGGAAGAAAGGGAGATAATAATAAATAATAATAACGCAATATAGTAAAACCAAATATAGTTTATAATGATAAATTATCAGCTAACAATATTATTAGCAGAATAAACCATAACCGAAAATTGTGATCATCTTTGTAAGCATAGAAAATAGAATGTAGGAGCACTAGCTATCGATGTATGAGGAAGTGCTACATGGTATGAAAATTTGTTAAAGCACTCACGTTGTAACGACAGCTGGAAGACCTTCTGGAATTGCTGCAACAGCAAGAGCAACAGCAATCTAGGAAGACATAAGAAACATTATCAAGCAACTTCAATGAAAAATAAACATATTAACAGAGGTCAAGTAAGACCAGTATAAACCATCCTCTTGGTTAATAAAAGCAACACCATTAGTCAAAAAAAAGTTTACTATATAAAACAATGAATTCATGGGGAGAATAAAGACTAGTAGGGGAAAAAAAAAACTTCAGTGATATACAGTATCGACAATCAGAAAATCACGACAAGCTATTTCTCAGAGCATGCAGATATCAGCCTCTAAAGCTTACACAGTTAAAAAAGATTAAAGGCGGAAGGATTGAGACCTTCAACAGGATATGGATAATAAATGAAAGTAAGAGTGAAGTGCTCTGCTTCATCCACTAGCTTTATTTTCAAGTACTTGTTTATTTTTTGATGGGAAATATATTAAATCATTTTTACATCTCCAAGGGTTAAGATGAAAGTAGATAACCAGAACCTATGGAGTTTTCCCTCGAGGAATACCTTAAAGTAATGAATTGCACCTCGCAGGAAACCACCATGTGCGGGATCACGAAAATGTCCAATGTTTACAATCCATACCAGGACACAAATTCCTGCAATAACCTGGATATGAAAAGTGAGCTCCAATATACTGAAAATACATAAATGGTTAGAAAACCAAAAATAGGAATATATTAAATAATGCAAAGGATGCAATAGACTCCATCAGAGTAAAGATCTGGCAAAGCATTCTAGGCACTTATTAGCAGTCTTGGATGTATCGCTACTTGCTAGGTAGCGCGAAATCTGCTCCGCCTTTTTCCCGTTGCAGAAAACAGAAAAAAAAATGTTTGGCATGGTCATATAATATCTTTGAACTATTCGTCCACTAAACATAACCTTAATCCTCTAACCTTGTCATAAATAATTCGCTAAGCTCTAGAAATTGAAAGAAGCTTCTTCCTAGTTGCAGTAACTGCTTTAAAACCTAGCTCTGGCTTTTGCAACCACAACAAATAGATTGGTTGGGTTCACGTGCTTCCACCTACATACAAGCATGGCACCAGCTACTCCAAATTTCATCTAGAACTGCTAGTGGGAAAATTGTGCATCATCAGTGTATAGGATAAATAATGCAACATTGTCTTGTTCTTCCTTCAATAAAATCTGGATCTTATTTTCTTCGTTGGAAGAAGTGTATAAAGATGGATAGGCATGCAATAGTTTTAACTACTAGATCAACATGAAGAAATTGAAAGAACACAAAGGCAGACAACTGGGAATCACCTTGGCCAAAAAAGTACCAAATTCATCGAGCTTCTTTTTTAATGGAGTTGCTGCCTGCAACAAAGAACATATAATCCTAACGTCATTATAAAGGAGAAGAAATGAAAGATGTAAATGTACAAGCTGAATGTAAGGAACAAATATTAAATTTATGAGGCAGAGACTGGATTTGATAAATCCTTCTTATGATGCTGAAATACGAGTATACGACAATCCTAACGCGGGAAAAAAATATTGAAAGAGTGATTGGATGTACAAATATTACTAAGTAGATCTTCAATTGCTATACTTATATTTAAAAAACAGACAACATTAAAAGGAGGAGACGGAATCTCGAAACAAAGACGGCCTTAAGGAATAGAAACAGGCATGCTCACATCTTCTGTCTTTAACATTGCATCGCGTATGCCACCCATCGCAGTGTTGGAGCCAACACCGACCACAACAGCTTTTGCTCTCCCAGAGACCACTATTGTACCCTGAAGTCAACGTAAGTTAGAATGTATGTGTTGGTGACTAATTACTATTGTCAATTAGAAGAGTTATGGGCTACATTAAACCATTAATCGCATTTCGCGGCACAAGGCATTTTGCTCTTTAATACTTACTGAGAAGAGAATGCTTTTCTTATCTTGGTACACTGCTTTTGTTGCAACGGTTGATTCAAGATCTTTAGCCACAGAGCAGCTCTCACCTGTCATCATAAATGGTTACGGCAATGTCATCAGTAAGAGAATATGAATATCACCAGATGATGAAGTTCATCATCGTCAACTGCCAGAGAATAAATTTATGAAGTAGGAATGACAAATCAGTAGCAAAATAAAAAGAAGAATGGAGACAGAACTAACGAACAGCGATGCAGAGTACAATAGCAAGCTATTGTACACCCAAGCAGCCATAAGATGCATCCATGAACAGATATTCCCAACTTTCACAAACAGAATGCACATGTACACCCATTCACCATTACAGGTGCGCAACCTGTGGCTTTTGCAGCTCATAATTGAATAGCAAGCTCACAACCAGTTCAATTGGTCTCAGATAATTCATAATTCTAACAAATGGTCCTGAGCTTACTGTCAACTGCTGAGATCAAGGGTGATTCTTAAAAATTTATTCTTTACTTCGTTTGGGTTTATGGTAGGACTGGTAATATCTTAATCATGAATCACACCAGGCAAGGTGAAAGTCTTGAGAATCTCAAGAATTTGTTTTGAATTCCTCATATAAGACATCACGATACGTTTTCTGTCCCAGTAGCTATACCTTAGAAGTTAGATGTTGTTTCTTTCCTTATTAAGCTTAGTGTATATCCCAGTTTGCTGAAATCACAGATCAACCTAACCAAAACTTTCTTGTCAGAAATAAATACAAATATACAGGTACCTGTACTTGTACTCGAATTCTTACAGGCATTCCACAGCTGTGGCATCATTGTACTAAGTCAATAACCAGTACTGATTTATGACATGTCTCGTAAACATTCTCTTTTTCTTTCTTTCTTTTTTTTTTTTTTGATATTCCATGTCTTGAAAATTTAATATTTGTAGTGAGTAGTTTAAACTAGCATAAGTTGTGACCGGTTAGTGGTTAACAAGAATATTTGACTCTCACCATCAAAATTTAAACAACATTAGCATTGAGCAGTATATTCTATTACTCTATAATCAGAATATAAGTCAGGGATCAATGATCTATTAAGCAAAAGCCAGCTATTCAAAAACAGAAATGTATCACATACCAGTAAGGATTGCCTGATCGACGCGGAGTTGATTGCTTAGCATTTCAATCATTCTCATGTCTGCGGGAACTTTGCATCCAACTATTGCCAGCAGAAAAAATAGAAAACTCAGTAAAGTCGATATAATGTGGCAATAGAAAAAGAATAAGCCCGAGTGCCGGTAAAGTTTAATATTCCTCTCAGTTTAGTCACTGACATACCACTAATTTCAACTATATCGCCGGGAACAAGATCTGTTGCAGGTAGGATTGAGAAGCAACCTGCAGGAATTTTGAAACCATGTGATTACTATAACATAACATACCATTCGTAGACCTAATTGTATTTACTTTTACATAAAAGAGGGGTGTTGCGCCCATACATGAAGAAGGATGAAGCCTGATGTTATGTGATCAAGATCTCCTCGTGAAGATTTTCATATAAAAAACAGCGTATTCAAATAACTTCAACGCCCCATTAGCTATCAATAAACTTGTTTTAACTGACCTCTAATATGTTCAGCCTTCCACCTCCAATTCCTATACATAGGAGAAGGTGGATGGTGGGGAGTTCAAGTGAAATATGTCATACACAGTTGATCCATGTATAAATGTTTCACATATAAAGGAAAATCTAATGAGAACAAAATCTTCATTGTCACGTTAAAGCCAGATTGAGATGTTGTGAATGCTTACCATTTCGTAGGATTGTTGCAACATCAGCTTGGTATGCTCGAAGCTCCTGCAATGGGGATAAACACACTAAGCTACACAAACCGCAGGCTAAAAGAAAGGGTTTTTAGGACCTACAAGAAAGAAAAAAGGAGAAAAAAGAAAATAACAAAAGATCACACTTTCTGAAACAGCATGGTTTCTCTGCTGCCTTTCCTGAATAAGACAGCAATGCTTACATACCACATTAAAGAACAAAAAATGAGCACTATAACATTTGTATATAAGAAATCTTAGCGGCTTATAAATATCAGTAACTTCGCATTTAAGGTTTGAAGTCTTCCCCCACAAGGAAAAAAAAACTGTTGGAGTTGAGTAAGGAGCAAAGAATCTATAATAAATCCCGCTTTTTACTTTCTTTTTTTCTTTAAAAAGAGCAAACTTAAATTCGTAATCACCATGTACAATCATCAAAAATTTAGAGATTATTATTAACCAGACTTACGTCTGCAGGTAAGATGCTCTGTAAAAGAACAGCATGACAAGGAAGTAGTACAGTTGTACAGATTATAGGTCTTATATGACGACTGAAGGATGTACCTCAAGAGCTTTTTCAGCATTTGTCTCCGTAATCACACCAACTGCTGCATTTGCAGCCAATATCAGCAAGATGACCTGTCCATGTGCCAAAACCAAAGTAAGAGACTGATAGACCATCTTTAGAAAGACAAAACATAACCCGGTCACTCTATCAAAGTCTAAGAAGATTAAAAAAGACTTTAAATAAAATCAAGACTGGACCAACATAATATGCAGTTTCTGTAAGATACATAACTTTGCGATCAAGCCAACAGAATATATCACAGCCAAGAATTTATAATAGTTGGCTGAAAATATTTGACGATTATTAACAGTATTTAAGTTCAGAAAATGAATAAACTAGGATTAAGGAATCATAAATTTTCATAATCCACTCTACGACCTGAACCATTAGGTTCACTAAATCATACGCACCAACAAAGCCCTACATATCAGCGAAAGGATTAATACCCACAACAAACTAGAAACACAAACTCTTTTACACTTCAGGATTCTCAAAAACCCATAGCCTACTACAAGCATTACCTACTTCAAAGGATAACTTGACTTCTGTGAGCGAAGCTCATTGTTTAATTCTCAATTATTGGATGCCAAAACACTACACATCCATTATGCATTACTTGATTAATCATATTTGATGCACGCTAATTAACTCACTCTTTCAACACACTTGGGATTTTTCTACCACCAATGTTTTCATTTAAAAAATTCTGCAACTTTTAAGTTTGCTCCACGAATTAATAGACTTTAAAATGAAACTGCTGGACCTCTCCTCCAATCCAAAGAAGATATTTTATCAAAAATATGCACTAAATGAACAATTTTTGCATCTGCACTTTTGTTCCATCATCTTTCAGTAACCCACTATCACTAAATACTGGAAATTAGCCAACTCCACCAAGGAATTATTCATACCTACTAGAGAATCCTCCACACACACACACCACCACCACCCACCCACCCCATCCAGGTCAAGGTAACTTAAACTCCACATATGAACAAAACAAGGATGGAAACTGGAGCAAGAAAAATTATCATTCTTGAATGAAGGAGGGATTCCTGTAAGATAACGCCAAAAACCGAACCCATTTGTAAGACAGTGCTCTGTCTGACCACATAAGCTTTCCAGTGAAGAGGCTACTCACAATCAGGCAGGGTAGTACTAGTGATAAAATAGGTTTTCAGACTAGCTCACACAGCTTCCTCAAATGCAAAGGTACACATGAGAAAAGAAAATAAGTGACAGCAGAGTTTTTGAACAGGGAAAAGAGGGGAAGCAGACTTGCAGACAAGAGATAGATACGAGTTGCTAAATCTTACAGAAGGTTCCAGAAATGCTGTTAGGCCAGTCTCTCCATCAACCAAAGCCAGAATGAATGAAACAATAGCAGCAGCGATCAGTATTTTAACAAGCAAATCATCAAACTGCTTCACGACCAACTTCCAAAATGGTGTACCTGAATAAGAGCACAGGCAGAGACAAATGACACAAAGAGATAGTTTAAAAAACCAAAAAGAAGACAAAGATTCTTTTTGAGGCAAGCGTAAGTGCACCACATGCACATTTGGCCAAATGAAGTGGCTTATTATAATTCAAGTTCTGTATTCTGTTAAGAACATCAAATGCCAATTTAGCTTATATAAAAGAAAAAATTGGTGCATGTCCCACAGATTGTGATGCATTTGATGAAAGCTACATATTCAGTGAATATGGTAGGGGGGGAAGAAGGGAAATGGTGTGCGACTGGACTGGTGATAAATTATACAAAAACAAGGAACATAGTAAGTGGAAAAGTAGGGAAATCGTGAATACTTACTTTCCTCTTGAGGCAGTACTGCTTGTAGGGAAGCATGCAAAGAGAGAAAAGAAAAGCTATTAGATCTGGGGTTCAAATATTATATTATAAATAGAAGATTAATGTGATTTAATTGCTGAATCTTGAATTACAAACTAACTGCTACTGGTTCATGAAAACAAAAGCATAATTTTGACAATATAAGACAGGTTTCTGAAAACATAAGATTATGGTATTATATAATGCATCCCTGTACTTGATTTACATGTCCAATCAATTGCCCAACCACGCCCTTTTTAGAATCTCTAATCTTACAATATTTGGATCTAGTAATTTGTCTCATTCGCGTTTAGGATTTTCTTTTCTTCTTTATTCGTGATCCCACCTTTACCTTTAGAGAATGTAAAGTGATACAGATCATATCGTATCTCCACCAATTGGTGCGACTTCAATCGTGAAATTTCAATTTGCAACTTTTCAAATGCAGTTTAACAAATCAGATAATGTGCACGAGTATACTTCAACTGAATGCCAAATCTGGTCTCTGGAGATATTAATGAAAGCTAAAAACAGAAACAACATCTCCAGAAACTCTCTCAGCATCGTTTTTAATGTCTGATACACTTAAATCCTCTACAAGGACAATTCAGGTGTAACCATACATTACCATGAGAACAACACTGGCTTATATAAGTAGTTGCAACTTGTTTGTAGAAGTCCGAATACTAAATTACCAGAGCCACTTACAACCAGCTAATCACCTACCCTGCAATACCCAATATTACTATTGAGTCTCGCAGAACACCTTCACAGCAAACATATGGTCACTGATCTCTTTAGCAACATAACACGACAATAAACACTATTGACTATGCAATTATCAGTACCATTTCTTAAGGTGTGCCTGACCAGATAAAATGTGGCACTAGTTAATCTGCTCCACGGCTAAGTTCCGTCACGAGGTGAAGCTTACTGTACAAGCTACATGTAGGTCAATAATTCTCCCCCACCCCCATAAATTCCTCAGTTTAGCTACCTAATTCCTCATATTTAGGTCGGCGTAAATGTAAAACCTTCGGCTATCCATATACACAGCACAACGTTCCACTTTCAACCTAGCTGGCTCGTTCTAAACAGTTTGGACTTTGGAGTTCATAAGACATCCAAAAAATATTAGGTTTAGGAATCACTGGGAAATGTGATTACCCACTAGCATTGTACAAGAAATAAGCTAAATAGGTATTTCCATGGCTGTTAAATCTAGTCTCATTTCGGGCCTCCCAATTGTGCCAGCATCCCTGTACTTGCTAAATGTACTTTCACTAGCTGTGTTTAATTTCTAAGGAAACTAACTCAAAAACTCAAACCAATATTTCATATATGAAATAAGAAAACAATAAGTTCATGACCGTACCGTTATTTCCATAAATTCTAGCATTCTCCTTCACCTACATTGACAGCAAAACGTATTCACTCCACCACAGATAACCTAAAAACTATCAAACACAAGTAAAACCTATAATAAGATCACAAAACTATACCTGAGAATCAGTGAGACCTTTACTCGGATCAACTCCAAAGAATTCCAAAACCTACATTTCAATACAAAAAAAAAAATCAGTGATTGAGGATTAAGAGAGAATCGAGAATTAGATCGATTGAGCTTAAACTGAAACAAGATCTACTACCTCTGTAACGGATCTGGCAAACGCATCCTCCATTGGGAGGAAAATTTCTGTGGGATTCGAATAATTAGTAAATAGAGAGATAGGTTAAATTGGAGTGAAAATGAAATGATCTACTAATCTTACAATAATTAGGGAAAGTTAGAAGGGATTTTCAATCTCCATTCTAAGAGAAAGGAATTAACGTCGTTTTCAGGTAATGAAAATGAAAAAATAAAGAAGAAAATAGGAATTTAGGGCGCACGCTATGCGTGACAGGTCGAGTCAGGGATCGCGGCATTATTACTTGAGCTGCATAATAGCGTGAATGGGAAAAAGTAGCGCCCATATGTTGAGCCAGAGACGGTCCGGTGAGTAAGGAAAAACGTTTTAATTTTATGAAAGTGAAAATATATCGAAAACGATGTATTTTCTGGAGCGAGATTAATACGTAGAAATTCTACAAATAACTGTAATAGAATGCGAGGGAGATCTTGGTGATCCATAAACCCTAAGTTGTCTTCTGCCAGAGATATGGTATGGAGCGAGATTACATGAATGTGATCGATGCTTCATCGGCGAAATGGACTAAATTTAACATAATAAATGATGCTTTAGTTATTCTTAATTCCAAAAATATTGGAAATGTTCTTATGTTCACATGGATGCAAACCATGTATCAGATTCTTTAGCTAAATTTTACTGAACCCAATTAGAGAGCTTTAATTATAATAATGGTTGGCCAAGCTGGAATCAAATTCTGATATATCAAAATTAAATGTGACGGACCGGAAAATTCCACCCTGAGCGTTATGCGCTGGGCAGGCCAGAACTTCCTGATGTCTCACTTTGGGGCATAAAAATCATGTGACATATGCGGGTAGATTTGCCTTTCCAAGCATGCTTTGTAAGTATGATACTCGAAACGTAGTTTCCATACTGTTCCAACTCACTCTTGTTCTGTAAAGGGTGCAAGGTCATAAAAGCCAGTAAGGATGCCTTTGGCACGTATCACCTACTTACCATAATTGTTCAGGCTTAAGTCATGCCTTGGACTAACACATAGGCCACTGCAGACCTACTTTTTTATTTCTATTAACCATGCTTCGACTATCCGCTAGGTGCAGCACTGATCTTGCTTTTGCCAAGGGTGCAGCATCCAGGCATATGCCATTCTCGTCGTATAGCTTGACGGGAAGTATGAACATCCAGTAAGTGGAATGCAACTACCTCACCAAGTGTAGCACAATCATCTTTTTCCTAGCATTGCCGAGCCAGATGATATGAGTTACCAAAATGGCGCAATCACCTCAAAATTAGATGATATGAGCGACAAGATATTGCACCTCAATGCATTGTATTGCGGCTGCGTACCCAACCCGTACCTTGAAGGGATCAAGCATGATCATAGTTCATCTGAAAGGGTCATTTCAAATGGAACAAGCAACTTAAGCCTATTAAGGAAAAGCCAACATCGATGTCAAGGGCCAATCGTTTCGAAAGGATATGCTTAGGAATATACAATTTGTTAGCCAATAATTTCCAACTTGCATCGAAAGGCCAAAGGCCAAGCAAATCCTAGTCCGTATAGGTAAAGGGACTTTCGCAATATATGCATAAGCTTGTGCATAACTAATGTCTTTTAGTATGCAAATATGCATTCTTGAGCACGCAACACGAATGAATGATACTTTTGCATTATTCCATCTTAGCTTCCTCATGTAAGTTGTTAGACACAATTTTGTGTCTTATTTGAGCGCATATTTACATTTCTTTTACTCAATTTTTATATTAATAATGATATTTTAATTTTTGTAGGTATTTTTGGAAGAATAAACTTTTGAGGAAAAGATAGCTTGGAAGTGTTAAAAATACCCCAGAGAAGTGATAAAAGCACCCATCAAAATTGATAAAGGCACCCCAAAGAGAATCGATAAAGGCACCCAACTTTGGTTAAAGGCACCAATTCCCTTTTAAATACAAAACAAGAATTGGCGGGAAAGTTTGTACTCAAACTTACGCATTTGTGAAGAATTCGAATGAGATATTTGGGTTATTAAGACAAGAAAATATTCTTACCTTGATAAGTAAGAGTTGTGACGATTTGGAAGCTTAAAAATCTCTCGCAAATATTTGTTCTCGGTGTTAAAAACAGGGAAGATTTTATCTTGGGAATATTGGTGTATTTCCTATTTTATCTAAACTCTATCTTATTTCATACTCTTTGGGTTAACTCGAGTTTAAAAAAAGAAACATCATGAAGTAATTTTTTCTGGGGTTTGAATCGAGAAGAATGAAATCAAAAAAGATTGTTTTCGAGATTTAATTCTCATTAAAGAAAGAAGATTTTGGGTGATTTGATGAGCTGTTGAGGTTGTTGTATAAAGATGAGTCGATACCAACATTATTAGGAAGTTGGCCCATAGCCAAAATTGCTAGGAAAAAAAAGAGAAAAAATTGCAAAAAAAAAAAAAGGTTCTTTACGAAGAAGAGAAGGGCTACAACAATGGTTTTGTGAATGATACAAACGACAGTTCTGGATTTAAGGCAAATATAAGCAGTCGCTGATTCATACAATAATTTTATTATTTATACGACGTTAATGGTCTGTTCTTTCTTGTACTTTTCTATTAAAATTATAAATAAAATGGTTTATTCTCTATTTTATGTTGTGATGAGTAGCTAGAGTATTTCCTAGGGCAGCGGATGAAGGTACTTTTGATGTGTGCTTTTAACATTCTTAAGCAAAATTACTCTCTTTGGTGCTTTTCAATGACTAATAATTTCTCTTCTAAATATGCTTCAATTTAATTGTTTTGAATAGTCTTCAGGCTGTTGATTTTTTTTATAAGCGAAGGAGATTATATCTTTGTGAGACGAGAAAATCGTATAATTAATTTTAAACGTTATATTTTCCAAAACATGAGATTGAGTTCAAAATTGTTTTGAGTAATTTGAGAGTGGATTTAAGGAATTAAATTGTTAATTGTATAAACATCAAAACAGTGGAATCCAAGACCTAGACTTTTCTCTTGCTGGTTAATTGATTTTTATAATTATTTTATTTTATTGTTTAATTAAATTCTTAAAAATTCATCAATAACATTTTTCTTTGTTTTAGCACAATAATTAATCAAAAGTTTGAAATTTATAATTCTGAAATTCCTATAGAACGAACTGTACTTGCATACTATCTTATCAACATCCGTGCTCTTGCGGTAAAAATTAAAAAATCATATCAAGTTTTTGGTGTCGCTGCCGGGGATTGAAAAATTGTGATTTTCAATTTTTCTTTAATTTTGTGTTAATTAGTTTAGGATTTATTTTTATTTTATCTTTAGATTTTACTTGGGTATTTTCTTGTCTTTGATGCGCATGTGATCTTTACAATTATTGTGGAAATTGCTTACCAAAAAAGCTAAGAATCCAAGGTTTTATTTTATTTATTTTTGTAAATAAGTATAGTATGTGATATTTTGATTTCTTAGATTTTATTTTATTTTTGTATATAAAAAAAAAACATTGTGCACATACCAATTGCATTTGTTATACTACTGATTTTAAGAAACCCCGTGGAAAAGTAAGTTGAACCCGTATCGTGGGCCTTGTGGGAGTTACCAGTTGAAATTACACAAGCATTAGCCTCGTACCTTTAACCAGTCTTTGACTATAGGTATATTTTGCTAAGGTAACCTGAGCCTACATATTTTAGTTGAACCTGCATTTACACGTGCACTTATAAAAAAATTGTCGAACTGGTATTATGAGGACCAATATAATGAATATCGACCTGAATCCCAAAATGGACACTACCCTACTATGACCATAGTGTAGATAGTACTTGGGACCACTACCAACCTTCTGAAGGTTATGGTTCATACCATAGTGATCCCAAGGCTCCGTCCCGAGCTTCTGTCGTCGGCCCTTGTCATAAGACCACTATCTATGCATGTCTTTTCCGCCTGGACTCTCAATCTTTTGCTTCTCGGGAATGCTGATTTCGGGAGATGCCCGCCCGAAATACCATGGACGATCACCGAAATACTGTGAATGATGCCCGAAAGAACCATGAATTATACTATATAGGAACCCACTTTCATTAGTAAGGCGAGCTCCACCTGCTGCGTCTTTCTTCGGAATTCTTTACCATTCGCAAGCTCACCAGTCATTCGAACGGGTAAATGAGCAATATTATACTGAGCAAAATATTAGTTTTTTATCTTTAGAGGATACCTTCCGGCGTTATTTGAAACTTCACAAAGTCTTGATTTTTTGTTTGATTCTTGGAATGATAAACTCAATCAAATATATGAAAATGGATGAAAGATGACAAAAAGACTTGAAACTATGAGTGCTACTCTTAATGAACTTAATGCACGTTTATATGAGGAGAAAATTGAAGATGAACAGTCAACTGCTAATATTGCTCAAAATGAACTTAATTACCAAAATAGTGTTTCCAATTGTACCCGTGATAATAATGATAAATATTTACATAATTTAGAGGATGAGGTTAGAATTGAAAGCACTAATTTTTTGGATAAGGTTCAACCATCTTCATATTATTATGATGATGAAGATAGCATTGATGAAAAGTTCGAAATTCGTAATCATAATGATCAGGAACTTTTTACAACAATTGAACTTCACGATAATAATGATGTTTATAGTTCCAATCCCAATAATGTTATGATTATTTGCCTATTCAAGAAGAAAAGGATTTAACTAGAGATATCATTGTTATAGACGGTGAAACATTTCCTTGTTATTATGAAGACGATGATGGTTTAGAGGAACGAGTTTATCCTGAGACTAGTGTTTTAGAGTCTAATGATTCAGGAACAATAATCTCAAGCAAAGATGATAGACTCATAGAGAATTAAAATGTGAGTAAAGGTACCCCACCTGATTGCAACCTAAAAAAATTAATTGACCATTTTCCTAAATCTGATTTAGATATTAAGGAAATTGTGACTAGTATGTCCAAGGATAATTGACCACCATAAGTTTGGGGGTGAATATTATTCTTCCCGCGGTACCCATTTGACTCTATAAAGGTCCCTCACTTGGGACTTGATGTTTGTGCCTCTACCATATTAAAGATTATCTTCAAGAATTATTTTTCGAACCTAATCATGTCCAGAAAGAAATTCGAGTGTTAGAAAACCATCATCATGTTAATGTGGTTTACCCGGTCCATGATACCATGATTGATTTTGTTGTCCCACCAATATTTTATTTACCGAATGTGGGAATGTTTCAAATTTAAATGTGTCAGTTCTTAAAGTTTGGAACTAAACCCGAATATTTTAGGAAATTAGAATCGACACATTTTTCTAACAATAACCACCACTTTCATATATTTCATTGTGGTCAACAGTATAAGTCAAATCTGATTGTCTGTAAGGATCCACAGTTATTCAGATTATTGTTATATGATTTGTAAACTGTGACTAATCCTTTATTGGTCTGGATAAAGACTTTAAACTTAGCGCTCTATGGGAGGCAACCCATATATTTTTGGTACACGGTGCTGGTAATATCTTTCCTTATCTCTTTCACTTTGTTCATTATTTTCTGTTTGTTCATGATTTCATTTATTTATCTTTAGAACATTGAGGATTATGTTCAATTTAAGTTTGGGGGTAAGGGATGTGATTTTAGAATAGTGGTAAAAAGGTTCGATACTTAGACTTGTGAAGATTCGATTTCTAGACCTAATTCTTAATAAATAAAAATAAAGAAGATTAAAACAAACTTGATTTCAAATTGATAGGAAGAACTAGGATTAATGATTCCACTATTAACCAATATTTCAAGTGATAAAATCTTATAATTCTTGTATTC
>JAJJMC010024047.1:2547000-2557406 GCA_023531435.1 Papaver californicum | reverse complement strand
ACTATAGCCTTCCCGCCATTTTCGGTTCTTTTCAAATTCAAAAGGGGTGCCCCCAATCCAAATTGTGGGTGCCTTAATCACTTTTGTTGGGTGCCTTTAACAAGTTTTTGAGCCGAATTTTCCACAAATATTTATTTCTTGAAAATACCTCCAAACACATAAAAAGCCATAATAAGTACAAAAACGAACACTATCAAAATAGATAATCGAGTGTAATTTAGACAGAAAAATGTGTCTATCAGGGTAAGGGAGAAAATTTTAAAAATTTAGTTGTACCAAAAACTTTAAAATTTCGAAACTTATGAACAATTTAGGATGACATTAACCATTATAGGTAGATGGAAACAAAACTCTTGTATGTAGAAGTTGGTGTGCCAAGCTAAATGGTTTATTCATAAAATGATGGAGCTTAGGTGTTAAAAATAACATGATAGTCGTCACCATATCTCATAGTCATCACCATATCATGTTCTGTTTTTATTATTGTAATTTTTTATGTTTCTCTAAGTGATTTGGTGGACACTAGTATCACCTTGTTGTCGCCAGGATGAATTAGAATGATTGAGATCAAGCCCCATTATTTTAATTGAACTTGACCAATGAAAAGAAAAAAAATAATTAGATAACAATATGTGTGTGTTCTCCCTGTCTTTGTCGCCTAAGAAAGCGTGGAACGCAGGACCATGGGAACTATCATGTAATCTGCTGACAATGAGCATGCACTTAAATTCAAAAGATCTAATCATGTTGTCGAATTTTTGTTATTGTATATATTCAATAAATTGACCGCTGGGGCCCTTGTATATACTAGTTGAGTTGATACTAGAATTAAGATTCAGACCAGTGGGTGTGTATCTCAATCCATTAGGGTTCATCTTGGAACGATGTTCATACAAATATTATGGAAAACACCATTCACATTAGTCAACATGCGCACACTTTTATCTCCATATCCATCTTCTTAATCTATTCATGTGATTTTATTTTGTTAGATTCCGAGTATCGTGGTCCACTGTACGACTTTCTGAGTAGACCTTTGTTTCTTTCATATGAATTTTAGTATGCTCGTGTACAACAATTGAATTCATATAGGTTAATGATTCTTATAGTCGAAGAATTTAGTAGTCAACTAAATAGCATGTTTAGTGTCTACCCTCAATCGTTCACAAGTAGCTAGGGTTTGGGGTAAAAGGTTTTGTGGGTATATCTCTTGGAAACCCTCACGATACAAAACTCATCCACTAGGGACACCTAGGGGTTTAAAGGCTTGTTGCACACGCTAAATGCAATCGCGATTCTTGCGAAAGTGAGTTAAGATTTTTATTTATAGATTAGATTTGCTTGAGGACTAGCAAAATATAAGTTTGGGGGTATTGTTAGACACAATTTTATATCTTATTTGAGCTCATATTTATGTTGCTTTCACTCAATTTTCGTTTAATAGTGATATTTTAATTGTTTGTAGGTATTTTTAGAAGAATAAACTTTTGAGGAAAAAATGACTTGAAAGTGTTAAAAAAACAGAAAAGTGATAAAAGCACCCATAAAAATTGATAAAGGCATCCCAGGGAGAATTGACAAAGGCACTCAACTTTGATCAAAGGCACCCATTCCCTTTTAATACAAAATAAGAGTTGGCGGGAAAGTTTGTTCTCAAACTTACAAATTTGTGAAGAATTTGAGTGAGATATTTGGGTTATTAAGACAAGAAAACACTCTTACCTTTATAAGTAAGAGTTGTCACGATTTGGAAGCTTAAAAATCTCTCGCAAATATTTATTTTCGGTGTTAAAAACAGAGAAGACTTTATCTCGGGAATATTGGTGTATTTTCTATTTCATTTAAACTCTATCTTATTTCATACTCTTTGGTTTAACTTGAGTTGAAAAAAAGAAACATCATGAAGTAATTTTTTTTCGGGTTTGAATCGAGAAGAATAAAATCAAAGAAGATTATATCAGAGATTTGATTCTCATTAAAAAAAGAAGATTTTGGGTGATTTGATGAGTTGTTGAGGTTGTTGTATAAAAAGGAGTCTGTATCAACATTATTAGGAAGTTGGCTCATAGCCAAAATCGCTAGAAAAAAAAAACAAAAAATTTGCAAAAGAAAATTAGGGTTCTTCACGAAGAAAATAATAATAATAAGAAGAAATCGTTGCAAAACTTTCATACTTAAGGGCTACAACAAATGATTCTGTGAATAGTACAAGCGACAGTTCTGGCTTTAAGGCAAAAATAAACAGTCGTTGATTCATAAAATAATTTTATTTTTCATGTGACGTTAATGGTATGTTATTTCTTGTACTTTTCTATTAAAATTATTAAAATGGTTTTTTCT
Organism: Papaver californicum; assembly: GCA_023531435.1. Taxonomy (NCBI): domain Eukaryota; kingdom Viridiplantae; phylum Streptophyta; class Magnoliopsida; order Ranunculales; family Papaveraceae; genus Papaver; species Papaver californicum. The sequence continues at coordinate 2,555,066 of JAJJMC010024047.1, read as the reverse complement.
CTATTTTCTTTTGTGATGAGTAGCTAGAGTATTTCTTAAGGTAGCAGATGAAGCTACTTTTGATGTGTACTTTTAATATTCTTAGACAAAATTACTCTCTTTGGTGCTTTTCAATGACTGATAATTTCTCTTCTAAATATGATTCAATTTAATTGTTCTAAATAGTCATTAGGCTGTTGATTTTTTTCATAAGCGAAGGAGATTATATCTTTGTGAGACGAGAAAATCGTATAATTACTTTTAAACGTTATATTTTCCAAAACATGAGACTGAGTTCAAAATTGTTTTGAGTAATTTGAGAGTAGATTTAAGAAATTAAATTGTTAATTGTACAAATATCAAAAGTAGTGGAATCCAAAACCTAGACTTTTCTCTTGTTGGTTAATTAATTTGTATAATTATTTTATTTTATTGTTTAATTAAATTCTTAAAATTTCAAAAAAAAAAAAATCTTTGTTTTAGCACGGTAATTAATCAAAAGTTGGAAATTTGCAATTCTGAAATTCCTATAGAACGAACCGTACTTGCACACTGTCTCACCGACAACCGTGCTCTTGCGGTAAAAATTAAAAAATCACATCATAAGCTTCATAGCAATATGGATGCTTCCTTGGATAAGCATCATCGGGTAAGCTTTATAGCGCCATTGATGCTTCCTTGAGTAAGCATCAATTTCCAACCAACACCTCCTTCATATATATGTCTTATCAGCATTTTTACAAGTAAAGAAAATATGGGGAAGGGAGATTCATCGACTGCACGCCGGTGATGCATTTCGAGTATGCATCATGGCATAATAATGCTTTGACACTATAATGCATTCTCGGATAAGCTACACGGGACAATGATGCTTCCTTAAGTAAGCATCAACTTCTAACCAACACCTCCTCCTTATATATGTCTTACTAGCATTTTTAGAAGTAAAGAAAAAGAGGTGAAAAGACCTTCATCGACTGCAACTACTAGTGATGCATCCTCGAGTATTCATCACGGCATAATAATGCCTTAGCACTGTAATGCGCTCCTGTCTAAGCAACATTAGGACTGTTGCGTTAGCACTATAATGCGTTCTTGAGTAAGCAACATTCGTTAATGTTGCATGCCTTAGTAAGGGCCAAACATAATGATGCCGTAACATCGTAATGTTTCCACTAGTAAACAACATGATAAAATATTGCATCTCTGAGCAGGGGACAAGCCTAACATCATAATGCCAAACTGATTTGCATCCAAGCCAAGTAATGGACCCACACCTTGGTGCATCCCAAAGTAATCTTTATAAGTTTGAGATAAAACTTCATCCCATGAAATGACACAGCAGAGGGTAAACATCATGTGAAAAATGCGGGTGTTGCACCAAAACAATATGAATTTCCTTTACTTTAATAAATTCCTTTCCTACTAAAAAAATACTATACCTTGTCAACCATTATTGCATCATTATTGCAATTCCCCCAACAACTATTTTCCATTGAGTAACCAACTATCTAAACATAATGGTCCTAAACCAATTGGTATTGGAAGCCCAGATATAAATGGAACTCTTAACTTCATTAATCACGACATGACAACGTCTGCGACTCTTCTTTTCTTGTGCGCCATAATACTTTTACTCCTCTCTTCCCATATCACTCAACAAACAACAAAGAAAATAAGTGGCCACATTTTTCTACCTTTCCTTTTTTCCCTTATGTACTTCCATGCTAGCAGCTCATAAAATAGATAATTTGTTTGTACCCACTTTTGATTAAACCCAACTAGGAAATAATTTCAAATTTGTCTTGAAGTTTTACAGTGCAATAAAATATGATTAGTAGTTTTCTCTTCTTTTCCACACAAACAACATTGCTTTTCCATAATATTACATCCTTTTATATTGAGATTATCTACCGTCGGAATGCCATTATGCAGAGCGAACCAAATGAAGAATTGTGTTTTTAGTGGTACATGTTTTATAGATAAATGTTTGTGAGGGAATATATCATGAGACAGACAGATTCAATAAACCAATTATAAGTGGATTTTACAGAGAAGGAGTTACCTAAGTTGCAGACTACTGAATATTCAGTGTGAGATAATACTGCAAGAGCTCCTATCAATCTCGTCTAGTAAGAAATGCCCACTAACTTCACAGATGTTGGATTTTTCTTGTATAAAATGTTCCAACAAAAGTTGACAACTTGATCCTTTATTTTTGCTTTCTTGATGACTGTCAATCTGTAGATTTTTAAGGAATTTTTTTTTTAGAGTATCATATGTTGCCCACTTGTCTAACATAAAGTGTATAGATCATCCATCACCAATGCTTGTTGTTGAATTTCTTTCCATAAGCCTCTTCCTTGAAGTTTTGAAGAGTTTTTCACCCAAATATCTTCCACTTGCCTATCCATTTTTTTTAATCACCTTTCTCCAAAGAGTATGTTTCTTATTTTGGAATATTCGTGTCCATTTTTCTAACAATACTTGATTGGTGCTCTTGAGATTTCTAGAGGCCAATCCTATGCTCTCTAGGTATACACAATCTTTTCCAAGCTACCAAATTAGTCTACTTATTTTCTCTAGTGGACCCCCATAAAAGATCTCTTATTAAACTAGTTAGAGTCTTTTCCACCGAGCCTAGCATGTTATAAACATAGATTTAGTAAATGGTAAGCGAAGCAAGAGTATGTTTATTACGAACTACTATGCCTGCCTTAAATAAATGTTTTTTCCTCCAAAGAGCAAGCATCTTCTGAAACTTGTTGATGGTATCCTCACATATGACAGTTGAGTTGCAATGTGCTCCAACTGGCATCCCAAGATATTTGAGAGGCATAATTTCTACTTGACAACCCATTAATATGCTTACCTTTGCAGATTTGCATTATTCTTGGGAAAAATATACAGTAAATGTAAAAGTACTTCTTTACTCCATGGGTCTTTCAAATTATGTTGTAGGGACTTTTACTTTGAAAATGGACATTAGTAAAACATATGAAAGTTTCTTGAAGATTCTTAAGTTAATGTCTCAAGGCTTATGATATAGTTGGTAAGAGTCATGACTTAATTTGCATTATGTTTGCAATACTACTTCTTTTTCTATTATGATTAATGGTGCTCCAAAGGGTTACTTCACAAATGAAAGGGGGTTAAGACGAGGCTTCCCCTTCTCATGTAGTAGTTCATTATCTTTTCACATGATCTTTCTTGGCTAATAAGAAAAAATGAGAAAAAATTCTTTATATAGTGACTATAAAGTGAGTAGATGGGCCCCAACTTATCTCACTTGGTGTTTGCATGCAATTTTTTTTTACTTGGTACCATGGATGATAAGACAGTGAAAACCATGTAACAAGTGTTGCAACTTTATGCTAAATGGTCTTGCTAACATGCTAATTTAAGTAAATATGTTATTCAGTTCAGCAAAGGGGTGCCTCAAACTAAACACTCAAATTAAAGTTTTAGGGGTGAAGAAAATGGAGGAAAATGAAATATATGGGTTTAAATTCTCAAGTTCAATTACGGAATACTATGATTTTCTAGTAGAGAGGTTTGAAGCAAACATAAGGATCTTTATCTGCCCCACGTAAAAACTCATACCAAAGTGCATTTTTAACTGATGCTAAGGGGGTGTTTTTTTTTTCACTATATAGTGATTAACACTTTAAAGTGAAAAGCATTTTAAAGTGCTTGCACTTTCAAATGCTATTTTGTAGTGTTGTGTGTTTGTTTTCTAGGCACTTTAAAGTGCTTTTAAATGTTGTTATGTGTTTGTTTTTTCACTTTAAAGTGCTTTTTATGTTACAACTGTCTATTTTACCCTTAGATATGTTTCTTCCATTTTAATGATTAAATTCATCATCATTCCTCATGATAATTTAATCTACAGGAACCCTAACAATAATTTTAATCTGCAATTAAACGAAATCTCAATCGTGTTGTTAACTTATCTGACGAACTAAGTTAGAAGAAGTAAAAGAATCTCATTATTTGAAAAAGAACATAAGAACGGTACAAATCTTCCGGAAGAAAATGGTGTAAATTACTTCACGGAATCAAAGTATTTTTTGAAGGAAAAAAAATCACTGTAAAGAAATATGAAGCTTCACTATTCTGTAAAACGGAGGTTACAAGAGAAGAAATGAAAGAAAGACATACCTAAATCATGTATAGTAACCACCAATAGAAGCGGTGGTGGCAGAAGTGGTGGGAGTTTAGACGTGAGAATGGTGAGAGTTTAGATTTTTAGGTTTGTGAGAGATTGGAATAATAATAGTTGTTAAAGGATAAAATGGGTAGTAAGTGATAAATATTTGAAGTGGTAAAATTGAAGTAGCTTTTTGCTACTTCATATTTTGCACTTCAAATCACCACCACTTGAAGTGATAATCACTATATAGTCAAAAAACAAACACCCCATTTTTTTTGGATCCCACCATTTTAAAGACATTTAAAGTGAAAATCACTATATAGTGCAAAAAACAAATACCCTCTAACTCTATCCCATGCATCGTCCACTTTACTTGGCTGAATAATGGACACTAATGATGTATTTAACTGGATATCTAATCATTCATTAGTTATCAAATTTAGTCCAAATCTATATAATTACCCACAATCCATGCAATTTGTCGCATTTAGTCCAGTGAGAACTTAGGGCATCCACAATGGGCGATCAAATCGTCGATCATCGACTAATTTTGATCGATCGTCGCCCAAATGGTTCCCCAACCGTCGATTATATTTAGGAATTTAATCGACGGTTTTTCCTGTAGCAGATGAAATCTGATCGAAAGGTCGACGACGGAAAATATAGTCGGGCGGTATCCTAGACCATCGCCTGATGACAAGCGAAGTTTCAGCATACCGCTCAAATTTACGGGCGTAGTGTTACCATTTCGCCTACGCAAGCGAAGTTTCAGTATGCCGCTCCTTTAAACGTAGTTACAGTTCCTCGCCCATCCATGAGCGAAATTCCAGAAACTCGCTCAGAAAAAAAAAACTGGACGGACACCAGGGTCTTCGCTGCCTCTTACGCGGTATGCTAGTCCACCGCCTAGACCCGGGCGACATTCTAAGCTCCCGCCTAGACCCGGGCGAGATTCTAGGTTCCCGCCTAGACCCGGGCGAGGCTTTGGAACATCGCTATGACCGTTATTTTATGTTACCGTTATTTTATTTTGCCGTTCAACGGCTATATTTTTCCCAATATATACCGAAACTTCGCCTAAATTTTTTATACTGAAATCATAGTGTTTTTGGGTGTAAAAAAATTCAAAGTTTTTTCTTATTTGAAATCCATTGGTAAAATGCCACAAACAAAAAGAGGTCCAAATTTTTCGTCTGTTGAAGATTTGACGATGTGTACAATTCACTTGTCAATTTCTCAAGATTCAAGCATTGGTACAGATCAATGTGAAGAACAACTATGGTCACGTGTTCTAGACCGGATGAAAGAAACCATACCCAGTATGGCACCACGTAGTTGGACCTCCCTGCAGAAACGGTTTCAAATTATAAGCAAAGATGTGGCGTTGATGTCTGCAAAGGAGGCTGAAGTTGAAAGGGAACATCATACGGGATGGGGCCCTGATAATAAGGTAAGAAATAATTTAAAATCATGATCATTTCTTTTATCCATATCCTTGTATAACCTCTAACAAATTGAGGTGAAACACTAGGCTGCAGAAGTTCGTAGGCTTTTCAAGGAATCTACTGGACGAAGTTTTAAGCACGAAGATTGCTACTCAGTTATGCTAGAAAATATTAAATATTCAAGAAGGGCCACCTTTGTTTTCGATTCATCGCAGGCAGAGTCTGATTACGACACTGAATCTCAGGGCGGACAGGACACACCAGATTTAAACGTAGATGGTCCAAGCGCCTTTGAAGACCTTGGAGATATCCCAAACACATTGATCCGTCCGATGGGTCAAAAAGAGAGCAAACGACAAAAGACAAAAGGTGAAGCAAAATATACAGAAGGTAATCAATTAATGGAAAATATTTTTAAAGAGCAAATGACCTTCAACGCCAAATGCACGGAACAAAGAGCTATGAAGATTGCACATAGGGAAGCGGAGTTTGCTGCAAGATTAGCTTGCGAAAAGGAAAAATATGAAGCAAAATTAGCTAGGCGAGAAGCAGATGAGGAATTCCGTATCATGATGATGGATACCTCCCAGATGAATGATGTAGCTAGACAGTACATCGAACTGAGGCAGGGTGAAATTTTAAAGAAAAAATTGAACCAACCTTAGGGGGAATTATGATATACAATTTCGCTGGTTGATTATTTATTTTCATGCATTTGTTTTGAATATGAAATGTAGTTTTAATAAGTAGTTATTTTAATAAGTTTCTTTGACAACACTATGAACTCATCCTATAAGCAGTAAAATATAACTATAAATACGGGGTGCACTTGAGAGATAACAATAAATAGAAACGCTACAACTCAATTTACTCCTGACAACAAATATAACCGAAAAACTATCCTTAATATATATCAATCTTCCCCAACAGATGACCAAATGTGTTCGATCAAGTCATTTCTCAAACGAACCCCAATTTGTTTATCAAATACTGCTCGTCTACGTTGGTCAATCATCACTCTTGATAGTTGTGATGTGTTGTCCCTTGAAATGACACATGGAGCACCAAAGCTACGTTGATCATAGTGATGGGGCCAGTCGCCTGGAATTCGTTCATCCTCAACTATCATGTTATGTAGAATAATAACTGTTTTCATGATGTATGCTAACACATCAGCATTCCACATTCTTGCAGGCTGTTTGATGATTGCAAATTGATTTTGAAGTACCCCGAACCCTCTTTCCACATCCTTTCTACACCCTTCCTGCAATGCAGAAATTTTTTGTTTTTTTTTTGAATCGGGATGTTTTATGGTTGTGACAATTGTTGCCGTCTGAGGGTATATTCCATCACCAAGATAGTACCCCATATTATATTGATTTCCATTTACCTGAAAGTTAACTGTTGGTGCTTTTCCCTGGATGAGTTTTTTGAATAAATACGACCGGTTCATGACATTTATATCATTGTTTGACCCTGGCATACCAAAAAATGCATGCCAGAACCATAAATCATGCGAGACCACTGCCTCCAAAATTATACTTTCGCTTCCCTTGTAAGCGGTATATGCACCGGATTCAGCAGATGGGCATCGGTCCCATTTCCAATGCATGCAATCGAGGCTCCCAATCATACCGGGGAATCCTCGTTTTTTGTTTTCTTCGAGGAGGTTTTGAACATCCCGTTCAGTTGGTGTACGCAAATATTCTTTCTCATAGAGTTGGACCATAACCCTGCAAAATCTTCTGGTTGCTTCCAATATAGTGGTTTCGCCAATCCTTAAATATTCATCTATTGCATCCGCGGCACAACCGTATGCTAACATTCTAATTGCTGCTGTAATTTTTGTGTGCGGGGTTAAGCCTGGAACACCACAAGCATCTTTTTTTTTTGTAGAAAATAACTATTCACCCGAACAATATCACCCAAAATCCGGTTGAATAATTCGCGACGCATTCTAAATCTTCTACGGAAAATATGTGGGGGAAACGTTGGGTTATTGGAAAAATAGTCTGTATGCAAACATCTGGCACCTATATGACGATTTCTGGGTATTTTAGTACGTGTGTGGGAAGGTTTCATATTAGATGCCAATAATGCAGCATTAACTGCCATGTTATTACTAGCGGCCTCAGCTTCACTCTCATCTGATGAGTAATAACTACTGTTATCTTCATTGTATAATTGTTCGTCTGAAGAAGAAGAACTAAATGACATATGCTGCGAGAAGCTAGAAGATGAACCGTAGTTGGTTGTTTCATTTTGATAGTTAAACATATTCTTGGGATGTTTGAAAAAATGGACGTATACGTTTGATAACCAAGTTTGTATCGCTACATAAGGGAAGTGTGGTTATTTATAAGGTAACATGAAATGACTATACACTTAATACATGATAATTGAAAGATTTTATTTTAATGTTTGTCAGAGATATGTTGCTTTTACTTGACAAGGCTTTGACATGAAATGACTATACACTTAATACATAATAG
>JAJJMC010024047.1:2497558-2546990 GCA_023531435.1 Papaver californicum | reverse complement strand
GTTGACAAGGCTTTGGCATGAAATGACTATACACTTAATACATAATAATTGAAAGATTTTATTTTAATGTTTGTCAGAGTACTAGGGAGAACAATTAATACAAAATGATTAAATTTATTTTAATGCTTTTAGTTGACAAGGCTTTTACTTAATAATTAAAAGATTATATTCTAACGTGGTGGTGTACGTGGTTTCACAGTACTAGGGAGAACAATTAATACAAAAGGATTAAATTCATCCATAACCCTTAAAATCTCGAAATGAGGTTTGTATTTGAATTCTGAACGTTTCCATCTAACCCATTCTTCCGTTGATCTACGTACAACGTCATCGTCTGTTTCATGCCTAACACGAAATTCATTAACCTTGGCAACTAAAGAAGAAAATTGAATTACCTCCCTTTTAATACACATATAACGAACAAAAATCCCCGCTCGATTCCTGTTGTTGGGATTCCCAGTGTCGGCACAAAATTTCACATGAGTTTCTTCTAACCATTGTTGTGTCATCACAACGTTGAACCAATCTGGTGTTCCACTAGCTGGATAATGCAAGACAATATTTCGACATATCGATAAATCTTCTTCCAGTGTAAAATTTTCTGCATTGAGGCTCCAATTTTCATAACCACCTATTGAACGAAAACTGGAGATTATAAATTTTAAATGAATGTAGGATATGGAAGATTGAATATAACTTGAAAGTATCTCCCTTGGTGAAGTAATTATAAGTAGAAAGGATGGTGAATAGGATAAGGTAACCATGTGTAACGGTAATAAAACGTTCAAAAATGAAATATTAAAGGTTAGGTCCAACGGTCAAAAAACCGTAATAAAACGTTCCAAAATTGTTATTAATGAAAACCCTAAATTTAAAGTTGTTTACTTCAGCCCGAGTTGGATCTAGGTGGAACAAATGGAGGCAAAGTAGTTGGGATGGTAGGCCGAACATTCGGTGATGATCTGGGAGGTGGAGTACTAGCATATGAAGCAAAACCCATCGGTTGTTCTTGACGGGCTTGTGTTAGTTGTCTGCTCAACAAAGAATTCTGATCTTTTAGTAAGCTAATTTCGGCGGTTGTCTGCGCACGAAAAGTGTTGAACTCAGCTTCCGTAGCGAGGATATAGTCCATCCTATCCTTTGTTTCCGATAACGTAAATTGACGGAACTCTTGGGTAAAAGTAGCATAGTCTTGCACCATATCATAAGCCGCCACCTGACAAAGAGAAATAATACAACTAAACCCAAAGAAAAAAACAATTCAAAAATTGTCACTACTATTTGTTCCCCAAATTCATCAAATACTTACATAAGGTAATTGTTGAGGAGGAGGAATAGGGACTTCATTACGTGGTCTTGGGATGTTGTGTTTGATCCGGTCTCCCGCATATCCGTAGGTTTCAACCTCCCAGTCAACGGCAGTCACATATTTATTGAGGTTGGTGACATGTCGCCAGTACTCAAAATATACTCCGTAATCCACCACACGCACGTAATCACTACAGTTTCCATGAACTGTTGTTGTCATGTTTTTGATGTCTTTATCACCGTAGTTGGAAATTGAACTAGGCGGGTTGGCGGGAATACCCCAACTCGGGTTATTCTGCCTCCAACACCTATCTCCCATATACATATTGTGCTTTATCCCAAAAAAATAAACAAAATAAATAAACAAAAATAGTTTTAGTGCATTTGTTATTTAAAAAATTCTCCGCACTAAATAAAAAGAACCAAACTTACATTGCTAAGACACGAAAATATAACCCTTTGGCCCGAAAGTTCAATTACTTTCCGACCAATCTCTTCTGGTATGTAGTTAACCGATGGCAACCAGGGTTGCCAGCAAACGTCGTCAACTGCTAACTGATTCAGTTCAGTTCTAGACTTCATGATATCAACACCCTTCCTGCGTGTCCCTAACCACCTACGACATCTGGGCCATTCATTATCGTTTTGGGCCATAGTTATGGTTGGACGATAAATACCCAGATATTCGTAGCCCCAAAACTGGAACACAAATTATTTAACCAACAGTTCACAACATCAAAAAAAAAATTATCAAACTAAAATTATTTGCATACTAGTTAATAAATTACCTCCAAAATTTGAAAGGGACCCGATACTGATTTCTGTCCCCTAGTCGCCGTGGAGAGACCAGAATACAATTTAGATAAAGCAGGTCCGCCCCAGTCGAAGTTACTTACTGCATCTAAATTATCAAAGGCAGCCAACCATCCTGCATCAATGTATGTTTTTGCATTTGGGAAAAAAAAATTCCCCAAAGCATACATATAAAAAGCCCTCGCTACTTTATCCGCAATCACACTATCATCTTTCGCCTCCATCAATGTGTCATTATCAAAATAGGAGCTCAAAAACTTCAGAGTGATTGCACCTGAAACCCATTGTGGCGGAAGACCTTCCCTCTTGCATACCGCACTGTCTTTCAGTTCAGGAAAGATATTCGCACGGACATATTCAAATTTATAAAGTTGTGGGTCATAAGGGACAGAGCTACCAACACCGATACTAAGCCCGGTCAACATAACCCAATCGAGGGGAGTGAACCCAAGCTCCCCAAAAGAAAAATGAAATGTGTTCGTAGTATCCCAAAACCGCTCGATAATAAAATCTGTCAAAGCGTGGGACGAATCTACAACAGGTAGGGATAGTAATCTACCCCAACCTCCGCGTTCAATTCTAAATTGGACCCTATTACAAGTATCACAAATTTTCTTGTAAGTCTTTAAAACAGATTTCAGAGAACCTCGGTGATCAAACCTGAAGTCGACGTTGGTGGAATAGGTTATATTGGTAGAAGCATGTTCGTTGCTATCTTCCACCACAGTGTAATGCTCTAACCCGGGGACATCGACATACGGGGGGCCCATTGACTCTGCTGGCGATTCCTCCGTGATTTTTGTTTTTTTACTTGTTTTCCTTCTCCCGACCCATCTCGAAGGAACATTGTCAGACATCTGTACAAAAAATTGAATACATTGTTCGGAATAAAATTAGTATATCAACAAAATGCATAAACTTTCAAAATTAACCCCAATTACACACTTTTTTTTAATAATTCCAACAATCACCCAAATCATAACCAATGTAATTCAAGTAAAAGAACTCTAAATAATTCCATACAAATTTCTTTTTGAATTACACAATTTAAATTTAAATTAAAATCAAACCAACATTATTAAGATTAAACCAACATTAAATCAACATACTTCTTTCAACCAAAAATTAACTTACATCCACCACATTAAGCTACAACATATTGTTATTGTTTATTAAATTTAATTAAAACATATTTTAAAACCCTAAATAAATTATAACACAAATACATAAACCCTAATTTGCTAACCCAAATTTGAATGCACCAACAAATCCGAAAATTGTAACGATGGGTTTATGGTATAACAACTAAATAACATGCTAGTATAACAACTAAATAACATGCTTCAAACTAATTTTACGTTTTAATTATCTATATATGAAAAGAAAACAATGAATTTTATTATTTTAGGGTAGCAAATATACCTTGATATTTGTTGAGTTAGGGTTAGAATCAACGGCAAAATTGGGACGAGGTTATGGCCTCTCGTTGAGCGACGAAAATCAGGTGAAAATTGAGTTGGGGACGGCGGCAGCGGCGGGCGAGAGGGAGAAACAGGAGGCGAGGAAGATGGGCTGGAGAAGACTAGGTTTTCTTCTTATTACAATGACAGGCGAGAGGCTAGAAGCTCGCCTGTCTTTAACGGGCGAGGTTCTACACCCTCGCCCGTAATCCTAACTCAAAACGCCACCCCTGGATCTCGCCCCACTGGGCGAGCTCATGGGACACCGCTTAAGGCACGAGCGCGAGACTGGGATTTCGCCTGAAATTTTTTTCCCAGGGCGACGTTCTACAGTTTCGCTGGTAAGGGGCGGAAGTTTGCTATTTCGCCCGTTTTGGTGGGCGACCTTCTAGCTTTTCGCTCCTTCTTAAGCCCAGCCCTAGGATATCGCCTGACTATCCACCGCTGTTTTTTCTCCTGACCATCGATCAAATTTTTAGTCATTTGATCGATGGATTTACTCGCAACACTGTGGTTGCCCTTAGCCCACGCTGAAATATAGTCAACCGACGTCTGTTAAAAAAAGCATTATAGAGTGTCGAACTTGCAACCAAAAAGCATTATTGCAACCAAAAAGCATTATAGAGTGTCGAACTTGCAACCTTGTACTCTTTGACCGACAACCTAATCACTATACTGCATGATGCATTTTGACAGATTTAGTCTAAATATTAATTAATTGGCTGGATATTCCAAAATTTTAGCAACACCATAAGTTTGCTATTACTGTTTCATTCCAAAATTTTTTTAACCCCCTTTCTAATATTCTGGCTCCACCACTGGTTGTCCAGATTTTTGTCATGTTTTAGATTAGTATGCTATCTCATGGCCTGTTCTATGTCATTGCAACTCTCTTGAACTGAGCTGAGCTAATGATAATACAGTGTCATTGTGTCGCTGACTTAGGCCCCAAATCCATAAGCCTAATAGTTGGCTTGATCAAAACCTCCAACCCAGGCCTGTTTCTGATTTTCCAGGTTCCGTCCTTGATAGGATTAGCCAAATAGCCCTGGCAAAAATAACTGCTGGTAGTCCCCAATTTTTTGTCTTCTAGAGTCTCGTCTGGACAGATCAATAATAACGTGGCAGAAAATTCCCTAATCTGTCCACTGAAATTCATTTATTTATTTATTTATTTATTTATTTTAATTTTTATTTTCCTCCAAAGCCACTGAGCTTCCCCCACTGAAATCAATCTCAACGCAACCATTAATAACCGACCGTTGTTAATGAGGCCTAGGCATCTCGAAACATCACCAACGCCACAAACTAACTAACATAATCCTCAAGATCCAAATAAAGAAACCCAAATTTTTTACACAGAAAAAAATACCTCTCTGATATGAGAGGAACTCGTCCACCAACGAAATCAGGGTTTTCTACACTAGAAGATGAGACAGAGACACCAGTTCGACCACCACCACTCGGTCCAGCTGGTATTGGTGGGAACAGGAAGAAAGCAGTAATAGGTGTTAGAACATGGTTAATTCTGGATTCAACAGGTCAAGCTCAATTAGTTGAAGTAGGGAAACATTCAATTATGCGTAAAACTGGTTTACCAGCTAGAGATTTAAGAATTCTTGATCCTTTATTATCATATCCATCAACTGTATTAGGTCGTGAGAAAGCAATTGTTATTAATCTTGAACATATTAAAGCTATTATTACTGCTCAAGAAGTTCTTCTTTTGAATCCTAAAGATCCTACTGTAATGCCATTTGTTGATGAGATTCAACATCGTTTGTTACGCCTTCATCAGGCTACTAAAAGCCAGGTCTGTGAGAGATGATGCATTTTTTTTAGGTTTGGTTTTGATTTTAATGTTGTGAATTATTGATTTTGTTGGTAATTTGTGTAGGAAGGTAGGGCTAGTGGGGATGAAGAGGATTGGGCAGGTTTGTATGATTTGGAGGAGCCACGGTCTAGGTCAGTGAGTCCATCTAATTATTCCGGAAGATTTTGGCCAGTTCATGATACTGATGAGGGAGGAAAGACGGATGGCAAGTCTGGATTGGAGATTAGGGAAAAACCAAAGGTTCTTCCTTTTGAATTCGTTGCGTTAGAAGCTTGTTTAGAGGCAGCTTGTAGATGCTTAGACAATGAAGTAAGAGAAATTTCTATTTAACTTGATGTTGAATAACTATTCTTGTTTGCTTTGTTTGTAATTGGTTTCTTGTCTTACTGCTGTGCTGCTTCTTGTAATTTGAAAATAAGGCAAGAACGCTGGAGCAAGAAGCTCACCCGGCTTTGGATAAGCTGACAACAAAGATTAGTACTCTCAATCTGGAAAGAGTCCGGCAAATTAAAAGTCGATTAGTTGCAATCACTGGTCGTGTTCAAAAGGTTGGTCCAACTGTCTATTCCTCTAATAGTCTCATGTTTGACGTAATGTGATGACCGACATTCGTTGACTCTGGTTTTTTTAAGTTCTTGAGCATCTGTTGTTTCTTAGTAATTCCTACGCCAGTCACATTGATAATAGTTAGTTTAAACTACCAGCACTGTTTTTTCTTTCTTTTTGTTTCACTGGTATTAGTGATTAGCAAAGGGCTAGTTGCTGGAACATAACTATTTATATTTGATTCCATATTATCAATCTTTAAGAGTTATTTTGTTTTTGGGAAAAAGAAAAAGGAGACTTGCAGTTGCAGACATGCAAGTATGGTTACCTAAGGAATAAGGACTGTTAAAAAACAAAGTAGTTGAGGGACTTGTCTCCCAAACACAAGAAAGAGAAGAAACATAAATAATTTTGAGGTTGGACCATGGCCAGAAAGAGGCCAGTTTAGACTCTTTAGAGAGAGTAACAAAATTATGAAACAAAGATGATCTGGCAGTCCTAAAATTTCGCGAATAATCTGAGATGATTGTTACAGAATAACTTGATAGCAGAACTGGTTGTCTGCAGAAAATTTTTGTGACGTAGCATTTATGATTTGTCTGATATCCAAAAGATTATCTTAAAGTAAAAAATTTCTCCAGCAATGCATCATCTATGTTCGACTTCATATTTTAGATCACAATCTCCTTAATTGTTGTCACAGTTGTGAGACAACTGCCTCACCTCGATAGCATTGCCTTCTACCATGCTGGAGAGACCTTGGGCATAACATCCGAAGTTGCTTGCAACCTAGCGAAATGTTTTGGCACTTCAATGAGGACCTTGGAATGCATACAAAAATTGAACTGTTTGTCATAAGCTTCAGTCTGACATCTTAAGGGACCTTTCAGTAGTATCAATACCGTTACATGGAGAACTGTTGTGAACACCTTTAGTTAGACCATGTGTCTTATTGTCTGTGTTCACCAACTCAAAACTCACTGTTGGGCGTGTAATTGTAATCTATCCTTGCGTCTTACCATGAATTCTTAGCTAGTTTGCCTTGCCATTATTGTTGAATAAGCATACAGTTTTATTTATGTATTGTATAATGTTTTTCTACCCCAACAGAGATTATCCATATGGGTTTCAAGTATTGTTCTTAAGTTGATTTTAAGAATGGTTTGTGCTGGCTTGTCAACAGGTGAGGGATGAACTTGAACATCTGCTGGATGATGATGGAGATATGGCTGAGATGTACCTGACTGAGAAGATAGTGCAACAACGCATGGACGAGGATTCTTCTCTTTCCTCTGTAAATGAAGGAGATGACATATATGATAGAGGTCTTCATCCAGACATGGGTGACAGGTATTTCTAGATTACAGTGGTACTTCAGTAGGTATGTTTTTAAATACTTGGCAAAGTGATGAGTGCACAACAGTTTACTCTTTAGTCCAAACATCTCAGACAAATTATGTACTGTAAATTTCAGAATTCCAGCTGATATATCTTTAGAGGGAAATTATGTTCCAGCTAGTTATGAAGGGGATCTTCAGAATCCTGACAGCCATGAGGATTTACTTGGTATGCATAGAGCTTTAAGTAGAGGCAGTCATGGAACCCACACTAGCACCACATACAGTGGGATGAGCAAACACCTCGATGTTGAGGAGCTTGAAATGCTCTTGGAGGCGTACTTTGTGCAGATTGATGGTACACTGAACAAATTATCCACGGTATTCTACCTGATTCCTACTCTTGATTCTAAATAATAAAATATTTGTTATTAGATTATGTTGAAAAAGTAACGGCCTCCGGTTTCCTGGAGTTTATTTTTAAAATCATTGTTGTGGTATATTTAAAAATTTAGAGAAGAGCATTGAGTTTCAGTTGGCAGCTTTTCAAGCTTGTTTGAAACTCCCCGACATGGAACAGTTTGCTTTATGTTAGTTATTTTCGCTTGTTTTTTTCCTCCCTCTTGTTGGCAGTAAATTTATGGAAATATCGTGTTTTCTGATGGTGAAGCTAAGGGAATATGTTGATGACACGGAGGACTATATTAATATCATGCTGGACGATAAACAAAATCATCTTTTACAGATGGGGGTTGTTTTGACCACAGCTACTCTCGTGATTAGTGCATTTGTCGTGGTGGTTGGTATTTTTGGAATGAATATTAGTATTGATCTGTTTGATGATAAAAAAGCTGGTATGGCTGAATTCTTCTGGACTGTTGGTGGTGGTGCCACTGGTACTATATTCCTATATGTGGTTGCCATGGCATGGTGCAAACACAAACGATTACTGGAGTGAGTTATACTTCTATGGTCAGTATGACTGTATCCTCTGCCTTCTATTAAGCCTCCGACGTAATTTTTATTCTGTAACTCTTCTTGTTGCTGTTGACTTTTTAGATATGCACGCTGTTTTCTTGGATATTCAATAGTCTGTACAAGGTGTTATTTGTATCATTTACCTCTACAATAAATAATAATGATGTATCAATATTTCAAGCTTGATGTTATGCGTAATGCTGCTGATTTCTATATTTGACAGTATATAAAAGGTTATAATTCAATCCTAACATGTAAGTAAATGGACGAAATGTGGCGTTCTGGTATAAAAGAACTATCTCTATGTATCAGTATATTGACTACTTTGTCTCGTCATATGCATTTAACTTGCAACTTACTAGGAATAGCTGGGATCAGATGTCTGTATTGGAATGCAGTTTTCTTCTGTTTCCAAGATTGATAAACATGCAAATGTGCATAAAGGGATTCATGAGTATGGATGTATATTTGATAAGGATTTTTTTCCAATGGTGGGGAAGTTGCTAATTGTTGTTTAACTGGGAGTCGGGGAGTTTTCTGTAAATTGAAGCGTTTAGGAGACTGTTGGACTGGAAGACGAGCTTAAACTTGGCAGTCATCATTGGCCATATATTTCATATCAACAGATTCAACCCGTGGTCCCTGCTTTTCTATGTGAACAAGTTAGAGAGAGAGAAAGATTTGAACTGAACTGCTTAGGTGAGGAGTTTACATGGCATCTGTTACTGTAAATGAGAAGCTGGTGACAGGGTCATCCGTACTAGCTGTATATGGAGATCGAAAACGAAGAACAATGAGAATCAACTCAATCCAAGGTAAAAGAGAATTCGGAAGAAGAGGCCTACTTTTATCAGCTGCTTTTGCATCATCTCCAGCTGTTGCATCTGAACTCAATGATTCTAAGAGTGCTCTTATTCAAAGTAAGCATTTTGTTATCCCAAATTTTATGATAATTCCCCTTCTCGTTTTTATTATGCGGCATAACTTGTACCATTTTCTTAATAATTTTGCAGAGTATCTGAAGAAGTCCGAGGAAAATAAAGCTAAAAATGACAAAGAGGTACAGTCGCTTTATCTACTTACTAGTTTGTTGAAAATATATACTTGCATAAGTTATTGATTGATCTGTTAAAATGTTGTACAGAGACTAGACGGCTATTACAGACGGAATTACAAGGATTACTTCGAATTCATGGAGGGGGCTTTTGAGAATAAAGAGAAGCTCACTGAAGCAGAGCAGGGTATTCTTGATTGGCTCAAGGCTAACAGATAACTTGGATGGGAACATTGTATTTGAATAATTTTTCTGAATCACAAGAACCTTAGGCATTTTTTTTTGCTTTCAGAGGAGTCTTCTATGTTTAGCCTTCTGCCTCCTTATTATATTGATATTTAATATCCCTATTATGACTGGAGATACCCAAAAGTCTTACGATGGACCCTGTCTTCCGTCATATTGACGTATTCTATAAATTTTTTTGCAAGTCTTGTGAAACTTTTTTGGAAGGAGTAAGTTTTATAGTTACATAGGACCCTCCAAATACCTCTTATCCCAAGAATGTTCTGGAACATCAAACGAGATCATATTGTGGGTTGTTAAAAGTCACTTCCCACTTTCAAAGAAGGATAGTAACCTTACGGCATGTTTGGATTTGGATATCACTTTAGAAATAATTTTTTGACTTTTAAAAATAAATAAATCATAAGTTAGTTTGAAATTAGAAATAATTCTTCGACTTTTAAGAATACATAAATCATAATTTAGTTTTAAAAACAAATCAATCATAAGTCAGTTTTAAAATCAATAATAATTTTTCGGCTTTTAAAGATAAATAAATCATAATTTAGGAAATCATAATGGCTTCTTCAACTTTTAAAAACAAATAAATCATAAATTAATTTTTTAAAAATAGTTTTTCAACTTTTAAAAACAAATAAATCATAAGTGAGTTTCGGGATCAGAATAATTTCCTATCTTTAAAAATAAATAAATTATAATGGTTTTTTTGATCTTTGGGATTGATTTCTATTTATAGAGAAGCAGAAACACTTTACAAAATTAATATCATTTAAGAAATTATTTTTTAACTCGAAAATAAAAAATAAATATACAATTTTAAATTGGCTCGGAACCAAATGCTTCTGCAGCTCTGCTTCCGAAGGCCATCATTTTCCGGCAGCCTGGATGGGCCGGTGTAAATGGAGTGTAATCATGTACTATATAAATAATAATAGCAAATAAAAGCGAAAGGGCAGTGAGAAAAAGGCCATTGTTTTTCACTTTTCACTGTTCCTCTCTCTCGAGACTTCCCGCTCTTGCATTTGTGTCTCTGTGTTTCTCCCGTTTCGATTCATCTTCAGAAAAGAGGCAAACAACCTTTCATCATCATGGGTATAACCAAGTCTCTTGGACAAGAAACCATATCCTCCGATTGGTCAGCGATTCTCCCTTGGGAATCTCCAAAGCCCTAAATTTATTTATTTTCGGAAGAAGAATTTTGAATTTAAGTTACAGACGGGAATTTACTTCATAGGATTTGTTCATTTCATCTCAGGTAAGTAAATGATTTCTTGAGTTATATTTTCTGCTGTTTTTGTTTTAAGTTCGTGCGAAATTATTATAATTTTTGATGAGGAGTTCTAGGTTTTTAGTGTAAATAGTAGATAAGTGAAATGAACATGCTAATTTCCAAGTATGAGCTAATTATTAATTTTAAATTATGTCCACATTTCTCCTTGTCATGTGTCGGTTTCAATTGGGCACATACGGTAGAATGATTGCTGGTGCGAAAGCATAATCGATACAAATGTCAAAGAACCTAAGTAATTGAAGAAGTTATCAATTTTCTCTTAAATGTAACGTAGCTTCGTGGTTGTATATTAGTTAATATGGAATGGATGAAAAACTAAATATTGTGATGTTGCAATCAACTTAATTTAGGAAGCCCACTCACTGGATGGCAAAGGCTAGAATATTCGCCAAAGATGAGTATTATTGGGTCTGCTGATTGAATTTTGAGAATTATCCAAGCATGTATTATGTACATGTTATAAGATTGCAAATGTGGCTGATCGAATTGAACCCCAAAATGGAATCCCTTAGATTGTTACACTTGCACATGCATTTGTGATGAATGCTGCTTTTGTTAATGTTTGAGCACAGTTAAGCCGTTCAGTATTATTGGTTCAGATGAACATATTATGTTTGGTGGAACTGATGAGTTCTGCATCTCTCTAGTTGATGGGTCATTATTTCAAGATGTACGATTTTGTGCTCTTCACTGAGGATGCAAGAAAAAATTGAGCTTAAGTGTTAGCTGACTTAACACAAAGGTTGGAGAGTAGATATAAGGCGGAAGCAGAAATTGCACCGAGTTTAAGTTAGATATCGAGTGCATCAAAATGGGATGTTCTCCAGAGTAGTAGTTGCATCCAGTATAGGTGAATAACCCGAATTAGAAAAGAGAGGGATATTGTAGTCATAAGTCCTTTATGTATTCATGTGTTTTTGGAGCTTTGACAAGTAAATAAAGTTGTCAGTTCTCATGCATGGGCGAACTGCATGGTTACTTTAGTATATAGCAAAACCTTTTAGAATAGGCTTCTATTTTTGTTATAAGTAATATTCTTGATTTACTTGTGTTAAGCTGCTTATTGCAATTCAGTTTTCATATGAATGAGGTATTCGAACACGGTGAGGTTTCTGGACGATGCTCTTCAAAATAAAATGATCTTATACTTGTCATCCTAGCTCGGAACTGTGCAACCTGATGTTGCTACTTCTGAATACCATACTTGGTGAGCACCCTATAGTTTTCCTTGCAGAGAAATGATATACTAAGAAATAGGGCTTATAATGCGATGTCTTATGACTGCTGCAAGATTCTTACACAAATTTCCATAAGAAATTGAAACTTACTCATATGCCATATGTGCCAGACTGATCAAATGGCCATCAACGTTAACACTAATGCTGGGGATATCTGGCTCAAGAATATTAGGTGATGGTATTTTCTTAATCGTGTGTGCTAATAGTGAATTGAAACTTTGTAGAGTCTTGAAGACGAAAAATTCCCATTTAAAAATACGGTATACGAGATGTTTTAAAAACTTACTGAGAAGTGATATGTAAACGTTGAAAGTTTCATTTGTAGTTCTTTACTTACGTAACATAGGTTGTTACAACTGTAAATAACATTGTAGATGGAATATCTTACCAAGTTTCCCAAGTCATGCTCACTCATTCTTATTTATTTCCTTATACCTATGAACATGAATATGTTGCAGGGTGGGGCCCGGTGAATGACATCTGAGCGAGGCAACATAGGCGCACGTGTGTCCATGTGCAAATCCAGGGTTCCAAAATACATGCGTACGCACAAAATGGTAATCCTTTTTATTCATTGTTTCCTTTTTATTAGAAATATATTGTTGCAATGTGGGACTGAGTCGTAGCGGATTATGGCAGTATAGACACGTGCGTGCATGTGCATCCGTACTGGCACAAAGTACATTAGAGTTGGGCACAAATAAAATTCCTATGGGATCTCAGTCAAGTGAAAGAAGATAAGAACCATTTATTAAAAAATGAACTCTTCCAGGATTATGTATACTTCACACGAATTGGAGGAAACACTCAGTCAGTTAATACTGTATGGACGAATGTGATTAGGTTTAGAAAAAGCATGAAACAAACAGAACTCATATTTGTTTATTACTAAAGATTGAAGAATTTGTATGTTTAGGTTTGAAATGTTAGATTGCATATACCTTTTAATTCTTCTTATCCAACATGATGGAGTTCAGTACATTTCTTTACTTTGTTTATTTGATAGATTTGATAATATTATAATGACCTGCTTCAATTATTAAACAGTTAAATAGAAAATAAATCAGTGGGTGTTTGAACATTCCCTAACTCCCAAATTCAGTCTTTTAGTTAATATTTATATGGTTCTTATTTCTCCATGAAGACCAATGTTTTTTTAGCAGACAAAGAATGACTAGAAATAATTATTATAATGAGTAATTAATCCACCTGGTTCATAATACTCAGTCCAGTGACAGCCTCAAAGCAGACAGTATAGGAAGGGAGGCAAATTTGTTTATTTATTTTTTTAATAATATGGGATCCCTCCAAATGAGACTGTGATATCATATGGTATTAAATTAGAGCATGTTGTATTGGGTCAGGAAGATCTCAGGCAGGATCTCTGGGGCTTAAAAGGAGTCTTGGAGATAGATATGAGATACTCCCAACAATAACTTTGGCTTTTCTTCCACCCCATCACTTCTGCATTTTCTGATGAACTGATAATTCTGCTCATCACTAACTATTCTTGTCCTTCATCTTTTGTCTAGTTCTTATTACTCAATTAAGCATGAGCTAATCTTTTTATTTTTATTTTATTTATTTAATCAATTATGACATAATTTAGGGTACCATGAAGGACTAGAGACCCCTTGTCAGGATATTCAGAGTCATGGGTTTCTTGTCTTTTGCAATTCAGGCGCTCCCATAACTGCAGATACAAATCCCTTCAACAAAAACCCAGGTAAAACAAGTATGACAAAACAAATTCAATATCTCCTCTATTATTTGGAATATATTCAACCAAGGATGGGTCATGGGTAAATTGATCTTGTTTGTTTTGGTGGAAATTGACCTCTTTAGAATCATTTTCTGTAACTTTAGGAAGTAGGTTTATTATGGGTCTATGTTTACTTCCACAACCCTGATTTTGGAAATACCTTGTTTGTGAAAATGTACTAATACTAACCCTAAAAATTGTATCATTGGATTCCTTGATATATACATGAAATGGGTTTTTACTTCAATGCATCTCTTTTCAATTGCTATAACATGCTTTTACTGTTCTTCAGATTTGTTATTATTTTCTCATGTAATTTATATGCTATAATGAATAGAGAGGTATGGAAAATTCAAACATGGAACGCAGTTCAGTACAAAAAGGACCTAACAATTAACATTTGTTACCACCATTGATGATGACAAAGAAAAAAATTATTGGACCAAAGGACAAAAGAGATGTGAGATTTTTTATTTTCTTCTTTTGCTTTCAGGTTGTGTCCCACAGCAATGACAAGGTAGAAAATAAAAATAAAGAGAAGAATTTTTCCTTTTCATCTTTACATCTCCCTCTTCTTTTATACTAGTCTTCTCTTCACATCTCTTGAACATCAGCAGATGTTGGAGAAGATGGATTGATGTGGTAATCATAAATGTCATTCCCATTTTCTTCCTTGCAGGCCACCTGTAGAGATAGAGACAGTACAAGGGTTTAATCCTCCTGAACGGTTTTGCATTTTTAGGTAAATTATAAATTAATAACAACCAACAGACCCCAATAACTTACTGGTTTTGGCAAATTTGGGTCCAGGAAGAGAAGAATCCAGAAAACCAAAATGCTTCTGCAATGAAGATCTTCCCTGCAAGAATTAAGAATGTATGAAAACAATGCACCCACCCACCCACACAATTGAAGTTGGGAATAAAACAAAAGAATTGAAAAGATACCTTAAAATGTGTTGCAGAGAAACCTTGTGAGAAATCTAGATCATTCTCCGTTGTAGATTTCTGGTTATTGATCTAGCATCAAACATAAAGAAAACCCCATTAGAGGAAGGAGACAATTGATACATACTTGAGAAAACGACTGCAAAATAAAAAAAACAGTCTATAATGTCTATGCTGTTCTTTCCCTTTCTCAAACTTACATTGGAAAAGCTGAATAGAGGAGAACTAGCAGTGTCGTCAAGAAGAGAAGGGTGATACTGTTGCTGTTGCTGTTGATGTTGGTCTTTAGTTTTCTGTCTTTTGCTATTTTTCTTAGCCAATGCAGTAGCTGAAGAAGTAAAACAAGAACACCCATTTTCATCATCACAGTAGTCTTCATCTTCATGAAAATGTGGTGGACCAGAAGATGCATCAGAAACCATAGACAAATCTTCATCTTCTTCTTCTTCAGCTGCTGCATCTGGTTCTTCTGCCTCTTCCATAGCATTGTATTTTTCACTGAAGAAAGTACCTTCATTGATAAACCCGCCACTTCTTTTGCCATGATTTTGAGAAACTGAGTGATCTAAGTACATAGTCCAACCTGATTCACATCTACTACTACTACTACATTGGGAAGACATTCCATTCATTGTATTAATGTTCTTTTTCTATTAAGATATTTCTACACAAGAATGGAGTAGAGAATTAGATGAAATTTGGAAGCAGATAGGAAATGGGTTTCTCCTTCTTCTCCCTCTCTCTCTCTCTCTTTATATATTGGGGTATCTGTGATTCTGTTTCTCTCAATAGTCTCTAGATATAAAGCACAACACACATACAAATACGTACACGTTCCTCTTTCTCTTTCTAATAACTAAGAGAGAAAATAAAAATAAAAGTGTGAAGAAGAGTCAGAAGAAAACCAATCAAATCGTAGATTACTCTTGTCTTGATCTTTCACTCTTTTGTTGTCACCTTAGTTTTCTTTCTTTTACTTCGAGAGACGGTGAATCACAAAGTTGCCAGTTGGGTTTTGTTTGTGTGTAGGTCAGTGTGAGAGTCGAAGGAGATGGAGCCACACAACTTCCTCACATGCAATACAGCTAGACACTGTGTACGTTCTAAACAGAAACGGGCAATTTGCTTGCATTATTTCAAATCCCGTGAACAGAAAAGTTGGGAGGAGCCTACATGGGCCTCTCTCTCGCTCTCTATTGTTTACTCTCATTCTGTTTGACCTTTTCTGTCTCCAACCTACCCACTCACGCAGTTTATCTTACAATCAACGGGAACTTATTTTTAATTACTCAAGCATACAATCTGGATACTTTTAATTGCTTAATTCTGTCTGGACTTCACTGGGATTTGAACCCACGACGTTAGTAACAGTACCCAAGATAACATGAGCGGCAGGAGTTGTTGTTTCTTTTTGACCTTGACAAATTGGTGGATGTGAAATATAAGATGCAATCCGCTGCTGATGGTTAGTATTTCCTGTCAAAGAATTGACTAATGATCCTGCTGATACAACTGATTAATCATTCACAGTTTATGATATCAGGTAATGTGATGTGATGGTTACTACTAATCATGGAGATGTAAATGTAAGAAAAACATATCATGTAAATCTAAGCTGCTAGTTAGAAACTAGAGCAGAGAAGAAAGAGAAGAAGTTGACTGGGATTAAATGTCATCACATGCAACCACGTTAAGTCTCTACTACTACTTGAAGGAGCTCTTTTCAAAAGCTAAGACTAATAAGAGAGATTCTCTCTCTCTCTCAATCTCTATCTCTATCTCTGTGACTGTAACTATCTCACTATCTTTAGATATATCTTCACTCAAGTCTGTGTCTCATCATGCACACGCATACACAGACACATGCACATACCTAGGGCACGCACAGAGAGACTGATGTGTGCATCACTTGCACACTTACATATACTACGTTACTGTCTTTGCACATGCAATTCAATTTTATCATAGATATTTACATGTTGGGAAAAAAGAAAAAAAAAGATATATCTGCAGCTGCATTCCTTCGTTAAAAGAAAAAAAAAAATTGATCGACAGTCGCCGAGGAAACTCAGTGTCACATATATGTCCCCTCTGAGTTTTGTTTGTTTTCTGTTTTTTCTCGATGAAAAATTTATTGCTGATGAATTTTAAATTCAGATTATTAGTATTATTATCTAATAATTTTATTTTTTAAAATAGTATATTATTTAAGAGTACCTCTATTTGAGTTTTTTTATTCTTTTTTTATATATATTTTTTTATAGATTTTTTGGTGGTGATGGATTTTGAATCCAGATATTAGTAGACTAATAACCCTTAAAGTGATAATATCAAAGAGATGAGTTCAAAACCTGACTTAATTGGGGGCTTGTAGAATTAATAAGAGGCTTTAGGAAAAGAAAAAAATAAGGTCACCCAAAAGTAATTCCTAGAGTCTCGTAGCCATATATTTTTTATAAATGACTAAACTACCCTCATTTGATTAGTCATAATACATAATTAATTTAGTTAATTAATTAGATTAGATTAGTTACATAGATTATGGTTAAGATTAAAGTTATAGATTTTTCTTTTATTATTTTTATGAGTAGAGAAGAAGAGGGGTTTTTGAAGGGAAAAAAGTAAAAAAAAAAAGTAAAAAACAATGAAGAACCTAGAACTCAAAACACTCAGGTTAACTACCAATAGCATACTAATGGTCGATTTTTTTGTCAAAATCGTCGAATCATTGTGGGAAAGCAAACACACGGTGCAAGGGTCGTTATGGTCTTGAGGTTACTACCATGGCGATTCTGAAACGGTATTAACATCCAACATTGACAATCCTTACATGCAACTTTACCAGGCTATAAAAAATCATCATGGTCGATAAAAATAGACCATACTATACCATCATCACTTTTTTCTGAATGTTTTAGTGTGATTGGGTCGCATCGGTTCACACCCTAAACCATGAGACTCCAATTTACCATTATTTGGGTGAGTTGAAGTCGTCATGGTTGACACCAATAGACAATGACGACCCAATTAGATTATGAGGTCGTTATGGTTTATCGAAGGGTCGTCACAGATTATATAAATAGAGTTGTCATGGTTTTAAATAAAAACCGATGCGATCCTAAATAGACTCTTCGTCTTCAGGAAAATAACCAGTAAGGATCGTCATGGTCGAAAATTAAAAATAATGATGATTTTCCATAAATTTAATATACATATAAAAAATCGTCATGGTCTAAGATTTGGGACCATGACGACCTTTGTAGAATTGATTTAAAAAAAATGAAGAAATAAAAGTCAATAGGAAGAAAAAAAAAAGAAAGAGTGATTTTAGGTTTTGATTTTAGAATAGAAAAGAGACCGATGAGTTTAAAAATATTAGAATTTTAAGTTTGGTTATTAAAGAAAAGGTAAAATAATATTTCTTCCACCGTTTAATCCTCCTATAATTTTTGATACGTAAATAAATTTAATATGTTTTCCTGTTAATTCTACAAACCCACCACTAAACTAGGTTCAAAACTCGTCATGTAATACAAACAAAAGCACTTTGTGAAGTTTGATCCTAAAATCCCAATATCTAGATATTGCATTCGTCTGGGTTTCGATTGATGACAACTTTTGAAGGCACAAACTACTTCTCTTGTGTAACTAGCTAGGATGATAAGGAAAGAACAACAGGAAAATAATCTACCAATCATGGTGTAGGGTCTAAAAAACTTTTCACTCTTTAAATGAGTGGGCCTTTTCCTGGGAAATGTTATTTTGTCCAAACACTTGATTATTGATGAACATTACCTGCTTTCACTCTCCAATTTTTGTAATGCAGCTAATGGCTGATAATTTTGGTAGGGTTTATACGACAAATTAGTACCTCATTTTTCCACGTCAAGGTTGATGATTCTAAATGTGGTGTTGTTTCTTTGCTATCAATGTGGTATAATCTCAAAAGTAAAAGAGAGTTTGCATCCACTTCAACTTAATTTAAGTTCCTTGATGAACAATGTCACCCCCACCAAATTTTACCTCAAGTTCTCTCAGAGAAATAATCCTTTGGAAACATAATTTTAGATTGGCTGTGAAAACCATGGGTTCGATAAAAACCAATTTTTACAGTTAACAATTAATCCACGGAATCTAACAGGTTAATCATCTTTGTAATTTTATTTCCTAATAATCTATAGATTGGTTTTCATTTTATCACAAGGAATGGAACGACGAAATTTGAAAGTGAGAATTAATAATTGGAAGGAAAAAAATGGTTAAGAGGTTGCCTTAAAAGCAGGGGAGTTGTTTAGAGGCTAGCTGGATGTTTGTCTTATTATAGAGATTTTGGCCCATATCTAACGATATCTAGAGGACACAACTTGGCCCAATAGGTTTAATTGATTATTAATGATCACATGAATATTCATCACTTATAACTAAAGTGTACGTTTTGTGGGTAGGAGTATAATTGGAAGTTGGAACTTTATTAGCTCAAAATTTGCTAGTATTTTCTTCATTTTTTCGAGAGAAATCTTTTCTTCTGGTCGTTTAGTAGGAGTATATTACGGATGAGTTATGAATTCAAGTCATTTTCATTAATAACTAAGAAAAATAGGATATTTTTTTTTAAAAAAAGTTCTAAATCCATGTACTAACTTATTCGAGTACCATTTACGCCTGCCACGGAATGTACACCTTAGTTTTAAGGTGATAATGGCCTGAATGACAAGTCCAAGTCAGGGCTTAACTTAATAGCCTTCTATGAAGAATTTAGTGCAAATTGATTGAGCACCCCTTTCTTTTTCTTTACCATGATCCTGTTTAATGTATGATTGGGTGGCCTTTAACCCAAACAAATAATAGCTCCAAACAGGGTCCACTGACGCAGATTAAAAAGATCATAGTGTTAATGGTAATGCAACAAAATAAAGATACGGAAGAAAAAAAAAGAGCGACAATTAAAGATCTATGAAGGATGTGGCATCGAATATCTCTTCTCCAACTTGCAACTCGATCGATAGCTCTCTATACGAAAGTTAAAAAAAAGGTACCATTGCCATCATGCTCTTTCTGTCACTGAAATGAATCTGGTTGAGCGTTGTGGTACGATTCGGTATTTTTAAGTTTTAGATTCTAGCTAAGATGACGATACTAAGTTTTGTGCCGACGACAGATCACATAAGCACATCGATTAAAGGGACCTCAAGATTGGCTATTATAAAGATGCACATAAATTCGTGCAATAATCAAACAGTTTAAAAGTGCATGTTCATTGTGTTGTTTTGTTCTAACCCGTTTATTTGTTCCATAAGAAAGATATTTTTATTTATATTTCTTCCGTTATAACAAAAATTAGACAATAATATATAAAATGAAAATGTATTTTTTATGGAACAGGTAGTCCGGATCAGCAATGGTATGACAACCATAAACAACAGAAAATACAGGTATTTTAATGTTAAGAATTGATTTACAAAGAAAAAGAAATAGGTGGAATGGAAATGACTGAAATTGAGTATCATAAATCACTAATAACGGTCATAACTACCACTATTAAATAAACCTCAATCATATCATATGGTCATGTAGGACTGCCAGTTGGTCATGCTTGGACCACTCTTTGATAGCTCAACATCCACATGTTATCCAGTCAGCAAGTTTAATATCTGACTGACATCATTAATTGTCATTCATATTTTAAAGTGGGTTATAACTAGGAAATAACCTGTATGTAATACCCTGAGCAGTGAAGCATAAAGAGGCACGGTCAAAAAGTTATGACAGAGACATATCACTGAAGACTCCAGTCTAGGTTGCACGGACACATCTAAAACTATAAAGATGTTGTAACCGTACACGCTACCGGATATGAAACACGCCTGATACTTGTCCGACATGATTCAGACACAACCTTCTAATGAGCGGTTCCCAGTGAGAATACTGAAAGAGGCAAATGTTACTTGGACCGTTTGTTAATTTGCAGCCAAAATCAGCTTAAAAGAACATAAAACTTAATACTCAGCACAGCCGCGAGGAGCCAAAATCAGCATAAAAGAACATAAAACTTAATACTCAGCACAGCTGCGAGGAGCCTATAGGTACGACTACTTTGGAGATTACCGAATTAACTACTACCACCCTCCACTGGTAGAAGACATTTACATTAATATTATCATTCAGTAACTGAAAGTTAGTTATAACACTAGCATACAGCAAAAAAATCAAACAAGGTTTTGATTCTTATATGCCAAATCATTTGGCGCCTCTTAGAATGCCCTGACAGAGATTATCCAAAGTCCAAAAACTTGCCCACTATATAGATTGATATCAATATGAACAATATATAGACCTACACAATATGGTATTAGGGGAATGGATGAGCAATTGACCAAGGTAGTGTGGGATGGAAGTATTACGTCTAGAATGATGGGAAATGTCTGCCGAGGTTGTAAGGAAGTGAATAAAATTCCTCGCTTCTTGTATCTCTTTCATAACATCTGAACTTATCCCACCAAATCAAACCACAATCTCTAGGCACAGCACTGTCCTTGCGGTAGAGTGTGCAATCCAAGAAATAAGCAATTATGGCAGCCACCGTTGCGTGGGATGAGAATATCACATTCACAATAACGTTAAACTGCAAAACCGTACAGAGTGTACAAAGAACAGAATGTCAATGTACAGAAATATCTAATGAAACCAGATCAGCATTATACAAAAGTAGGATCGGCAAAGGTTTGAGTAGTAGGCTTACCGCTATGCATTTAGTGTTAACAGGACCATGACCAGTTAGTACGACAGTTTGATTGAAGTATTGTGGCACTGAAAGGCCCATGAAGATAGAGAAGCCTAGAATGAACTTTGTCCGGAAACTATTGAGATTGCAGAACTGTAAGAATCCAATACCTGCAGAAGCTGCTTGCACAAAAAGCATAATTTATTAAAACAATATTTCAGTAAAGAGAAATTTGTCCAAAGACTCCCGATATTTTATCTTGACATACCAACATAGGCGAATAAAACGCAATAGAAGGCTGCAATAATTGGCATTGGTATAGAAGCGAAGAGTGCTCCAAACTTGCCTGGTAAACGAAATCACGAAAAGTTTAGGAAATAAGGTAGGAAATCTTCAAGTCTGACTTACATAGGTGAAGAGTAACTGTTCTATACTTCCAGCTTCATAAGCTTCAGTTCAACCAAATATGATAAGGAGATTCTATTACTACTTCGCAAGTGAGATATAAGATATACCTAATACAGAAAAGAATAGCATAAAGCACGCAGATATTTGAACGACTCTTCGACTGCCAACTCGTGTCAATGCCAACAGACCTGCATTCTCACTGTAAACATAACAAGAATTAGCAAAATCATCCTAATGGGGAACATGACTAGTAATTTGTTCAAGACATCTACCAAGCCGCTGTAAAGAAGTTGTATGAAAAGGCTTGTGGACCTATATGCCATGGATTGACATGATTCATTACAATGCTCAACAACTTAATTCAACTGTTACTGTTCATTACACTGATGCTGAAGAACCACTCAATGTGCCAAGCAACCCATTTATTAAAATACCGATTCCCTGAAACTCAAAAATAGAAAAAAGAATTAGATGCCAGTAAGTAAAATCATAGAACCTAAGGATTCTTGAAACCACCATCAGTATCGAATGACATGGTACCTGCCAGCCAACTCCACGACCGAGAACAGAAGGTGGTATAGGTGTTGCACTCCCATATCTTGACACCGCAATAAATGTACCTGTAGACTGCACAAGAAAAGATTCCAAGTAATTGCACACTTTCAGTATTTTACTTTCGAAGGACGAAAAAGAATTAAGAGATGAAAGAAGTACATGAATCTCTAGCATCATATAAACATACGGTTTTACCAATAATGTTTATGCTACTACACATAGGCTTCCTAGATAATTACTTGAGCTCACTTTATAATCGCTAAGAGTTTCTATTAACTAAAAGTGAGTAATCCTTAAGCTAGCAAGCTCTGAGATAGGCAACACAAGGTAGTGTTGCCGTAAACACACCTCGATAAGAGCAGCAAAAGATGCGGCCATCATTACAAAAGCTTCTCCAGCTTGAAATGTTGGCTTTCCCCATTGAAATGGTAAAGGAAACATTACCCTGCAATACAAAGAAAGTGCAATTATCAGCTCTTATTTTCTGGAGCAAAAAAGATTATAAACTTTTAGCTAATCAGTTTGATAATTTTCTTAAGAAAAAAAAAATCGGGTAGCTATATCTGTCAATGCATATGAGCTTTTACACGTTTCTAAAGAGACCTTTTTTAAAGGTTTTTATGGATCTTCATGAAACAATGATTACAAAATTGTTCTCACTTACTTTTCGCATCAAACACAACAATAAAGATATTATAGTCAAATCTTCTTCATGCTGAGTAATAGAAGTAATAAAACAAACCATGTTTAGTATGCCATTAGATACTCACCATGGAGCAGCACCGAGAAGTCCTGAACGGTCAGTACGACAACTAAACTGCGTTGTTGGAGATCCATTCTTGTATGCACCACTTACTGTTAGAATTAATGCAAGAAGCCATATGATTGCCACCACTATAATCACTGCAAAGCGATCGAAGATGATTCTCTTTGAGAGTAACGTACGAGGGCCATACTGCAAAAACAGGATGCAAGATTACTCCTTTGAACCTGAATTAAAATCAAAAAAGGGGGGCAGGAACTACCTCCTCCATTCATTACTCATGACCAATGTTGCTTGCCCTTACAGAAGTATGTGAAAAATCATAAGAAACTCGTGTAGTTTACCAATGAATTCACATCAGATATGGTTTACATTCATATGCAAGGACCTAGAGTTTCAGACACTCCTTCGGTGACTTGGACACTGGAGATCCACAAAACTAACCAATCGACCCTAATAGTACAATGGATAAGTAAACTGGCAACATATATCCTCCCGGAGACATTTATAAGGGACAAAACAGTTAAGAGCTCCCAAGCTGAGCTTCTTTCTCACTGATGTACCTTATGATGCATAGACATCGTGTAAATTTCCTTCTAACATCAGTTGTGTTTGTCCGGAGAAGGAAAGGAGAAAATGTTTAAAGTTCCCTAAGAAAAGTATTTACAAGTACAAATAAAAGAAAACTGTTTACCTGTGAAACTAAGACCAACAAAACCAGAGCAGGTAGCCCAATTTCAATACATCTCACCAACTGCAAACATCAGCACAACAATGCTCAAAACAAACTAGTGCACAATAAACATTTTCCATGTTTTTACAAAAATTTAATAAATCACATTTTTCAAACTTAATACTTTGTTATCTTGAATGAGTAGACTAGGTAGCAAATTACTTGCACTAGTATTGTCAATTGAGTGCAGCGATGAGAGGTTTGTTCTTACCAGTGGGAAACCAATTGAGTATAGCCCAAGACCGGCAAGAGTCACAAGCGGAACCGCTGATAGAGGACTTAAAAACCTAAAGCAAAAATAGAGATGCATTATACCAATCCAAAAAGGTAATCGTAGCAAGCCTGACCAGCACTCTTAGGAAAACTCACCTGACCACAATTCTCCAAAATCCTAAGAATCCAACAACTATCTGGAAAAATGATGCCATTATGATGGCACCTTGTATTCCTCTCATGGTCATAAGAAATCTCTGATGGGGATCTACAATCCCTTGATATCTAGGCGACTTGATAATGATAATCGTTGGAAGAATGTATGTGAAAGAACCCCCAATTACTGCAGGAAGTCGAGTACCAAACCAAGATTGCAGAAGTGTGTTCACTCCAGCCGCAAAGAGTAAAGTCTGTATTACTCTAGCTTTCTCAAACTGCAATTAATGAAAAACAACCATTAGAGAGAAAAATAGAGAGATTGAGTTAGATATGTGAACAACCAAAGAATGTACTTACATCACCACCACCCATTTGAGGGACAAGGATGCTGGGGATTAGAACTGTAATGCCAAGCATTACTAAATAATGCTGAAATCCCAAGATTATAGCCTCCGCTGAATAACAAACAAGGATCAAAATCAACACAAATTATTTGACAGGCATTGCAAGTTTATAGTACTGATCACTGCCATATTTGTATGAAACTCATCACCCCAATGAATCAATTAAGCCTCTAATGAGAATCACTTGACATGCACTGAGTAGTAAAAACAGAGGAAAAAAAACAGAGTTAAATGAAGAAAGAAAGAAAGAACTCACGCCAACAAGGAGCACTAGTAACACAATACTCGATTCCAGGAAGTTGTTCTTTCACTGGGTGTGGTGAGAAATCTTCAATCTTCCCACCTCCTGTCATTTCTCCCACTCTCTCTGTAAATTCCTTGTTACAGAGATATTAAAAACTCAGATAGCAGAATTAAAAATAAAAAACAGAGAACGCAAAACTTGTGTTCTTGGGGTGAATGATGATGAAGAAGAAGATTGTTGAGAAATGGGCGCGATGATGTATAGAGAAAAATGCGATAGATAGAAAAGACAATACGGAAAGAAAGGGTCTTTTCTGTAGGTAAGAAATTTACTGACTAAATTGCAGAAACAGAGATAGGCCAGTTACAACAACCAATGAAGATTATAGAGACACAGTAAGGGAAAGTGAGCCAATTTCTTCTCAATGGGATTACCCACCAAAAGAGGTTTCATAGAGAGTGAGAGAGGAGAAGAAAGTGTGAGGAAAGAAACTGACGTTATAATTTTGTGTTTTATGCAGGTATTTTCTTAGTACTTACTTGCTTTTAAGTTGGACATTAAATTGGGCAAATGAAGAGACCATTTTTTTTTGGTAAAAAACTAAACATTGGGCTTAAATGAATCCATCACTTGGTCAATACACTATTACTTCTTCAGTTTTTTGTGTTTATCAATTTTGGGGAAAATTTGTCAATTAGTGTTTGAATTTTTGTTTAAATTTGGAAAATTTAGGGTCTATTTTCTTTTCTCAAGATTTAGCATGACTCTTTTTCACTAACTTTGTTACCAACGAGCTTAATGTCACTCCAATTGTGTGAATTTGCATGTTTTGAGAGATGCTGTTTCTTGTTTTCTCCAAGTCACCGATACTTTTTTTGTTGGGACGCCTTCCTTGTGAGCCGTGTCGTAGTGCACACTTTATTTAATGGTCGTGGATATCTTAATCACTTCTTAAGTGAAAATTTAAAAATTCATCTTAATCATTTTTTAATTTTTCAAACACGAATTCATGGGAAAATGAACAGTTTTTTTAAAAAATAATTTTTGCTTTCTTTTTTCTATAGTGAGAGTGTGGGACTATAAGGTTAGTAACACTATAATTAGCAGTAGCAGGTTACCATGAAGACACGAGACCTAACGATCAAAGAAGATAAAAATAAATAAAATGCAATAAATATTAACCGTGTGCCTTGATGACCATGAGTTGCCATGGGAGTGTGGACTATAGTAGGCTAAGGCTAACTGATCCCTGATATTTTCTGCTGCCAGTCTTAATTGATAAAGAGTTGGTAGCCATCCTTGTAAACTGATACACCCCCGATTCCAAAATGACAAAAGTTGCAATGAAAAAGTTGGTATCTTTTGATTAGACTGTGTAAACCTAACAATCAACTGGAAAAGGTCAAAAAACAAGAATGTTTGTAAAATGACAAGTTTATGGCTCAACCTCCACGACCAACAAAAGCAGTAGACCATAGTCTAAAAGAGTAAACCAATGCTTCAAAGAAAGAAAGAAAAAAAGTAATCCAATTAACGGTGGAGATCAAATGCTTGAGTAACTTTTAGGTGTAGTAGTAATTTAAAAATGAATGAGATAATTAATATTATATTCTCTCCGTTTTTAAATGATAGATTTTTTTGGTTTTAAGTTTTAACACAATTGTTAAGAAAAACTAATCATTTCAATTATTTTTTATATTTTTTATTAATTTGTGCTTTTTATTTTAGATAGTCCCCTCGATCAGATATTAGATAAAAAAAGGAAAGATAAGTGGTCCCTCAATGTGTAAATTAGTAAACTAATAACATATAACTTTCCTTAAATGGAAATAAGCTTATCTTTTTAACACACTCATTTATGAAAACCTTGCCTATCTTTTATAAACGGAGGGAGTAGTATTATGCAAATCTTTGTTGATGCACATGGAGGGAGATTCAGAGAGGGAATATCACACCCACCTGAGGTGATTTCTTAACACGTATTTCTCTTTTAGTTTTTGTTATTACCTCAGTTGTAGTAATCTAAAAAATATCAGCTAGTAAGTTCATCCTTCAGGTGTTGGTGTTGCAGTCAATCAACTGATGGACCATAATAACCATAACAACTTGGTCATTGGCTTGCATATGTGGAGGATCAGGAACCCCTGATATACAACTATCCTTCTAAATATGAATAGAATGTCCATCTCCTACTTTTGATAAGCAGTATGTTAGGCCAAGTCTTATGGTTGGACAAACCATCCAATTTTCCCATTTTGAACAACTATAGACAGGGTAAATGGGAAAATTGGCGGGACAAACCGGCATTGTTGTCTGTTTGCACACTGCGGCATAGTCTCTATCGACCGATAAAAACTCTTTCGCTCGACGAAGATTTGGTCGTGCAGCTTAGTCTGAGCCGTCAACGTCCACAACTTTGTTATTGAGTTCTAATCTCAGTCGTTTATTAATTTTCCATCCAAGGGTCACTATGTAACTTCTAATTTTTGTCATGGCCTTTCATTAGTATAAATCCAACGACTATCTTTGATTAAATGTAGTTTCTATTGGAATAAGCGTCTAACCTATTCAGTCACACATATTTATTGAAGGCGTACAAGCTTAACATTCACGCATGTAATATATACAACAAAGAACATCAGAAAGGTAAATTTATAAATTTACTTTACTTTTTCTTGATTGATTTTTTACCATTATAGTAAAACATACTAGTTTTTGATGCACCCATCAATTTTACTGCATTATTTCATTGGATTTTGCTAGTTATTTTTAGTCGATACACAATTTTGCTTCTTAGAGAAATGCATTAAGAATTAGGGTAATCGCCAAAATGTATTCAGTTAAATCAATAATCTTCATTACATTCAATTGAAATTAACATGAAGGTAGTCAAATGCAAATTTTCAAGGATACTTAGAGAGTTCTGATTTCAGTGACCTTCGAAGATTCTTAGAAACCTAGAGATTTTAAGGAATTTTACGAGAGTATTTTAGAGAGTCAATGTGAATTACAGAGAAAAAATAATTGATTATAAATAGTCATTGTGATTTATAGATAAATTTTTTTATATTACAAATTTTTTTATAGTACCAAATTCAACACGTATACCAAATTTAAATTTTAAATTGGATGCAGTCAAAACGTTTTGGGAAAATATTCCCTTGTGATTACGGTAAATACTCACATCCATGCCCTTTACCATTGAAGGAATATATGTATTATCCATAGCTCCAACTAAAAACAAGTTTCAAATTGCATGTCTTGTTATTACAATTTTCTAAAATATATTATGCATACAAAAATGTAATACACATTGTTTACCTTGAGTTAAGGGTAACATGTACAATCTTGCATATCAATTGTCCCACAATATTATTCAGTAATAATTGGTTCGAGTGGAAGGTAATGTTATACAACATCACCAAGCTTAATAAACTTTGTGCTTATGAGCTGAGAGTTTTATACGGTTTTGAGTTGAGTCGAGGTAGAGTTGGATGCTTATGAAAAAATAATCCAAAATTCAAAGTCTCTCAAAATCTAATTTATCTTGGATAGATTTTTGTCATGCTTATTTTCTTTTCTTATAAAAGTTTCCCAAAGTCTCTAAAATCTATAAATCCATGACTTAGAAGTATAAATCTAATAACAAGGGTGTTTGAGTGAGTTTTAAGAAAAATTAATAGAATAACATGGAGTTTTAAGGAATTTAAAAGATTAAAAAAAGTCTTTATCGACTAACAAGGGGATTTAGGTGACTCTCTTAAAATCTCTATTGACTAACATGATATTTAAAAACCCTCTCAATATCCCCAAAATTCTTAGTTCACTAACCACATGTAAATTTAATTTACGAATTTCTTTGACCAAGAAAGGTCTTGTTTCGATCGTATTCGCTATTTAACAAGGCAGTGATAAAAGAATGAGTAGCCTCAGGAGCTTGAATAGAATTATCAAAACTTTGGAAATGAACCTGGTTGGGGTGGGGGGATTAAGGTTAAAGGCTCTTCTTGGAGTAGTAATCAGGGTATAAAGAGGACCATCCTGAAGAGTGGACCACCACCAGGAGTTTCTAGAACCCTTGCATCGTCAAGGCCACTACGTGTCATATGAGCTTCTTACACGACTTTTGGTGTACCTCTTATTTGCCGGGTGCTACGAATTTTTTGACTTGCACAACTGGATGATTTTGTAATAGGAATTTGTATGCTTGTTGTTTATCATTTGGGTCATCTACTGTAAGTAATATTCATTCATTATATGTGATCGCCAATACAAATCGTTCGTCATACCCCAATATGGATAGTTCGATTGAGAGCTCGAGAAGTAATTGGAATTGTGATATTCTCCCCTTGTAGATCAATACTCTACATCTCCCAACCAAATAGTGACATAGCTGACGAATAATGTGAACCTCTCTAACTACTGGGATACACAAAGGCACCGGGGTGGGTGGTGGAGCGTGGGAACACCGAATATCTGAATCAAGTGGCAATCTACCTAAAGCTGGCATATCCATCACATCCAAATTTTAATGCTTCATAC
This sequence comes from Papaver californicum, assembly GCA_023531435.1. Lineage (NCBI taxonomy): Eukaryota > Viridiplantae > Streptophyta > Magnoliopsida > Ranunculales > Papaveraceae > Papaver > Papaver californicum. The sequence goes on along the minus strand of JAJJMC010024047.1, from coordinate 2,517,434 downwards.
CAATGTTAGGCTTGCAAATTGTGTTTAACCAATGAAGATAATCGCTCATATCATAAGGCTCCACGACCAAATCATTAGCATGTTCCCATTCTCTAAAGGTTTGCAACAACGTCGATAATCTTCGTAGGAATTCTCCCAACTTGTGGGTTGATTGCTTTTAATTTTCTCCCTTGTATTTGTAGAAGGTGTCTTTTTCCGTAGTAACAAACACCTTTTTCATAAGGAGAATTGTAAAGCACCGATCGACTTAAGCTCAAATGTAGCATCCTTTGAGACTCTTCACTTTGGAACTCTGGATAATCCATATATGGTGCGGTAACAATGTCTAGCTTGTTTAACACACTTGTTCAAGCCTATGAGTCAAGGTAAATTTTTAACCGTCATTAATATGATTGAGCATCCAGCTATGAGTTCGGTACTTCTCTATAATTGGAAAAACACTATTGTTTTCACGTAAAACAACTTCACCAACACGGAAGTAAATATACCAAAAATACTGTGTAAAACTTGCCAAAATTTAAATATTTAATTAATAAATTAGTAAATTAACATTTAATATTAAAAATAATAATTAACTGGTGTAAAATAGTTAGTTTTTTGTTACCTCCAAAATCAATTCAAACTTGGTTTGGAGCCCGAGATGTAATACCCCGATTCAGCAGGTAGGGTTCACCGAATGGAGTATATATAAGTAATGATTTGTCCTTTACTAACACCGAGGCCTTTTCATCACAACTGGCTTCAGAGTTGGCAAAAAAAAAAAAAACTCTACAATTAAGTGTGCTCGGGCAGGAATAATCCAGGGATGGGTGTCCTCCCGGGAAGCTGCTGTTGGATGACCACAGCGGTGCCCATTGAAAACCTCACACCGTCGGATGACTGCAGTGGCTAAGTGGGGACAACATCGGTAGACGGTTGGGTAATTATACATGCTATCAGAGCCTCGACGGGTCACCTGTCGAGGGTAAGAGAGTTCGTTGAATGGATTGGGTCAGGTACTGGTCTCATAAGTGGCAGGGAACTTCGGAGATCTCGGCTTGAATACATTCCGGAGCCGAGGACGGCTCCAATTTAAGGTGGTGGTATTGTAATACCCCGATTCGACAGGTAGGGTTCGCCGAATGGAATACAAGTAATGGTTTGTCCTTTATTAACAACGCTGCCTTTTCATCACAACTGACTCCAAAAATGGCAAAAAAAACTCTACAGTTAAACGTGTTTGGAAGGAATAATCCAGGGATGGGTGACCTCCAGGGAAGCTGCTGCTGAATGACCGCAGCGGTGCCCGTTGAAAATCCCACACTGTCGGATGACTGTAGTGGCTAAGTGGGGACAATAACGGTGGAAGGTCGGGTCATTACACGAGCATTCACTAAGGCTTATGTACAACCCCGATAACAATGCATACCCCCAGTCATACATTGGAGCTAACTCTAAATCTTCAAACACTTCGAAAAAACCAAAACTTGTCAATGAGCTACCATTTGGAAAAAGACATTGTCCTGACATGTATAACAAAAACACTCTTTCGAGTTCATTATAGTGATCGGGGTCCTCATAACTTGGATTATCTTTCACTCTCACAACATAATGTTGTAATAAATTCTTCAACCCAGACACTCTTATTCCAACGGCATGCATATGTATGTGCATATCATTTCCTTCCTCCCATCACAGTACAATTCAAGACGCTCTTTCCATGTTGATTGCGCTGTCCATTTCCCTTGGTCAAATGAAACTATATTTCCCTTACATAGTATTCCCGTCAACATGTACATGTCTAACGATGTAACTCATATAAACAACATTTTAAAATTAAATATCGGGTAATCTATAGTTTGTTTGCATAATCTAAATTTATGTGAATTCTAATGTTTGCATAATTTAAATTTTTATGAATACTAAAGTTTGCATATAAAACCAAAAATCAAAATCAGAAAGTTAAATAGAAAATAAACAGACTTACCTCATTCAAAATACTTGAAATAGAACCACCTACACTATAATATTACTTGAACAATATGAGACATATGATTCTTCTGGCTTAGAAAATAGAAACGCTACCAAGAATATCTCCAGACTCTCTCTTTAATTGCATAAGGGAGCCACCTATGCACCGTACCCAACTCACTCCACCCGCCTCTTAACTCGGTATACTAATTTCTCTCTTGATGGCCAGATATACAGTCTTCGAATATACCATCGGCCACTTGCTGTCTAACATTTTGGAACTCCATGTCTTTATTCTAATTCCAGTCCACTCCACTATTTGGGTGTTTGATGTTTGCTCTTTTTTATTTTTTTTATTTCTTAACCAATACATTGTGGCAGAAGATTTTTTAGAGTAAAAACTTTAGAAAAATTTCTATTGAAAATTTTGTGAAAAAAATTGTGAAAAATTATAAATGAGAATAAAATATTTATAGGCGGTAAAAAGTTTGTCGGTGATAACCTAGATTCTATTAAGCGACATAATTTTGATGTTGATCGCCAACGACTAAACTCTATAGCCCAACAAAATCCAGGTCGCTTAATATATTTCCCACAATGACGCTGCCGGTTTATCCCGGCATGACAAACTAGCAAATATACCCGGCTGCATAAGACTTGGCTTTGAGCCCTTAAGAGCAACCAAGTGGGCGGACTAAATGACGGACCAAACCCATATTTGGTCTTTGGTCCGTCCAAAATGAAGATTAATGGGGCGAGTATAAGTGGTCTTTCGTCCACTTTCGGCACTGTTCAGGACCAAAAATTGTATGAGAATTAGACCAATCGAGTTATAGTCGAACGTTGCGCCAGATGTCCGTCTAGTGCTAGGCGTTGCACTAGGTCTCCATCTGGTAGCAGGCGTAACACTAGACTTACGTTTCATTTATCGAGCGTTAACCAAAACTATGCCTGATGAAGCGTTCATCCAACGTTGCGTCCAGTGGAGCGTTACGGTAGGAGCACGTGCAATGAGAGGCGTTAACCAAATCGACGCCCAAATCAAACGTGTGTATACATCTCCGCCTAAGCGTGAGCGTTCATCTACAGTTCCGCCTGCTTCAATTTAAGTAGACTAACGTTTGATTAACATTTTAAATTAATGAAACATTTCAAATTAAGTAGACTAATGTTTTATTAACGTTTCAAATTAATAAAACATTTCAAATGTAAAACGTTTAAGTAGACTTAGTTTAAATTATCATTCATTTACCTTTAGACCTAAATTAATATAATATTTCAAATTATTTATCAGACGTTCATCCAAATTAATGCTTGGTGACACGCGCGTACGGCTAGGGAAGCGTCTGATGCTTCAAGCGGATGTCTAAGCATACGTCCGTCTCAGCTGAAACACGTACCAGCTGTATGTGTAGAAAAATGATGGGCGTTTGACTATGATTCTGCCCCATCAGGCGTTCGACTAAGAGAGCGCCCGTCTCTGGGGCGTGTATCTAGGGATGCGTCTATCATCAGGCGTTATTTTGGGTTACGCCTCCCATCGAGCGTTTACAAATGTTCGCCTCACCCAAGCGTTATCATACGCGTACGTGCGTTTCAACAGACGTTACCTTAAACAACCTCCCAACTACAGACGCTACTTTATGTAAACGCCCGATCAAATTTATTCGTTCACCCACTTTGATTGAGGTAGACCAAAAAGTAAAATTTGTACTGTTTGATCGTTTGGTATGCTCTGCCCAATGAGGTCGCAAAGGATTCAAGATGTTTGAAACAAGAAAAAAGAAAAAGAGAATTAAAAATTTAAAAGGCCAACTTTACCTTCGGGATTCAGAATGTTAAAATCGCCCTCCTTTTTTTCTCTTTGAACTAATTTTGGTTTTATTTTCTTACTCTCCCAACCTTCGGAGCGAAGAAACGATGGAAACTTCAAAATTTCAACGAGTTTCTGGTATTCTTGTCCCTGTAATTTTCTTGTTTCTGATTTCCTACTCCATCAATGTCTCTGCTGCCGATGACATCTCAATTGGTATGTCCATCATCCCTCTTTTCTTAAAATCTAGGGTTTCTAGGGTTGTCTTTCACTCTAGTCATGTAAGCTAATGTTTAAAACCCTAGTATCTCTTTTTCGTTCATAAATTGGGACATTCCATTAGATATTAACAAGCATATGTTTGTGCATTCATTTGATAATACCTAGAAGGTGAAAGGAAGGTTGTTGACATGTTTAGGAATAGATTGGAACATTAGAAAATGTAGTTTTCGAGAATGTATATGATATAGTATATGAGCTACTGATTATCTGTTATGAATGATTCTGCAAGAAGACTTTTCTCTTGAACGAGTATCATGATATATCGAAAATGTCTTCAGTATAGGTGAGACGACACTGATGAATGATACGAATACTGTTAAATATATATGCAACTCACTTGACTGAAGCGTAAATGTTGAATGTGAAGTTCTGTTTTCCCAAGGAAAGGTTTACTTTTAATTGCTTTAAGATGAGTGTTACCTAAAACTGGTTTTGTTTGAAGCATGAGCTTTTTGAATGTGTTATTGATATTCATTAAAGTGCCTTTCGGCTTCGCAGATGTTGCTCAGCCGACTACATTGAAGCTGTCATCTGGCTTGCTTTTGGAATACTCTCCAGGTATAAAGCCTGGTACTGTCATGGTTGGCGAGAGAGTTAATATTAGTGGTGTATCGAGGCTTAAAAATCTGAAGAAGTATGCTCATACGGTGAAAGTGAAAGTGATAGCCGTGGATAGCTCTCGTCCAAATGCTATCGATGTCTGTTTTCATAGGTAAGTCAATATGCTGTGTCTAAACTATCCACAGAAAATCAGCATTGATAGTTAACAAGTAGGTGTTTCAGTACTACTTGTCAGGAAGATAAGTTTTGTCCTATCTGTTAGTAAGTTGATAGAGGGCACAAGTCCCGTCGAACAAAATCCTTTACACTTCTAGGAAATGCCATTTTCCGGTGTCTTCATTTTTGCAGTCCATTAGAGTATTTCTGTTTGGTAGCAACTCAAATAAATTAGATTTTTTATTGGCCGTAGTTCGATTTCTATTACTGTATGTTTTCTGTTGGTTGGATAGTAAACTAATAATATGATACAATTTTTTTTCTTTTGCAGAAATACTTCTTTGAGAGTAGGCATGTGTAATCGTAGTCATTGGGAGAAGCTTGTAAAGGGTGTATGGATTCGATCCATGTCACCTTATGATAGCAAACTCTTAGATATACGGATGCCTGGACGATCCCTTGCAAATGTTGAGGTATCTGTGGAAGAAGGTGTGTTTTTTGTAATTTGCATCTACTGATCCCTTGGTTCTTATTAATTATTATTAGTCTCTGTTTTTTTTCCTTTCTCTCTTGTTAACATTTAAACTAAAAATGATCATGTTCTCTTGCAGAGTTCTTCCTGTATCGGATTATACTTCTGGTGCTGGGTTTAATCTTGCTGACACTAGCACCAACTTTGAGCAAATCTCTTATTTTTTATTATGGTGGTGCAATGACTCTGGGCATCATCCTTGTAGTATTAATGGTCCTTTTTCAGGTTAGTATATGCGGAAGTTTCTATTCTATTACCTAGTGTCCTAGTCCTATTATTTAAGTAGAAGACTAAAATTGATATATGTGCTTGAGATTTAGCATGATTGTGGTACAGTCATAACTTCTTCGGTTGTGAATGATATTCAGCTTATTATAACCACAAGAAAGTTCCCAATGTTTTTCCACTATTTCTATTGTTTGAAGGTATCTGGGTTACTTAATATCATCGAAAATGAAGGTTATTCTTATTCTAACTAATGTGTGCCAATTTAGTTTTGCATTATGAGGAATTAAAAAAATCATCTGTTGGGCACTGATATTTTATTGAGAAAAAGGGCAAACCAGTCAGTCTAAAAGCTGTTGCTTATGTTATCATACCCTAATAAGTATCAATTATGTAAACTGTTTTTATTCCCTTCTACAAGAAAATGGTCCTTACAAGTTCCAAGCAGTAACCTAAAAACACTGTTGGGATATCTGGCTATCGAATGCGATGAAATTTCTATTTACTCACACTTCCATTTGGTTGACTAAATTTCTTTTCTAAATATCTAATTTACTTGTAGTTGAATTATGTTGCATTGTGATTTCCATGTACCTGTAATCCATGAGAGTTTTATTGTAGTTATATTGGTATTATTTCTTTCCACATTATTTTCGGTATACTAATGTAGGTCACTGACAGGGGATGAGGCTGCTTCCAACTGGTCGAAAGAATTCGTTGGCAATATTTGTCTACTCCTCTCTTGTAAGTATCCAAATTATCAGTTACAAGATGGAAAAATGAAAACCCTGACTGAGGATGCTATTCTCATTATTTAGTGACTTTAGTCTAATTTTTTTTCTTGAAAAATGATAAAATTTTGCACTTTTGCGTCTTCAGGTTGGAATGGGATCTTTTCTCCTTCGTTACTTGCCTGGCTTATTAAAGTCGTTACTTGTGGAGATTGGGGTCAGTGAAGATATGTACAATCCTGTATGTAAGTTTTTCTCTGCTTTATGTTACCAATTTGCGTGTATGTGTTCATTGACAATTTGTTATCTCATTGTCATGGTTCATCTTGGAATTTGGACAATAGAGTGAAGTTATAACCTGTCTTGTAATGCAGTAATGGTAGTTGAAACAGTGAATATGTGCTGAATGGATCTTCCTAGTACTCTGTCACAATGGTGGTGTTTATTCCTAAGCTTCTTTATATTGTTGTACTGCACAATAATGGAGAAGTTCTCCTTTACGTGGTGTACCTGGTCTCAAAATTGATGGGTAACCTACTGAGAGAAGAAAAGAGAAATAAACTTTGTAGTAGGGGACTTCTTACTTGAAGGATTTTGTTTTTTAAGTTAACTTCTGAGCTTCTCTTCACCTGTTCTCTCTTATTTTATTTTTCCAGTTTTTGCATAGTGTAGGGGTTCTGCCTATTGTAACCACTGAAAAACAAAAGCAGAGTGACTGATTGCTTCTGATATGGATGGAATGAACATGTGCAATGCTTAGTACAATTTGTATACTAATGTTGGATAGAATATATTGTTCATGAAATCTGAGTAGTAGTCATACATGTTAGCTATTGATTATGTTCTAACTGTCCAAGTAACATTTAATAATGGTTTTATATTGCAGTTGGCAATGGTCCTGTCGATCTGTCTTATGCTCGCCGGAGCTTGGTTGGGTTTTTGGGCTGTCCATAAACTTGTTTTAACAGAAGAAGGGTCCATTGATTCAAGTGTAGCTGTTTTCGTCGCTTGGTCAATTCGCATTGTATCAGCTGTCCTGATTATTCAGGTGGTCTGGCCCATTTTTTTACTTTTTTACTTTTTTATAATTATCACTGTAGTATATGCTTTTGACATTGTTAATTGATTATTTTGTTATTATGTCAGCCATCTTTCACTTAACCTTTTTGATTGATGATCTGATTTTCAATTTGACAATTATTAACTTACTCATGTGTTTAGAGTTCGATGGATCACTTACTGGCTGCACAGGCCTTGTTCTCTGGGATACTAATTTCATCAATACTTAGGAGGATTGCTACATTGAGATCCTTGCGGCACATTCTTAAGTGAGTGCTTTGAGTTACTATGAGTATCTTTGTCCTCATATCTTGTCTGATAATCCTGCCACAAATTTGATTGTTTTAATGGGTTGAACGTAGAAGTTCCTCATGGGATTTACCTTATTTTAAAAACGTGCCTTTTTCTTTTCCATGCTTCGAGGTTTATTAAAAATGTTTGAAATGAGCTTCTCTTCTTCAATATTCTTGTTTTATTCGGGGTTATGCTTCATTCCGTTTTCTTAGTTTTTTCTTTTGCCAATTTTTGATGGGATATCACTTTTTATTTACAGGCATCTGTTTAAAACAGCCAAGAGCCACAAAAGATCCCAGATTCAAGATTATTCACTTTCTGAATATTCTCAGGATGATTATCTATATAGGCCCCAGAAGTCGGAAGATCCTACATTACAAAGGCGTCGAACTTCATTGAATCTCTCCCCCAGTTCCCCGGCTGCAGGTTTGCATATTTTTGCATAATCTTGTTTCTCATTATTGTTATTGTCTGAATCTTGATTGTATATCTCTGTTTAATGTAGTTAACCAGACACGTCTAAGTAAGACACCGCAGTCTTCTCAGCTATCAGACTCAGGAACGTATTTGTCAACTTTTCATCGAGTATCCGGCAGGAAGAAGTTCTCAAAGGAAGAATATGAAAGTTTCACTAAAGATTCCACTAAAAAAGCTTTGGAAAGTTTAGTAGCTTCCCCTGATTTCAACAAATGGGCTGTAGCTAATGCTGAGCGAATCACTCTTACTCCAACCAAAGACCAAGCTGGTAGTTCTGAGCGACGTCCAAGGTGGCTCGGATTGTTGTAAAGCACATGCGGCTTGTGTAAATGTTCACTTTATCAGCTAGGGAAGACAGAGAATCATATCCCACAATCTCAAATCAGTTTGCATCTTCAACAAGTTCATGCCACTTCAATCATGTGAGTTGAATCTCTTCAGATGTAACATAATGTCAAATATTAGTTTTAAGAGAAATATTTGGCGAGGGAGATGATACCCTGCTTAAATTTCATGTAAAGTTTGTTAGTTTCCTTTTTGTAAGACTAGGATCTGGCTTTCTTGTATTGCATTTTAGCAAACTAGTAGTCTAACCTTTATTTAGAAGCCAACTTGAGTATGAACTAAGAAGGTCGTGTAACTAATTTGTAACTTGTTATTGGATTATGTTTTTAAATCGCCAAAACTTGAAATGATATATTATGATTATTTTTCTGCATGATTTTAGCATTTAATGCTACTAATATACAGTCCCCCCCCCACAAGTTCTGAATATTCATAGGCTGGTGGTTGTCATTGAGAACGTTATGGTCCTTATCGAAGTAACTTGAAATCATCCCGCATAATAAAATTCCAATGTAACTTTCTGACTCAGTTGCAAACTGACAGTGCAAAACATGACCTGAATTACTGACTTGAAATATGAAAATCAGCCCCTAGCCAACTTAGCTAATCCAGGTGGTTAGATCATTCTGGAATCAGCATCTACTATTTAGGTTTTAATATGAGTTACTACATGATAAGTTTATGCAATACTTTTGATGTGGTGCGGGATTTACCGGTTTATAATCTTCATTGTTCAGTAAAGAATGTTCTCATAAGATATCACAAGAGTTTTAAAATTTGGTGATTAAGAACGTGTGGGAGGGAGGGAATTTTATCGATTTTGCCCTCTTGGCACACATAAGACTTATAAAGGAGTCTTATAACTGAATCCAAAGTCCATTCTATAATGACTGCCCAAAGAAGGAGTTGTAGGTTGGTCAGAAACGCAACCTGAAATTGAGACCAAGAAGTCGTCAATGGCATTGGTTTTCTGACGTCAGTTTCTTACTCACCCCTGCCAAATTTTGGGCACATTTCAATTCTCAGCAGTTTGTTTGCAGAACCGATGTCACTGTAGCATAATAACAAAATTGTTAGATAATAATATCAGTGATCTGAATTTAAAACTCATTACCATCGAATTATTTTAGCAAATTACGTGTTAGCAATCCAGTCTCTTCCCCAGACAAAAACCGAAACAGTCATATGCGGATGACGCGTCTGAAGTTTGAGTCATATGCCCTCATTCAAGCCCCAGAATAATTCCACACTTGCATAATTACCCACGTGTCTCAGAACTATTAAAAAACCCTTAAAATCTCATTTTCTCTACCTCACTCTCTCGATTCCCCTCTTCAAGTCTCTTCATTTCCTCTCTTTCCCGTTCTAACGTCCTGGTTTTTCTGAATAGAAGACATGGCGGCCTCAAGTTGCTCAATGCCATGGTCTTCTGCACAAATCTCATCCAGAATCACCAATAAATTTATTAATTTACCCATTTCTAATTCCCTGAGGAGTTTCTCAAAGTTTAAAACATCATCTCCTCTTTTCTTACTAGAAAATAGGTTTCAGAAGAAAAAGATGCAATTATTTTGTGTTAACAGTAAAACTTTTACTGATGAATTGAATTCTGATAAAGAAGATGATCCTACTTTAGTTAAAGAAGAAGATGAACAGTTTGTTCGGTGGTTTCGTGAAGCTTGGCCTTATTTTCAAGCTCATCGTGGAAGTACTTTTGTTGTTGTTATTTCTGGAGAGATCATGGATAGTCCTCATTTAGATGCTATTCTCAAGGTATATGTGATCTTTTCATTTTTATTGTCTTTTAATCTGATGATTTCTAAAGATTGTGAATTAGTATCAGCTGCCACAGTGGGTGTTTTGACCTGATTCCAAGCCAAAATGCGGTGAATTATAGTGAAATTTGGAAGAATTTGTAGTGAAATTGCGGTTAATTGCTTAAGGGACACATTTTTGTGACTGGAAGGAGTCGCTCTGTGTCACCAGTAGCGGGTCCTCGGTGTTTAAGAATCAATCAAGAGAACGAGAAATGAATGTATTTTAGTGTCCAAGCGTGTGGGGTTAGGTTCTCATACTCTTAGATGAGGGGATTGCACAATGCATCCCCTTTAGGGAGTTGCCTGGTGCCACTCTTGGCAAATTTTGCATTTTAGTATTTAAAGAGTAATAGAAAAATAAGGTACTTTTTCTTTATAGGCATCATCATGCACATTTTCCTTGGATACGAATCTTAAGTTTGAACATTTTTTCGAGCTTTAATGAACACTACAGTTGTGTTTTGACAAAATCATTTAATAGACCTCAGATATTCGGTTTCTTTTGCGGAGTCACTAAATTAAAAAAAATTATCTCTGTGTTACCAACGTGAGGATATTGATGTGCAGGATATATCTCTTCTTCATGGTCTGGGAATCAGATTTGTTCTAGTTCCTGGGACACATGTTCAGATTGACAAGCTTTTGGCTGAGAGAGGTGAGAAACTAATCTTTATTGTCTTTCTTCCTCGTTTTTTCATCCTGGTAATTTTCAAACATGACTTGTTCTTACTCACTAGCTCGTAAATACATGTTGCAATCAGGAAATAAGGCCAAATATGTTGGTCCATACCGAATCACAGACACTGATTCCTTAGAGGCAGCAATGGAGGCAGCTGGGAGAATTCGGCTTATGATAGAAGCAAAACTTTCTCCTGGGCCTTCTATTTGCAACATTCGCCGTCATGGCGATAATAGTCGTTTGCATGATGTTGGTGTTAGTGTCGCAAGTGGCAATTTTCTTGCTGCAAAGGTGAGTAACTCGACACCTCCAACTTTGTTGAGTTAAGATATACACTTCAAGTCCAGAAAAAATTAATCTAATAGCTCAGTAAGGCTTTGTTTGTGCCATAGAAAAGGATTGTACCACCGCGACTAACTCTTATTTTTAATTTTTCATTTTACAGAAAAGAGGAGTTGTCGAAGGTATTGATTATGGGGCAACTGGTGAAGTGAAAAAAGTGGACGTTTCTCGCATGCGTGAAAGACTGGATGGAGATTGTATAGTTATACTAAGTAACCTGGGTTATTCCAGTTCCGGAGAAGTTTTAAATTGCAAGTATGCCATATTCATTCTCTAGGTACATTTAACTTGTAATTTTTGGTAATTGTTCACCAGGCCTCCAGCTCTTGTGGATGATAAAGTTCCCTTACATACAGGGAATCAAAAGAGTCGTGTGTTATTGGTTAGAGAATCAAAAGAGTCGTGTGTTGTTGGTTAGAAGTTTCACTTAGAATCCAAGTGAGCGGGCTAATAAGGAAGTGAATTAGCTGTAAGTTAGTTGTTGAAGCATTAGGGGAAAAACTACATGCCTTTAAATCTATGATAACAGTCCTGCTTTATTATCTTATTTTTCCAGAGTCACGTTAAAAATCTATCAGTCTAGAGTACCCTGTAGCTCTCTAAAGAAGGACCAAATATCCTGAAAACTTCTTATCCCACCCTTGATTTACTGAAAAGATAATATACTAGCAATGTTCGGGTATGATTTCATAGAATTGGTCTCTTTGGAGACACCCAGTCCAGGGATGTGGGATAAGATAAATGTTAAGTTTCTAGGCTAGAATAAAGCCTACCTAGCTAAGAAAATCAGATTTTAATTAGTTTATGGTAATTGCGCTGTCATGGAGTTAGTGTACAGTGTTTTGAGTCTTTTGATAGTAACACGAGAGAATAATGAATTTGTAGTGCAAGATTCAATTCTGATAATGCTGAAAACAGTTTGGTTGTTGAACATGTGACCGACCACTGTCATGGCGTTAAATTCTCACCATACCATAGAGTTGATGGTGTTCGATTTTATCTATGTATATTATGAATTTTCTGATTATCACTGCGGTTGTTTAGATGGTCCAGAATTTTTTTGAGACTAGCTATCTTGCATAACAGATTACGCGTATATTCGACTCAATAACTCATTTCCTGACCAATCTTAACATACGCCAAGTATCACTATTCTCCTTTACACATTAATACTTGGTTTATTCATGTATTTGAGTCGGCATCAATGTTTAATCGTTGAACATTTCTCTATTTTCTCTTCTTATGTCTAAAAATGGTGGTTGTTACTTATCGAGATTCCTTTGACTCTGACATATCTTTGATAAACATTGCAGCACTTATGAGGTTGCTACTGCCTGTGCTTTAGCTATTGGAGCAGAGAAACTAATTTGCATCGTCGATGGCCCGATTCTAGACGAATGTGGACGCCTTGTACGTTTCATGACTCTTGAAGATGCTGATATGCTTATCAGGGAACGAGCTAAGCAAAGTGAAATTGCGGCAAATTATGTCAAGGCTGTAGATGAAGAAGATAGCTCTTGTCCCGAGCATTCTGGTTCCAATGGCATTTATTCTCCTAAGAATATTAGAGATTTCGAAGAAACCTACAAACCAATATTTCAGAATGGCGTTGGCTTTGACAATGGGAACGGACTATTGTCTGGTGGCCAGGGATTTGCCATTGGAGGCGAGGAACGTTTGAGCAGACAAAACGGCTACCTTTCCGAGTTGGCTGCTGCCGCTTTTGTTTGCAGGGTAAAATTCTAACTCCATGCATTTTCCTTGTCCCTGAAATTCCTAAATCATGATTCCATGCTGTGAAGTAATCTTGATTTAGTTTTAAACCACTGGAGTTATTATGTTAGTTTTCTGCATTCAAAATAACGTGCATTTAAGTGTTTAACTTGTTGCGTTATTTGGTTACTTTACAAGTACTTGGAGTTGAAAATGCTCGCATTTGTTGGATGAGTACATTTACTGAATACACTCATTTAAAGAAGCCTATATACGGCCATGTAGTTTGTCAATTGACAAGTGGCGGAATCAACTGACTTTTGACTCCATTTATCTCTGTCTGTGCCTGATCCGTCATGCTAGTGATTGTATGTTCTTTTTTTTTAACTTCTGGTTCATCTTTTCCAATCCTGTGTTTTTGTGTTTGAAAGAGCTGTAAGTTTATCTTATTAATGATATTCACAATGTGTTCTTCTTAGGCTTTTTTTATGATTCAGTAAAACCACTCTTGATGAATCATTTGTTAGTTTCCACTATTATCTTTTATATTTGTAGCGTATATGCAGACGTTCTCCTGCTCGACATGTCTCAACGACTGTATGATAAGTTAAGAGTCCAAGTTTGATTTCTGAATTTGTAATTTGCTTTTTATTTTTACATTTTTATTTTAGTATTTACACGAGTGTAGCTTATATGCATTAAAATTTAGAGAGTAGTAGCTGCACTTAAAATATTTCTTCGTTTAGAGGAAATACTCAATATATCTATGATGCCGGAAACAAAATTCAGTTTGCCTCTGGGCCTGAGGAGGAGTAAGCATTCAACATTACAAAGTTTCTGTTTCTTTCTACAGGGAGGTGTCCAAAGAGTTCATCTGATAGATGGCACCAATGGTGGTGCTCTGTTGTTAGAGTTATTTAAAAGAGATGGAGTGGGGACCATGGTGGCAAGGTAATTATCATATATTTGTGAGTTCTCCATTGTATTTGGTTTAGGTAATAATTCCCAAGTTCATTGCTTGGTGCCACTAACTCGAGTATTGAATCTCTTTAAGTAATTGGATTGCTTTTTGGATATCCATAACTTCCAGCGAGACGTATACCTTGTGCATACTGTATGCTTTTGTTGTATTGAGAATTTTAGATTGTTGTATTGAGAAACCTTGTGCATAGTGTATGCTTTGTTGTATTGAGAATTAAGATTGTGTTTACTAGTTAGTGAGTACACATTCATTCTTATAGTTTCTATAATGGTCTTGGCATATCTTAGTTTTGGTGATGAAACACAAGATTTGATATATTAAGTTTTCTATGCTCTTTCAAGTGCTTGAGAAATGTTCATTGAGTTTTGGACCTTTTTGGTGCAAGAGATTGACTACATATACCTTTGATATTACTTGCTTGAAGCTTTCCTATAGCCTTAAATTTACTATGGGAAGCAGGGCTTTAGAGAACTCCAAGGTCCTGTGATGTTGGGATAATTTTTCCAACAATGTTAGCCTTAATTTTACAATGATACATAAGGGGTTTAGAATACTCCCAGACCATGTAATGTTTGGATAATTTTTCAACGATCTCCTGTAAATGGATAGTCATATCCTCTGCACTTTCAGTGACTCAGATTGAAAGATTTTGTATATGCTGTATACTTACCTTTGCGATCCCAAACTTTTAATTCTATTGTTTTCTTCAGCTAGCACAAACTCTTGACTTTCATGATTACATAGTATCTGGACTCTACTGTTCCCTTTATGAATTTTTGTTTGTTGCAGTGATGTTTATGAAGGAACGCGGATGGCTATGAAGATGGATCTCCTTGGAATAAAACAGCTTATACAACCTCTGGAAGAAGCTGGAACATTGATTAAAAGGACAGAAGATCAGGTTTATTTTCTTTCTTTTTTATAATTTTCCTAAATGTAGTTAAAACATTTAATTGTTACTGTCGCTCTTCAGAATATATGAAGAGTCAATGTTATCTCTTGTCTTCCCTTGGTACTTGAAGTCTTAAACTGAATTTCCACTATTTCCTTCAGCTACAAGAAGCATTGGACTCGTTCATTGTGGTGGAGAGAGATGGTTCAATCATTGCTTGTGCTGCCCTTTTCCCTTTCTTCAAAGAAAAGTGTGGAGAAGTGGCTGCTATTGCCGTTTCTCCTGAATGTCGTGGTCATGGACAAGGAGACAAACTGCTTGGTATTATTTATGTTTCTTTCCATGAACTTGTTCTTAATTTATATATCTGACATTCTCAAAAAAGAAATCCTGCTATATACCATGTACTGCTAAACATACCATTAATATTCCATACTCTGCAGTCTATTGTCGACTGTGTAACCTAGCTTGCTTTTATCGAAGTTTCTGTCTTCTTGTTACCTAGTTGACTCATGTCTTGGAATAAAATCAGAAACCAACTTGTAGTAAACCAAGTAAGATATGTAAAGTGTCAGGTAGCGATGATAGGTAACAACGAGAACAGTAAAGCAACAAGGAAGACACATTGCTCTGTCAAGCTGGGGCCTTAGGGGAACTTAAGTGTGGTTCTCATGTTTAATACTCCCTCTGTTTCTACGAAAGTGTTACAATCACTTTTTCATTTTAGCCTGAAAATAGGCTAAAATGAAAAAGTGATAGTAACACTTTCGTAGAAATTTTTAGGCTAAAATGAAAAAGTGATAGTAACACTTTTCTAGAAACGGAGGGAGTATTATTGAATGAATTGGAATTTGGGCTGCACTATGTTCGTGGAAACAAGCTTTATTGGTCTGTTGCATCTTTCTTTAATAATGCATACAATTTTGAGTATTTTTCTGTATATTCCAGATTACATCGAGAAGAAGGCAGCATCCCTTGGTTTAGAAAAGCTTTTTCTGCTTACCACTCGGACTGCGGATTGGTAAGTCTCTGGTTTCTCATAATTGCATAACTTATGTGATGCCCAGTTTTTAGACCATTCTTCATCTTCTGGAAATTGATCAAACTTACACGGAATCTGAATGAAACTAACTAAACTAAAATTTTGGTGTAACTAAAACTGCTTTAATTGGACAGGTTCGTAAGACGTGGATTCTCAGAGTGCTCTATTGAGTCCATTCCGGAGATGAGGAGGAAAAGGATCAATCTATCCCGCAGATCAAAGTATTATATGAAGTGGCTACAGCCAGATCGTAGTGGTATCACTGTCAATAGTGCCGGCTTGAAACGGTAATACTTAGTACAACCAACTTAATTCGTATGCATTTACAAGGTTTCATTACTAAATTTTTTAAAAACAAGATTGGAACAACGAATAGAACCAGTCATCTTTGAGAGAATCTTATATATCACACTAGCATGTGGCCTCACTTTTTGGTGAGCTCTTGTAGTATTTCCTCGCGGCGTAACGCTGCCTTCCTAAGCTACACTAAACAGATCATTCTAAAGTGAGGATCAATATAGGTTGGATATGCGGCTTGTTGGTTAATCAAGAATGTTGATTTGCTCAAAAAAGTGTTATTTTTCTTTCCCTTTTCCTGTAAATTCAATTCTGTTTTCTTTTTCTTGTAGGTTGTCGGTATTCAATGGGAGCTCAACTTGACTTTCTTTGTATTAGTTATCCCATTACCCATCTTCCTAATTTCCAAGAAGCTCGCTCTACCGCTAGTTGAATTAAGCGTTCATTACTTATGTTTATGACAACACCCAATGACGTTAAAAAGCCAAATCTGCCACAAGTGTATAAAGTAGCCTAGTTTCTAATGTATTGGATAAGTAGCTTCTAAATCAATAAAATTAGATTAAACTTGTTGAAAAGGCTAAGCTAATATTAACATTTTTTTTGCCCCACAGTTCTAGTTTTCCCCTTCATCCCAGGTAGGCATTCTATTGTAAAGGTCACTTGCACTTACGTTTGCAGATTACTCCATAGAAAGCCATTCTTTATTCCTAATTTTAAATCCGGGTTACAACCTGGAGAATGACTGAACGATCTGTTTCACTGGGGACTTGATCAGCAATAATTGTCAACCACAAGCACAAACTACCTCCTTGAAATGAGGTTGTAAGTTGGTAGGGTCTTGTTTTGTAACACAGGCGATTCACAAGCATTATCCCAGTGAGGTGCATTTAGTCAATCAACTATTATTAAAGTTTGACATCCCTTCTGATATATACTTTGACCAAAGCTAGGCGTTAGTGTTTTTCTTTTTTCTTTTTAATCAGAAGTAATCTTTTGGATTTAAAACCTAGAAACCTAGATAATGGAAGAATTGGTCCATTCAGAGATGCAGATCAGTAACGGTAAACCACGGTGCTACATGGCACTAGCTCTTTAGCTCAGTCATATAACCTTATCACAAGTGTCTCATTTCTAATCCTAACCGAAGTTAAAAGTTCACTTATCCAACCGGTTAATGGATAAAACCAATGAACGTGAGTCGGAAATGTGTTTAAGCAGGCAAAATCACGTGGCGAAAAACACTGATGATGAGTGTAAGTAAAATTTTAAGAAATGTGAACAACAATCCTCTTATGTGTAACCTCGCATGTAAGTTTACATTCACACGTGTTGTCCTCATTGGCATCACCTATAGGGGGTATGAACCTTCCGCAGAATCTTAAAAGGAGTCACCATTTTCTGAGTTCTTAACCGCCTTCTTAACAACCTATCACCACCCTTCTTAAAAGAGTTTTTTTTTTTGAAATGCCCACACCACCACCATAATCTTCCCCTAACCATTTGCCAATGTACGTGTCCTTTCTCACCCAAATCCTCTTCAACACGTACTCATAAACACAGCCCCACTTGTCAGTATCTCTCTCATTTTTCTTCTTCTTTTTAAAATTTTGTTTCTCATTTTTCTTCCATTCTTCTCATTGGTAAGTATTATCTATAGCCCCAGACAACAATTCCCTCTCTCTCTCTCTTGTTTTTCTCACACCATGATGGTTAATCCAATTAACAGTTCTTCTTATCATCAATCTTCTTCATCTTCTAAGCTTGATGAAATCATGTCAAGATATAGACCCATTGCTCCAAAACCCATACTAGATCAAACAGATACTACTACTACTACTGCAAATACACCAAGAAACTTACAAATCAGTAATAAGAGAGTGAGAAAGAGAGGTAGATATGGACTCTCATCTTCAGCTGCAAGAAAAAGAACTAGAACTACTACACCAACTCAGCTCCATGGATCTTCTTCCACCACCACCACCACCACTTCTTCTTATGGTATGGGTTTCAACACACGCCTTTTCTACTCACCACCACCACCACCTCATGAGGCTGCCCCTCTTCAGATGAATATGGTTAGATTTCCTCTTCCCTCGTTCTCTACTTCTTCAATCCCTCCTCTTCCTCATGATTTGCATGGAGTGAGCAAGTTGAATGGATTCACAAACTCTACAATCACAACTATTGAAACCCCAAAGGAAATGGATCTCTTGAAAACTCTGCATGCAGGACAAGTTTCACCGGGTTGCGGGTCTAGTAATCTTATTGCTCCTCAACCCCTTAGACCAGTTGGGTCAAGTATTAGCGTCGGATCCATCAGTGAAGACCCAAATACAAGTTCCACTGCATGTGTGAAAAAACAACAACCTGAAGAAGTTGAAGCTGAAGTCGAATCGGATACTTTACCCGTTGTTGTTTCGGATTCGAAAAATAAAGTCCGGTTAGCAAATTCGGCATTCAAAGAAATGGTAGGGCAACCAGAATGTGTTTGGCTTGATTCAATGGGGACTAATAATGAACAATTAACAAGTAAAGGTAAGAGAATAAGTGGAGAAGTTATGTTGGATTTGTCGAATTCTCGGGTACCCGTTTCATCAAATGGGTTTTCTTGTACTGTTAAGGTTGAATGGGGTAGGAATGGAGAGAAGAGTTGTGTTTGTGCTCCTTGTAATGTTATGAAATTGTCTTGTGAGTCTAAAGATTATCTCTTCACTTGGAGAATTCATACCAATGAAGAATCATCCCAGTCCCAACCTTAAATATACATGGACCGATTATGTTGTATGGATGTAACTTTCTTGTATAATGTTTCATTATATCCCGAGCAAATAATGTTATATATATGTGAATGTTTTTTCTTGGGTATCATCAAAAAAGGATGATCGTTTGGGAAGTATTTATGTATGTTTGTTTGGTCGCATTTTCGTAGGAAATGACGGTAAATGGATGGCTGCTTGGAAAGTCCTTAAGTTTTTTTTCCTAGTCTATCCCAACTTGTTTGGGACTAAAAGACCTGTGAGAAAAAAATTGGATAGGCATAGGCCTGCCTTCTGCTAGAGCAGGTCCAGTCTAAATCCTATTTCTTTTGCCAAAATGATTCAACGGTTCCACTTGGGGTCTAACATTGAACTCCCAATGAGAAAGAGGAGCAAGAAACTCTCGCATTCACCGGTAGTCAATGATTTTCTTTAAGTTAAAACTCGCAATTACACTTTTCTTCAAAATCTCTCGTATTATCCAGAGGCATTCAACTATAAAATTATTCAAAACTTCAAAACCGTTCCTTTTTTTGTTGGAAGTCAAGCCGTAATGGTTTTACTAAAGTCGATGAATTGGAGCTGTAATGCTCAGCTGCTATTACAATCATTTCACATTTGAATATACTACTAACATCAGAAGAACTCAATCTCCGGGGAATATACAAAAAATACTACAATACTTATAAACTCATACCAATTATTGCATGCATTCAATTAAAGGTAAATGCTTAAAAAAAACAAAAAAATCAATAAATTAAAGGAAAATTTGTGCAGTATTGCCGGGGCATGTTCATGTTACAAATAAAAAATAAAAATAATATTTCTGCTGAGACATGTAAAAGAGAATAAAAATAAATAGGAGAAAATAATTGTCTGTTTATTATTCTACAAAAGAAACTACCTTTATATAGGCTTATACATAATA
>JAJJMC010024047.1:2464939-2497548 GCA_023531435.1 Papaver californicum | reverse complement strand
TACAAAAGAAACTACCTTTATATAGGCTTATACATAATAAATAAATGCGAAAAAATAGGCACTACAAACGTCCCAAAACTAACACCTACATACAAGGTAAATAGGAAACTTGTTGAACACAACAAGTTCCCAAATACTAGGACAACAGCTAACAAACAACTCTATCAACAAACCCTCCCTTAAAATGATGTGTTTAAACATACAGTTTAAAATATGCAGAATTCTCCCTTAAATTGAATCTTCTCGAATGGAAACTCCAAGTAACTTCTTCAGCTTCAAAAAGGCAGCCAATTTGAGGCATTTAGTAAAAATATCAGCAATTTGGTCTTCACTTCTGCAGTAGACAAGATCAATAACTTCATCATATGCTGAGATCTCTTAAAAAATAACACTTCACGTCAATATACTTGCTTATTCCATGTAGCACAGGATTTTTGGAGAGTTTGATGGTTGAACTGTTGTCACAAAAAGTTATAGTAGCTCCCACTTGCTTGAAATACAGCTCTTCAAGAATTTTCCTCATCCAAATATCTTGACAAGCACAAGCTGTTGTAGCAACAAATTCAGCTTCAGTGGTAGACAAAGTGACAATCAGTTGCTTCTTAGATGACCACGAAACATCCCCTGTGCCCAGCAAAAAAAAATATAACCGGAAGTGCTCCTCATATCATCTTGATCTCCTGCATAATCGCTGTCAGTAAACCCAATCAAATCTGACCTTTTACCCTTCTTGTAGAACAACCCAAAATCTTTAGTTCCTTACAAGTGACGACAGATTTTCTTGGCAACTAAAAAACTGCAGATTTGTTGGATCTTTCATATATCTGCTAATTAGACTCACTGAGTGCATTATATCTGGTCTTGTTGCAGTTAAATACATCAAACTACCCACAATTTGCTTATAGATTGTGTTGTCCACCTTTTTTCCTCCGTAATCTTTGTTTAGCTTCAAGCCAAACTCAGTTGGTGTACTAACAGGATTACAATCCTTCATCTGAAACCTGTTCAAAATTTCTCGCACATACTTCTTTTGAGAAATAAAAATTCCAGTAGCATACTGCACTACTTCGATGCCAAGGAAATAATGCATCATACCAAGATCAGACATTTCAAATTCAACCATCATAGACTTCTTAAACTTTTCAAACATGACACTATTATTGCCAGTAAATATAAGATCATCGACATATAAGAAAACAGTGAGCATTTTCCCTCCATCACTAACTTTAACAAGAAGTGTATGCTCATATGGATATTTTTGTAAACCTTCTTTCAAAAGATAAGCCTCAATGCGACCATACTAAGCCCGTGGCGATTGTTTTAATACATAAAGAGCTTTCTTTAATCTATACACTTTATGCTCATTTTTAATCTTAATATAACCAGGAGGCTGATCAACAAATACCTGTTCCTCCAAGTTTCCATGCAAGAATGCCGATTTGACATCTAACTGGAAGATATGCCATGAATTTTGTGCTGCCAACGCGATCACCAGTCTGATTATATCATGCCTTGCAACCGGAGCAAAAACTTCTTTATAGTCCACTCCAAACTCTTGCTTGTATCCCTAAGCCACAAAGCGTGCTTTGTATTTGTCAACTTCACCATTCTATTTCAGCTTTATCTTGTAAACCCACTTTACATCAATTGTTTTGAGACCTTTTGGAAGTTCAGATAACTCCCAAGTATCATTTCTTTCAATGGCTGCAATTTCAGCATCCATTGCCTTCCTCCATTTTGATTCTTTGACAGCACTTTCGAAAGTTGTAGGGTCACAATCTGAGAATAGAGCAAAGTGAGTGAGTGGGTCTTCAAATTGATCAATTTCGGTTACCTTATAATCTGACATCCATGCTGGTCGCTTTCGAACACGATGAAAACTGGAACCAGCTGCTGCTTCAACCTGTTCATCAGGTTCTGGTGTTGTTGGTGAAGTTTCAGCGGCAGTTGGAGCTTCATTTGGTAGAATTTCAGTTGTTGGAATTTGTTGTTGGAGGGATTGCTGCCTTTCTTCTTCATTTTCACTAACAAAATCAGCTTGAATTTGTTGTTTGGTAGTGTTGTCATCCCATTTCCAGAATTTTCCTTCATAAAAAATTACGTCACGACTAATGACAATTTTCTTGGTGATATGATTGTACAATTTATATGCTTTTGACATCTCACTAACACCAAGAAAAATGCATTTTTCTCCCTTGTCATCAAGCTTTTTCCTCTTTTGATCTGGAATATGAGCATATGCTATGCAACCAAAGATTCTGAAGTGGTTGACACTTGGTTCACGTCCATTCCATGCTTCATCAGGTGTCACGCTTTGAACAACTAGAGTGGGACTTCTGTTCAAAATATGAATGCTCCATATGACTGAGAAGGAGTCTGAATTCGTGGAAGTCCAATCACCATGTTCTTATGTTGTAGCGTCTTTAGACCACCAAAATTCAGATGTCCGTAGCAAAAATTCCACAACCATCCCTCATCCATCAATTTCGTAGAGAAATAATTCTGAGTAGTGTTGTCTAGATACAGTGGGAACATCCGATTTGTAGTCATGCTGACTTGAGCAATTAAGCCTAATTTCTCATCTTGGATGCGACAAACTCCATTTTTAATAAAAATTCATACCCCTTCTCTTGAAGCTGACTAACACTAAGCAAGTTGGTTTTTAAATCTGTAACAAAAAAGACATTAGAAATAATCTGATCAAATTTTTCTTTGGAGTGAATTCTTACACATCCTTTGCCCATGACATAGACTTTGGAGTTGTCGCCAAAAGTTACAGAGTTGCGAAATATTTCATCCAAGTCCAAAAACGCTGACTTGTCTCCACACATATGACTGCAGCAGCCATATCTATATACCACAAGTTTTGGTGGGTGCCTTGATTCGCATGACACACCATCAAGAGGGATACAACTTCTTATTTCTCTGCAAAATTAGATCTTTCTCCACATTGCTTATTCAAATTAGTTCGACACTCAGACTTATAATGGCCATACCTGTGACATCGAAAACATTCAACTTTCGACTTGTTTGCAGACTTCGATTTATATCCATTTGAGTAGTTGTTGTCATGGCTTTTCCATTTCCCTCTTGAATCAGTAACATGATCATTTTTGTCCTTCCGTTTATCTCTGCCAGGACCTGAACCTTTGAGATGTGTTGCAGCTTGTAATGCTTGTTCTTCTTTGATCTAAACAATATGCCAATACTCCTTTGATCTAAAAAATTTCTCCATTAGCATGCTCCAATGGTCATAGTGACTATCGAAATGTGGAATGGCTGGCTGAACAAAAGTTTCAGAGGCCATCGTTCTCTTCTACTGCTGCAAAAACAAGAAACAAGGTGAAATAAAAAAATGAAGCTGCTGCCGTACGACTTTATCTCACACTCCCTTTTTGTTTTGTTTGGCACTCTCAACTTTACTTTTCTTTCACTCGTTCTCTATACCAAGCTCTGATACCACTGTTACAAATAAAAAAAGAAAAGTAATGTTTCTGCTGAAACAAGTAAAAGAGAACAAAAGTAAATAGGATAAAGTAATTATCTGTTTATTATTAAACAAAAAGAACTACCTTTATATAGGCTTATACATAACGAATAAATGTAAGAAAATAGGCACTACATAACGTGCCAAAACTAACACCTACAAACTAGATAAATAAGAAACTAACTTGTTGAACACAACAATTTGCCAAACACTAGGACAACAACTAACAAACAACTCTCTCAACAGTTCATTGACATCATCACATCTTCTCCATACTTTATTGACCAGAGTCACCGGAGATGTAAGAACTTATTGGCACAGAATAAAGGTCTGTCGGCTCGTCGATAAATGCTTTAAACTTTTTTTCTTCATGGTTTTGTTGATTTTGAGCTCCAGATGGTTGTCTCTCTGACTTGTTTAAGTTTTCTAGCTCCGCAGCTACTTGTTTCATCGTGGGTCTATATTCACCTTTCGTGTAAAGACATCTCCCCGCAAGCTCCGTAACTGCAATGATATGCTCACGGCTCCCTTCGTTCGCTACTCGAGGTTCAATAAGCTTAAAGACGTCGTTTCTTTCCATTGCGTGAAGGAAAAATGAAGCTAGACTTCTTTGCTCCTGCGATCGATTAAGAGAAAGGGGTTTTTCTCCGGTTAAAAGTTCCACAAGAACTACCCCGAAACTATAGACATCGCTTTTATCTGTCAATTGGCTAGTATGAAAGTATTCTGGATCTAAATACCCTAATGTCCCCTGAACTAGTGTGTCTATTTGGGTCTGGCCTAGTGTATTCAACCTTGATGCTCCAAAATCTGATACTTTTGCAGTGTAATTTTCATCCAGAAGTATATTGGCGGACTTAATATCCCTATGAATGATGGGTATAGAAGCCGCTGAGTGCAGATATGCAAGTGCTCCTGCACTTTCGGTTGCAATTCTCAGACGGCTTTTCCAAGAAAGGGAAGTTGAGGATGACTTGCCATCCGCCTTGTTGTGGATGTGTTGGAACAGTGTGCCATTTGAAATATACTCGTAGACAAGCAAGGGAACTTCAGTTTCTAAGCAGCATCCCAAGACCTTCACCACATTTCGATGGTTAACCTGAGCCAAAATAACAAGCTCATTGATGAACTGTTCAATTTGGGTCTCATCGATTACCTTTGACTTTTTAATGGCAACTATACTCTTATCGGATAAAGTTCCCAAATAGACTGTTCCAAATCCTCCTCTACCAAGGATCAGTTCATCACTATAGTTTTTGGTTGCCGCTTTTAATTCTTTTGCTGTAAATATTTTTGTAGCCTCGGCACCACCTTCATATGATGACAATTGTTGTTTTAACAACAAACCACCGTTTTGTTGAAAGAACTTCTCTTTAAGTTTGTGCAGTTTTCTTCTTTTTATGCTCAAGTATAACAAAGAGCTACCAACAATTAAAAATAAAAACCCCAAGCCAATACCTGCATGAATATTATTTCAATCAACAAAAATATTATATCACATTGGACACTATCCGATCAAGGGAATAAAGAGTAACACATACCAAGAGTGACTTTTAATATAGGAAATTCCTTGTTTTTGAGGATGCAACCAATTCCACCTTTCCTTCCATCTCCAAAATGGCTCTCTGGACAAGTACAACTGTAACCTCCTATTGTATTTGTGCAAATTCCTTCGCAAGGATTGTTGGCTTGATTCTCACATTCATTCACATCTGTTATCCCCCAAGAAGCATAAATGAATAAGAACCCATCAATTAGCAAAACAAATTTTGTTAAATATATATAATTTAATAAATCTGTACTAATGATGTGGCTCTAGCTGGAAATGACTCAAAGTATTGCCCTAACCAAATCGTTATCGTGCCCGGAGTCTGGGTGTTATCTATGGTCTCTAATCTCTAATCTCTATATCAATTCAGTTTTGCATGGACTCATCCAATATAATAACTTTGTGTTTGCTGGGTTTTTTCTTGAGATTTTATTGTAAAAAAAGAGTACACAAGAGAAATCACCCACTAGTGCCACAAGAAGGGAAGGCCAAAAAACCTACCCAACCACCACAACCCAAACTTGAGATCCAACAGGTCCGACAGAGCAAAAACTAAACAAAGTACACATAGGAAAGAAAGAAACACTAGACAACAGCCAAAGTAAGGACACCAGGAAAATAGCATTTCCTGCCAGGGGTTCTTTTCTTTTGCTGGTTACATAGGTCACATAAAGATAATCTTAATATTTCAAAACTCGGAAATATAAAGCTCATGACAGTTACCGAAATCCATTATCTAAAAAATTGAAGAATTGAAACTAGTATTGATAGGATATCTCTATGAAAGTTGCAGATATATAAGTTACTTATATGCTTAGCATCGTATCGCAATAAGAATATTTCAAGAATTTATGATACCTCAATTAATAAACTTCGTAATAATAACACTATCTCTACAAAATTGAAAAAACAAAGAATTCTAGCTTACCAATTCATACCTTCGCATCCAGGGCTTAGGTATGGATTCCCCGCAAAACCTGTGTTGCAAGTACAAAGATATCCAGGAACTTTGTCTGAGTTGCTGCAATTACTATTTTTTTGGCAGGCGAACGTAGACACGTCTTTTTGAGCTTCTTCGCATGTCTTGTTACCAATAGCCCAATCAAGCACAATTCGTATATCTCTCCCTTTGGTACGAAAATTTGTACCTATTATATCCGAAGCACTAAATGTGTAGTTATCAGTCTCACCTATGAATGAATAACTACAAGGATTGAAGGATAAACTCTCCTCTTTTGGGTCCATTGAATCAGCTGTGGTTATAACGAACTTCAGACCTTTATATAATGGTGATTGACAACACCCACTTCCAGAACAAGACCCATCTACAACATTCTCCTTAGTTTTACACGTCGTGATGCAACTTGTAGTGGAGTCTAAATTTGGATTGTAGATGGCACCCATGGAATAACAACCAATCCCGAATAATTTGTTCTTGGTTGATGAAATTGTAAATGGAGTATTTTTCATAGCCAAGTAAGTGGTTTTTTCATTTAATGTAGGATTACCAGTTTTGTATTGATAACACATCGTAGCTGGTACTTGTTTGACACGTACTTCGGCTTCTGATATACTTAACAGTTCAATCATATTATATTTACTTGAAGTTTTGTTTTGACCGAACGATAAGAATGGTTTTGGAGGATTGAAAGATGTATTGCATGTGATGTTGTAGAGCCGTAATCCGTCTCCAGTAAAGGAACACCCATTCTCGCTGGGACCTATACCAAATGGGTAAGAAATTGTTAAGTCTCCACACTGAGTTTCGCATCCAGGCCTCGATTTGGGCAATAGAGTTGCTGATGATGTTTGGATTATCCTTGAGAGCTGCACAAACAGTAAGAGTTGTAGAAACATATTTGTAGACAATTAGGATGATTCTATTTTTGGTAATTCATTCTTAGCCTTTGATGGAAATAAATTCTGAAGAGAGGATACATCCATATATAAATGGCTCAATAAATTCTGAAGAGAGGATACATCCATATACAAATGGCCCTGATTAATTATTGTATAATCCGATTAATTACGTAGCAGTTAGTATTAGATCATGGATAATACTGATGATTTGACTTTTCTTTGTTCTTGTAGGGCGTTCAACTTGGCTTGGTAATGACTAATGAGGTGACATTATCAACTTGCTGGCTGATCAATTTTCTTTTTTGTCAACTTGCCAAAGAAGAAAATTCATTAATTGTTTGCTTACATGAGTTATGCTTAGATAACGCATGCAAAAATTCGATGACCCTGGTGGGTGGCTCAGTACTGACTTTTTATATTTTGGGATCGGAAGATGATTGATTTCATATCGTAATCCATATATATCAAGTTCATGAAGTAGCATGCATGATTCTGTTCTTCTCCATGAGAATAAAAAAAGCTTATTCCTCTTAGATTTACTTTTGTTCTTCGATTATGAAGTGCGTTTTAAGCTTTTCCATCGAGTGATACACTTGTTCAAACTAATCAAAAGTAACTAATGTATGCCCAAGACAACAATTCTAAGAAATTAAGGGCCATTTAGTTTGGCGATGTCTGGTATTTGCAACAAAGTCTCCTAAATTTAATCTAGAGTTTATTTTTGATGATTGTAACTAATCATTATATTATATTGTTATTATGTGATTTTTTTTAATTGAAAAAGAGATATTATTACATAAGAGAAAATTTTACAAAAAGTTCTACTAGATGTAGAAAAAAAAAATGAAAAATAAGAAAAAATAAAAACAAAAAACAGAACTAACATGTTAATCGAAAACAATGTCCCAATAAAGAACTGAATTAGTAAAGTTCTGGTGAATCCTATTCCCTACACCAGCCCATGAAATAACTAAGACTTTTACATTTCACATAGGTTACTGTCAGTCTTACGGTTTCTCTCCTTCCACATAGGTTATTATGTGATTGATCACGTACCACGTAGCTTAGTCTAATGGGGTGTTTGACTTTAATCTGTTCTTTAGCACCTTGAGAGGGTAGCAAGGCCACTTGAATTATCACATAATAAAAAGGAAAGGTACTACTTTGTACAATTAAGTGCTGACTGCTGATGTGATGGCGAGAGTTGAATACACGAATTAATAAGCTTAACTGATGTGATGGCCGTAAGACACTCTCGAGAGAGTCGAGAGTTGGCAAATGAAAATAAAACATATCTTACAAATAATACTTTACTTTGAAATTCAATAAATTTTATATATTTAAGAAGTTTTATTTAAAAAAATATCAACAAGCATAAATAAGAATATTAAAATTTCGTTCTTTAGAGTTTTTTGATTGTCTAAGAGCATCTGCAATCGTCGACTATTTTGACGATCAAAGATTGAATTTGATCGATAGTCGGCGAAATGCAGCCACAGTCGTCGATCAATTATAGTATTTAGTCGAGAAAAATCACTGTTCCAGATTAAATTTCGTCGCTGATCGACGACTATAATTTATAGTCGCGCGAAATCATAGCCCCTCGCTTGTGAACGAACGACGTCCCAGCATGTCGCTTAAAAACACGGGCGAAGAGTCGACATTCGCCACCTCAAATGGGATAGTAATGTTTCGCTTGATGCGACGAGACCCCAGCAGCTCGCATACACATAAGCGAATAGCTGACATTTCGCCCAAAATTAATAAACACGGACGAGATGCTACGGCGTCGCTTGGAGTTGGGCGGGGTTCCAGGGCGTCGCTTAGAGTTAGACGAGACTGCAAGGCGTCGCTTGGAGTTGGACGAGATACTAAAGTTTTGCTTGTGTAAGCGAGGTGGCCACACGAGCGAGATGCCCTTGCCTCGCTTGGACTAGTAAGCACCTCCCTCCATTTCATTTTACGTTCCCTTACCTCGCTTGTTGTATAAGTTCATTTGATATTTCAAATGTTAAACATCTCCCTCCATTTCAAACTTTGAATATTTCAAATGTTAAGCATCTTCCTCCATTTCAAACGTGGTGTATACTTCAAATAGTCATAAGGCGAGATGTTGTGATTTCGCTGGGATGTAAACGGCAGCCCAACTTCTTGCCTGTTTCAGTTTTCACTCGGGTTCTTCACACAAATCATAGGCGAGATATTGGCCTTTCGCTTATACCAGCGAGATATTGGGATTTCGCTAATCTGGTTGGCGAAATGTTGAGATTTCGCTTGTAGTTTTTTTTTGTGGGCGGTAGAGCAGCATCTCGCTTGTACCAGGCGATGTCTCAGTCTCTCGTCCATCTTTCCAAGCGATGCGTTGATACTTCGCTTGCGTTCAAGCGATATCCTAGGCCTTCGCTTGATCATCCTCCGCAATTTTTAGGACAGATCAAAGATCAAAAATTTTGATCTTTGATCGATGGGTATAATCGCTCCATTGTGGATGCCCTAAACGACTTTCTTCCGTTTTTTCACTTTGCTACTGCATGAGAAATCAACCTGTCTTATAGTAACTTTGATTGCCTCTATGAGAAAATCAACATTACCAACCAAAAACTGAAAGTAAAAATGGGCGCGTGAACAAATAGACACCAAACTATAAATGCCTAAGTATATCCTCCAGTTAAACTTTCACTAGCAACCCCAAAAAGGTTGCTAGTGATTTTTGAACGTACACAAAAACCAGTAATCTCACATACACCGAAAACCTTCCTTTGATTGTAGTTTTCAAAACCACAACAACCAAAATTGAAAGTAAAGGTGGATGAAGTGAACGAATACACACCAAGCTACAAATACTAAAGGATATCCTCCAATCAAAATTTCACCAGCAACCACAAAGAGGTCGCTGGTGATTTTCAAACGTACACAACAACTAATAATCTCATACATAAGGGGCGGAGACAGGATTATAGAAAGGGGGTGTAAAAAAAAATTCTTAATCATACTAAAGGATATAAATTGGACTTTGGAGGACAATTTATACTAAAAATACTTGGAAGCCAGTTGTCACGGGGTCAGTCCTTCGCCTCGACTTGACTCCGTGCGGCACTTGTCTATAATTCCGTTACTAGATAAGTAAGCCTCACAAACAAAGTTTAACACAACTTTGTGTAACTACTCAAGATCAAAACTCACAAGAAACTCAAGAACGCTCAAGAACACTCAAGAACAAGAGAGAATGATTGAATGAGAGAATTAAATGTGTATTGCTCTCTTACTTGGATTGTTGGATGATTACAAATGAGAATGGCATCCCTATTTATACTAGTTGGGAGCCAAGAATGTTCTAGAGAATTATCTAAGATCTATACAAGTGTATGGCTAAAATCTACTTCTAGATTATTCTACTCTTATCCACAAATATCTACACCATTCTAGAATATTCTAAGAAAAGGACAAATGAGAGAAGATTCTAGAATGGGAGGCTATCCATTTAGCCAAAGGGGCTAGCCAGGGTGGTGCAAAACGGTATGTTAGCCATGTGTTGAGCCATTTGGTGCACCCTTGTGACATTCTCCCCCACCCGAATTCGAAGACGTCCTCGTCGTGTTGTACTTGTCGATGAGATCTTTGTGTTGCCAAAGTAAGTCTTTATGTTCCCAACTGGATTCACTGTCTGGTTGATCCTTCCATCGAGCTAGATATTCTTTGTAAACTCGACCCGCTCTTGAGACACGTCTGTGTGACTCTATGCTTGAAATCTGCTTGTCTAGAGAGGTGATCATATTGAACGGAGCTCTCTTGGTAATTCCTCTAGACTCGTCATCTTGATCCGCATAGTATGGCTTCAAGCAGCTAACATGAAAGACGGGATGAATTTTCATGTGGCTTGGCAGCTCCAATCTATTAGACGCCTTCCCGACTTTCTTGATGATGCGAAGCAGACCCTCGTATCGTCGAATGAGTCCCTTGTGTACCTTTCGAAAAGCTTTGAACTATTGCGGGTTCAACTTCAGCATGACTAAGTCATCTTCTTCGAAAGATACGGGTCTGCTTTTCTCGTCCGCCCATTTCTTCATTCGCTGAGAGGCTTTCTCCAAGTATGCTTTGGCCAAGTCGTGCTTTTCATGCAACTCCTTAGTGAATTGAAAAGCAGCATGGCTCTTTCCTCTATATCCTCCGGCAAGTGTGTGTGGCATCAAAGGTTGCTGTCCTGTGGCCAACTCGAATGGACTATGGCCAGATGATTCGCTCTTCTGCAAATTATAGCAAAACTGAGCCACGTCCAATAATTCCACCCAATTTCTTTGGTTAGCGTTCGCGAAGTGTCTCAAGTACTCCTCCAAAAAGGCATTGGTGCGTTCCGTTTGTCCATCTGTTTGAGGATGAAAGCTTGGTTGAGCTCGGTCCCAAGCAATTTGAACACCTCTGTCCAAAATTTCCCCGTAAATCTTGGATCACGATCGCTAACTATGATCTTTGGTATGCCCCAATATTTCACCACGCACTTCACGAACAGTCGAGCAGCCTGTTCCGCGGTGCAGTCTGTAGGTGCAGCGATGAAGGTAGAATACTTGGTGAACCTGTCCACGACCACCAAGATTGATCCCAAGCCATCTACCTTGGGTAAGGCAGAGATGAAGTCCATCGATAAACACTCCCACGGTCTATCTGGCACTGGTAATGGCTCTAGAAGTCCTCATGACTTCTTGTGTTCTACCTTATCTTGCTGGCACACCAGACACGTCGGAACATAGGCATCCACATTGTCCTCCATCTTTGGCCAATAATAACTTGCTCCCAGTAAAGCCAACGTCCTTCTCTGACCAGGATGGCCTGCCCGTCGGGTGTCATGACACTCGTGCATTAGTTCGCGCCTCAAGTTCCCATGCTTAGGTATGAACATCATGTTCCCATGTGTGAATAAGAGACCGTCTTTCAACCAGAACCGACGAGTCTTCCCTTTATTCACAGCATGAATGAGGCTTTTTGCAAAAGTTTCTTGTTCCAAGCCTTCCGTATACGATCCGGAATGGTACCCGTCAATTTGGCGATGGCAGCTACACGTTCCAATGCAAGACTAGCAAGTTCCACTTTTTGGCTCAATGCATCAGCAACATAGTTGGTGCGGCCTGGCTTGTACTCAAGCTTCATGTTGCACTTGGCCAGAAATTCTTGCCACCTTGCTTGCTTTGGAGACAACTTCTTCTGAGTCTGGAAGTAGCTAGTAGCCACATTATCAGTGAAGACCATGAAATGTGACCCAAGAAGGTAGTGCCTCCATGTCCGAAGACAGTATATGATGGTATTCATCTCTTTCTCTTGCACCGTGTAGCGCCGTTCTGCATCGTTCAACTTCCAACTTTCAAATGCAAGTGGGTGTCCTTCCTGCATAAGTACTCCGCCAATAGAAAAGTCGGAAGCATCAGTGTATACCTCAAAAGGCTTGGTGTGATCAGGAAATCTTAAGACTGGTTCTTTCATAACCGCGGTCTTGAGATCATCAAAAGCGGCTTGGCATTCTTCGCTCCACGTCCAAGTCCTCGCTTTCTTTAGCAAATCCGTGAGCGGTGCTGCTCTCTTAGAGTATCCCTCGATGAATCTCCGGTAGTAGTTGGAAAGTCCTAGGAAAGACCGCAATTGAGCCACTTTGGTAAGCGGTTCCCACTCCTTGATAGCCTTGATCTTCTTTTCCTCCATCCAGATTTGGCCATCAACTATCCAATGTACAAGGAAGGACACTTTGGGCTGAGCCAAGCTGCATTTCTCCTTCTTCACATATAAAAAGTTCTCCCTCAGTACTTGGAACACGATCCGCAAGTGTTTGAGGTGCTCATCCAAAGTGTGGCTATACATGACGATGTCGTCAAGGTACACGACTAAGAACTGATCGAGATATGGGTGGAAGACCTTGTTCATCAAAGTGCAAAATATGGCAGGAGAATTGGTTAGACCAAAAAGGCATAACTAAAAATTCGTAAGCTCCATACCTCGTTACACATGTGGTCTTCGGCTCGTCCCCTTCTGCTATTCGAACTTGATAGTATCCCGACCTCAAGTCCAGCTTTGTGAAGTATCGAGAATTACCCAATTGATCGAACAAGTCTTCTACTCGGGGAATTGGATACTTGTTCTTTACGGTCACCTTGTTTAGGGCTCGGTAGTCGATGCACATCCGGAGACTTCCGTCCTTCTTCTTCTGAAACAGCACCGGGGCTCCGTAAGGGGCCTTAGAGGGTTGGATGTAGCCGGCATCCAACAATTCCTTGAGTTGCTTCTTCAACTCTTCCAACTCTGGCGGGGCCATGCGGTATGGGGCCATGGCGGGCGGCTTTGCTCCAGGTTCCAGCTCGATCTGATGATCTACCTCCCTCTTAGGTGGTAGTTGCTTGGGCAACTCGGCTGGCATCACATCCTGGTATTCCTGCAAAGCTTTTTGCACCTCCAATGGAACGACCTCGACCAGTTCTTCGCTTTCCTCAATGATAGCGCTACAAAGGTGGGTTCTCCCTTCTGAACACCCCTCTTTAGTTGTAGAGCCGACAATGCACTCGAGCAAGTCTCCTTGGTCCGGGTGGCTGGAATCACACATGGAGACTTCTCGTCACTGATGCTGACTACGCCGAGGCAAGGCACCATGGCGACTTTGGCACGATCCAAGAAATCCATTCCAAGAATAACCTTGAAATCGTCCATCTTTACCACCATGAAGTCGGTAATTCCCTTCCACGCGCCAACCTTCATTTCGACCCACTAGGCCGCTCCGTGAACATGTATGGCTTCTGAATTTACCGCCTTTATGGTGCTTGAATCAGCTTCGACCTTCAACTTCAATCTATCGGCTTCTCCTTTAGAGATGAAGTTGTGTGTTGCACCGGAATCGACCATTGCCTTGGTCTTCTGCTCGTTTAGACTTATGTCCACATACATAAGCCCTTTGTTCTCCTTTGGTGCTGGACGTTTTTCCTTGGGCTGGCTCTTGATTGCGCTCAACCGAACGGCTTCCAAGTGCGAGTCTTCGGTTTTCTCTTCATGCTCCGCAATCAAATAGTTGAGCAAGTTCTTTTTGGGACAGCTATGAGCAAGATGGTCACCTTGGCAAATGAAGCATTTCTTCACACGGTTATCTTGCCTTCCTTTCCACCTGTTGTTTGGCTTGGACCCTTCGCGGCTAGTTTGTGGATTATCGCGGTAGTACCTGTCTCTCCCACCCGTTCCTTGTGGTAATGGCTTAGATGGCTTGTTCTTGGCAAGTTGATCAGATTTACTAGAAAAGTCATCAAGTTTCTCGACAGTGCTTAATGCGGTGGACAAGTCAGTAATACCTCTTCGTGGAAGTTCCATAGAAGCCCAACGAGGTAGGCCACGATTAAAGCGGTAGAAGCGGTCCTCGTATGCCATTGTTAATATGTCTAACATGAGGGAATTAAATTGTTTGACATATTCGGAAATGGTACCTGAATACTTCAAATTGTGAAGCTTGTCCCGAGCTTTGTGCTCAACGTTCTCCGGATAGAACATTGCTTTAATCTCCTTTTGAACTCCGCCCAAGTAGTGATGGTGCAGACTCCTCTCTCGATTTATTCATATTTTTTTCTCCACCACAATAATCCATCTTCTATCATGTACATGGTCGCCGTGTCGACCCGTTCTTGCTCGTCATCAAGGCCCGTGGCCCTGAAGTATCTTTCCATGTTCCATAGAAAGTTTTCCAGCTCCTTAGCATCCCTTGCGTCGGAGTATTCCTTTGGTTCTGGCACCCTCACTCCAGATGGTCCACGAACCGCATTTCCTCGGATCAGGGTCCTTAGCTCATCAGTTTGAGCTTGCAGCATCTCACATGTGCACCCATCTCGTTCCGATACGTCTCAAAAGAGACCTCCATCGATTTCTCCAAATCATCTTGTTGCTCCATGGATTCCCCTAAATCCAGGTTCAACTTTTCTACATTTTCTTCCAGTGATCCAACACGAGATTCTAAATGGGGGCCCACTAACTTATCCCATTGTTGTTTCTTCGTCTTCTCAACCTTTTCATTATTGTTAGTGATAACAACATTTGCATCATTTGAAGACATGGTGAGAGATCTTACCGAGAGTAGTATGAACTTAGCTCTGATACCAGTTGTCACGGGGTCGGTCCTTCGCCTCGACCTGACTCCGTGCGGCACTTGTCTAGAATTCCGTTACTAGATAAGTAAGCCTCACAAACAAAGTTTAACACAACTTTGTGCTACTACTCAAGATCAAAACTCACAAGAAACTCAAGAACGCTCAAGAACACTCAAGAACAAGAGAGAATGATTGAATGAGAGAATTAAGTGTGTATTGCTCTCTTACTTGGATTGTTGGATGATTACAAATGAGAATGACATCCCTTTTTATACTAGTTGGGAGCCAAGAATGTTCTAGAGAATTATCTAAGATCTATACAAGTGTATGGCTAAGATCTACTTCTAGATTATTCTACTCTTATCCACAAATATCTACACCATTCTAGAATATTCTAAGAAAAGGACAAATGAGAGAAGATTCTAGAATGGGAGGCTAGCCATTTAGCCAAAGGGGCTAGCCAAGTTGGTGCACAAGGGTGAGTTATCCATGTGTTGAGCCATTTGGTGCACCCTTGTGACACAATGCAGGGTGTGCATTTTGGTTCCGCCTCAGTCATATACACTAGCAGCTGTACTTTCACATACACTGGCAACCTTTGGTTCCTTGGACTTATCAAAACAACAACTATCGAAAGTTGAAAATAAAGATCGATGAATTAAACAAATAAACACCTACCTACAAATGCTAAAGTATATTATCAAATTAAAATTTCGATATACACGTACTTATACTCATTGTGTAGATCTTTCGAGAGTTTTTCTAAAATGGTAAGATTATACAAAAAATATTCATTTTACAAACTTAGTTAAAAGGATCGATTGATCAATTTGACAAAGAATTGAAAATTATTTTATATAATATGAAGATAGTTGAAGAAAAAATTAATCACACTCATCAATTTTGAAGAAGTTAATCACGCTAAAAGGGTATTTGGATTTCAAGAGTATAAGCACTTTTGCATCTCCAGAAATAGAAATCAATCCCAAAAGTCAGAAATAAAAACAATTTATTTCACAAAAAGTTAACTTATATGTTTCTAGAAGTCATTTCTAACTTTTTTACTTCTTAATTTCCACCGAAACATACTGTAAGTACCGTGATAGAGACAGTGCACTTGAATCAGCAAGTAGAAACTGTTAGAATTAAAAAGTGATTTATTAC
Source organism: Papaver californicum (assembly GCA_023531435.1). Classification (NCBI taxonomy): domain Eukaryota; kingdom Viridiplantae; phylum Streptophyta; class Magnoliopsida; order Ranunculales; family Papaveraceae; genus Papaver; species Papaver californicum. The sequence continues at coordinate 2,481,389 of JAJJMC010024047.1, read as the reverse complement.
CAAAAATTGTTTTGTTACCTAATTTATCTTGATGGGACCAAAGGGTCACTAGACTATATTGAGGGTGGAAATAACAAATCCACTTTTCACTTCTATGTGAATGAGAAACCTTAGGTTCGTCCCACATTGGACAAACCAAGGATGAAGTCTATCCATATTACCACAAAGGTTGCACCTAAGGGAAAAAACTTGTGTATTGGATATGGACTAAGGGAATGGGCTAGTTGGCAAACTCACACATGTGCGGTGCTTCGCACCGAAGCACGCGGGCCGATGACTTGCGGAGCTTGCGTATGCGTGCGTGTTTTTTTTGCGTGAGCTAGCATGTGCCTGACGAGTTCCCGACGTGAGCTCGACGTGTACGTAGCGTGTGCCAACGTGTGCCAACGTGTGCCTATCAAGACTTAATGGTTTTTTATTTTAAATTCCATTAATAAATATTAAAAACCGTTTTATTATTTATGGAAATTTATGGGAATTAAATAAAAATATTTTTCATAAATACAATTTAATTCTATTCTCTCAAATTTGCCAATAAAAGAAAAAGAAAAATTTCATTTTCAACTTACCCCATTCGCAGCTACTATCCTGTCGTCTTTTCCCCTCTTCCTTTTTTGTTTTGAGCACGTAGATAAAACTTATTCTTTCTTATTCTGCTGTTAAGTTCGCAACGGGCCAACGAGTTTTTGCTAGATGGGTTGGTATCATGTGGTTTTATCCTGGATCCGATTTGTCCTCACTAGTGGTATAACAACACTCTTTCTAGAGGTGTACCCGACAAATATCGAGTTAAAGACAGTCTGTTGAACATGCGACTCCATCTTCCTGTGTGTGTGTTTGTATGAAGTCCGCTGTTGTTTCTTCTAACCCTCAACTATCTTCAAGCTTCTGTCTGGTTTGTTCTCTTTTACAAGAGCTTTCTCTAACAATCTTAACTCGATACATTATTTTTCTGTAAAAATGAAAACGAGAAATAATTTTTTGGGTGTTGGCAAGATGTTCTTTCTCATGTCATGGTGTCCAACGATCAATTCTTACAAAATTGAATTGAAGATGTTTAGTTCAAAGAAGTTAACTGGTTCAATGCTGAATCAAAATTCGTTCTCTCTTACAACAATCATTAACAGGAAGGTCAAGGAAGAAATGGTGAAGATTTGGTCTGCAGAGATGAGAAGGCGGGTTTGTTTCCAAGAGAAAAAATCGTTCTGATATTTTCTCAAACCGTTGTTGTTGATTCAGAGATAATCTCAATGTTGATATCTAATACAATACTATCTCCTTCCCTGCACTGAATTCATGTATCATTCAAACCCATATTTATAATCCATTCAAAAACATAATCATTCAGAGCAACCCAATCAAAAAGTAATCGACAAGGCCGAAACAGGGAGAAGCAAGTCTGTTTTGATTGCTGTGGCCGAAAGATGAATTTATGAGATTCGAAGCTCGTGCTGAAATGGGTATGTTGCAATCGATGAGATTGAGTACGAGACGGGATAGATGAATGAGTCTCTGTGCTACAATTTTGTATAGGTATTGAAATTACAGGGAAGACGGGTCTTAGTTTATGGTTGTCGTGAAGAAGAGAACAAATTCGGTTTCAGTTGATGGATTGAAGCTATTCAGGCATTTCTACAAACATTTTGAGTGCCTGAATTTGTTTACCATAGGATAGTTTGTTGGTGATTTCAACACCAAACTCTCCTCCCTGCAAATAATCATCAACAATCAATCACATCTATATCCTCATAATTTCTTCTTCTTCTATCTTATTACACTACTCTGTTTCTGATTGATCATCAATAATGACTGCTAATAAAGTTGTTCATGTTTCTGATGTACCACATCTTGATCAAGTTACTGAAACTGCATCTATCTATACGAACCGATTCATTCAAGGAATCGATTGTGTTAAAGCTACCCTTACGCCACCAAAGTTTTGTATGATTGGTCATAAAGGAAGTGATGATATTAGAAATGGTGGTGGAATAATGTATGTTCTTCATTGACACACATGCTTATCTAGAGTTTTCTTCCATCTCTACTAATTATGCTCAACAAAATTATAAGGGATGACTAAATGGACTTGGGCACTCAATTTGGGTTGGGCTCTATTTTAATTTCCTATAGGTGGTTTTTTGGTGCATTCTATTTCTAGTTGATGATATGGGTCTGGGAAAATTGCATTCTTCGGCAGGAATTTGATGAGGAGTCCATGGATAAAAGGGAAACTATTATTGTTCAAATGGTGGTAGCAACTTCAACGATAATCAAAATATACATGATTTATTAATTATAATCATAATATATTTTTATATGTGAATCGTATGCATGTTGTCTTGAAATTATTAAAACGGTTAAAACACTAAATTTAACAACTGTACGACACGTTTGATGAAACGTTGAGATGCACTAAAGTTTATACACTAAATTTAATGCACTAAAATTAAGACACATAATAGAACATTGTTATCATGCTCTGAAATGATTTTTCATAAAGCATACGTGGGTGTTGATTATTTGATTATAAATAAATCATAATCATAATACAATTAGGCAATATTTTATAGAAATCGTAAGGATTTTATTTGTAGAGAAATAAAATAAAATAATGCTAAATTATTATGAAAAATCAAAAGAACAAGTTTTTTTGGTACAATGTCTGAAGTCAGATTGGTAACCATGTAAGAGACTGGTGGGCAGACTCTGGTGCTACCAAGCATGTCCGTAGGAACAAAGATGTGTTCACCTCCTATCAGAAGGTAGGGGAAGGAGAAAAGCTCTATATGGGTAACTCGTCCGCATCACAGGTTGCGGAAAAGGCAAAGTTAGGATGAAGCTCAATTTTGGCAGAACTCTGACATTGAATGAATTTCTCCATGTTCCGGACATCTGTAAAATTCTTGTATCTTGTTGGTATATTAGTTAATAAGGGTTTTTATGAGTCTGAGAAAATTAGTGTAACTCAGTGTAAATACTTTGTAGGAAAGAGCTATAAGACAAAGGGTGTTTACAAAATTTAATCTCAATTTAAATAAAATGGATTCCTTTTATGTTTGTATGTCAATGAATGATTGACATGCAGACTTGGTCATGTTATTCAAATAATCAATCTGGCGAGCGTAGGATGCATTCCCAAATTTAATTTGGAAAGTAAACATAAAGGTTAAATATGCATAAAAGTAAAATATGCTAAAATGTCTTATAAGAAAAATGTTCATGAAAAATTCCAAACCCTTAGAATTAATTCCTCAGACCTATTTGACTTGAACTCAGTTCAAACTAGAGGTGAAAATATAATCCCTTAAGGAAATGATGAAGCCATGAATTAGTTCAGGACTATCTGCGAACTTGTGGGGGGAGGCCATCCTCTCAGCTTGCTATGTCCTGAACAAAGTACTTTCTAAAGGATCAAATATATCTCCAAATAAATTATAGAAAGGTAGACAACCCTATTTTGCATACTTCAAAAATGTGGGGGTGCTTGGCTAAGGTTTCTATCCCTCCACATAAGAGGATAAAGATATGACCCTTAAATTGTTAAATGTGTTTTCTTTGGATATCCTGAACACATTACAGATCATAGTTTTGGGGTTGTAAGTTCTGATTTTTCAGAAATTGGTCTGAATACCATTAAGGAATCTAGGGATGTTGTGTTCCTTGGAAAAATTACTTTCCTTTGAAATCTGAATCTCGCATGATATGTGTTGATCCCCTAGATGTCTTTTCTACTTGCCAAATAATACTTCTATAGGAAGATGAACTTGAGCCTAGAAGAGGCAAAAGATTTAGAAAGAGAAATCTTATAGAGCATGAAATTTTTGATCATGTAATGATTTTTGTGGATTTAAAATAAATGAATCTGACGAGTATGTTTACCCTAAAACTGTCAATGATGCCTGTGTGATTGTATGCTTGTATGTTGATGATATGCATATACTAGGTACAATCATAGATGTAATTAATTCCACTAAGAACATGCTGAATGAGAACTTTGACATGAAAGACTTAGGTCCTACAAATGTAATCTTAGGAATGAAAATTCGAAAAGAATCTAATGGTTACAGTCTTAGTCAATCTCATTACTTTGAATCAAGTCTTAGAAAATATAACCAGTTTGATAGTAAACCTGCGAGTACCCCGTATGATCCTTGTTGTAGAATCAAGAAGAATAAGGGTAATGGAGTTTCGTAACTTGAGTATTCACATGTCATAGGAAGTCTGATGTATTTAATGAACTGTACGAGACCAGACAATTCCTATGATGTGAGTAGGTTAAGTAGTTATACATATGATCCGGGACAAGATCATTGAGATGCACTTATCAAAGTATTAAGGTATCAGAAATACACTTTAAACTTTTGTTTAAGTTATGAGAGATACCCTGCTGTCCTTGGAGGATATTGTGATACAAACTGGATAGCAGACTCATATGAGTCTAAATCTACGAGTGGATACGTTTTCACTCTAAGACGTGGATCAGTGTCTTGGAAGAGTTCCAACCAGACATGTATCGCTCGGTCCACTATGGAATCCGAGTTTATTGCATTAGATAAAGCAGGAGAGGAGCCCGCTTGGCTAAGATGCTTTTTAGAAGACATTCCTCTCTGGCATAGGCCTGTGCCAGCTATATCTATACACTGCGATTGTCAAGCTGCAATAGCTAATGCTAAAAATAGCAATTATAATGGAAAATTCATTCATATTCGGAGAAGACACAATTCTCTAAAACAACTAATCTCGAATGACATTATTTCTTTTGACTTTGTGAGGTCTAAGGAGAATATCGCGGACCCTTTGACGAAAGGCTTGTCCAAGGAGATAGTTAGTAATGCATCGAGGGGGATGGGAATTAAGCTCATCAATTAAAACTTGCCATGAAGGATACTCAATCTTGCTGACTAGAGATCCCAAGATCAAGGTTTTGAATGAGACAACTAATTTGTGGCAGGTAAAAATTAAACATTATCAGAGAATTATTTTCTCTGTCCCTTCCCTATGGTGTAGACGTGATCGTGTGACTGCATGTGAGGATGACTTATAGTAAAGTCTTAATGAGTTCTATAGTTTCAATTGAAGATTGAAATGGGGTGTAGCAGTTAACACTCTTGATAGAACTCACCTATCTGAATGAGGAAGTGGGTCACTTCCTATGAGAATTGAGCTGATTATCTAGAGCATTCTGAGAAACGGGATATGTCCAGGGCCAAAACGGCCAAAACGGCGTGAACTTAACATCGCTCTTGAGAGATATCTCGCGTAAGGAGCTATTGATGAATTACACCAAACGATGGCAGTTCAAGACATCGCAATCACTGTCCATCAAGTAGTTCCGGTACTTCTCACTAAGCAAAGGTTCAATTCCATATGGACACCTATTGCTTAAGAGGTATTTCTCGTTTTCCGGTTTTCTGATTTATCGCTTTCTTCATTCATGTGGGGGATTGTTAGAATTAAAAAGTGATTTATTACCAAAAATTATTTTGTTACCTAATTTATCTTGATGGGACCAAAGGGTACTAGCCTATATTGAGGGTGGAAATAACAAATCCACTTTTCACTTCTATGTGAATGAGAAACCTTTGGTTTGTCCCACATTGGAAAAACCAAGGATGAAGTCTATCCATATTACCACAAAGGTTGCACCTAAGGGAAAAACTTGTGTATTGGATATGGACTAAGGGAATGGGCTATCAAGACGTGTGCTGGCATGTGCCTGACGAGTGCCCGGCGTGAGCTCGACGTGTGCGCAGCGTGTGCCTATCAAGACTTAATGGTTTTTTATTTTAAATTCCTATAATCAATATTAAAACCGTTTTATTATTTATGGAAATTTATGGGAATTAAATAAAAAGATTTTTCATAAATACATTTTAATTCTCTTCTCTCAAATTTGCCTATAAAAGAAAAAGAAAAATTTCATTTTCAACTTACCCCAGACTCAGCTACTATCCTGTCGTCTTTTCCCCTCTTCCTTCTTTGTTTTGAGCACGTAGATAAAATTTATTCTTTCTTATTCTGCTGTTAAGTTCGCAACGGGCCAACGATTTTTTGCTTGCTGGGTTGGTATCAGGTGGTTTTATCCTGGATTCGATTTGTCCTCACTAGTGGTATAGCAACACTCTTTCTAGAGGTGTACCCGACAAATATCGAGTTAAGGAAAGTCTGTTGAACAGGCGACTCCATCTTCCTGTGTGTGTGTTTGTCTGAAGTCTGTTGTTGTTTCTTCTAACCCTTAACTATCTTCAAGCTTCTGTTTGGTTTGTTCTATGTTACAGGAGCTTTCTCTAACAGAAACCTCTTTCTATTAAGGAAACTAATGTTATTTGAGTGACAAACAACCCAATCTTGATTAACAAGGTTTTAAAGTACTTTAAATATGTTATCATGTTTACTAAATTAGTTAAGTCATAAACTTGTAAACCAAGTAATTACCTTTCTGGAGTCTTTTTTGTTATCTATATATATATATAATTGATCATCTACATTATCTGTGTGTGGAAAAATAATCTATATAATCGATTTTCAAGATGGTATCTGAGCAGTTTCGATCCTTTGGTGACCGAGTTGAATTCATATTCTTATATAATCAACCCGGAGGCTATATTGACCCTCGCTTCCCAAATCATGTTTGTCGGTTACATCGATCTTTTAATGGATTAAAACAGGCCCCTCATGCCTGGTATCAGCGACTTAGTGCTCATCTTCTCCGTCTCGGTTTTATAAGTTCCAAAGTTGACACCTCTTTATTCATATGCCGAGATAACAATAGTATTACTTATGTTCTTGTCTATGTAGACGACATTATTGTCACTGACTCCTATACCTTTTTGATTCAACGACTTATAAGTTACCTAAATAAGGCTATCTTAATTAATGACGTTGGTGATTTATCTTATTTTTTGGGTATTGAAGATTACTGCTCTTCTTCGGGTCTATTTCTATCACAACGGAAGTATACCATGGAACTTCTCTTACGAGCTAAGATGGATGGTGCCAAACCAATTTCGACTCCTTTTGATCCTAAAGTTGTTTTATCTGGGTATGGAGGTTCTAAATTTGTTGATCCAACTCTTTATAGAAGTATTGTTGGGGCAATTTATGCGACCTGATATATCCTTTGCTGTTAATCGAGTTTGTCAATTTATGCATGATCCTAAAGAGGATCATTGGGATGCTGTGAAGCGTATCTTGCAGTATCTTAAGGGAACATATGATTATGGTTTATTCTTGCGGGCAGATCCAAATCCCAAGTTAAGTTCTTTTGCTGATTATACTTTTCGTTGGAATGCATTTAGTGATGCCGACTGGGCTGGTTGTCCTGATTTCCGCAGATCTACTAGTAGTAATTGTATATTCTTAGTCTCGCGTTTTTTAGGGAAACCCAAAAAGAATTTGGGACGACTAATAAAACAAAATAGGGTCACTACAAAGTAATATCAACACACCCCTTATCCATACATTTTTCATAATGATTAATCTATCCTTGCTTAGTTAGTTACTTAATTTTAATTATGTTAGTGTTAGAAAAAATCATTTGAGTGATAGTTTAAAAATAAAATAAAGAGTGTGCTAGAGAAGAAGAAATTTGGAAAAAATAGGTTTACCTAAAATCAATAACAAAAATGAATGAGTATGAAGAAGAAGGTGGGAAACATCATTAAGAATATCATGTTGAAGGTTCAATAACGATTAGAGATGAAGATTGAATGCATTCAGTGCCATTAATGTCCCAGAATCGGTAGATAATAAAGTACGTTATCTGCCAATTATACTCTTCTGTTCCAAAATAGAAGCACAATCGGTAGTTTCGTGATGTTCATTATCTACCGATTGTGATAGTTTCCCCAAAAATAAATTCTTCCAAAACTAGTAAAATTTCAAGTTTATCTACTTTCATAATCGGTAGTTTCCCGATGTTCGTTATCTACCGATTGTGATAGTTGCCCGAAATTTAATTTTTTTCAAAATTAATAAAACTTTGAATTTCTCTGCTTTCACAATCGGTTGTTTCATGATTTTCATTATCTACCGATTGAGGTAGTAGCCCCAAATTAAAATTTAGCAAAATTAATAAAATTTCGAATTTCTCTACTTTCACAATCGGTAGTTTCGTGATGTTCATTATCTACCAATTGTGAAAGTAGCCCCAAATACAATTTTTGCAAAACTTATCAAATTTCGAATTTTTATGCTTTCACAATCGGGTAGACACAGGTTCATGTTATCTACCTATTATGCTTAACTTTTAGTACATAAAAATTGAATTTGTTGACACAAAAATAATCGGTAGATAACGATCACCTGATTATGGTTGATGTTCTTTATTTCTTAAGAACGTCAACCATAATCGGTGGGTAAAATCAACTTTTTACCTACCGATTATGTTTCTACAACTGTAAATCCTAGAAAAAATTTCGATCAATTTTTTGATTTCAAGCAATAAAATCTAAGTTTGGACACAACTACTATCATTTTTCAGTTTTGTTTGTTTAACTCGAATTTGTTTTGATGTTCTAAGTTTCAACTTCAGGGTTAATGAATTTTGGTTTTAAGTTCAAACAATTAATCCTAAAGTTTGTTTGGTCGATGATGTTTGATTTCAATCAAAATGAAAACGATGAATTTTCTTTTTCAATCGGTAGATATAGAGAAGAAGAAGAGGAGTATTCAAAATGAATCTGAAAATAAATGATATAGGTTTAAGTTTAGTGTAAAGGTAAAGGATAGTATAAAATTTTTCTATTTTTAAGATACCCCATATCCACCTTCATTAGATGAGACTAAATTAGTAGCCCCCAAAATATTTTTGAGTAGCCTTTAAAATTGGTAGGATTCTTAGGTCCTAATTTAATCTCGTGGAGTGCTTGCAAACAACCTACAATATCATGTTCAAGTACCGAAACTGAATATAAAGCACTTGCTACTACTACAGCAGAACTTATTTGGATTCAATCTATTTTGCATGAATTAGAAATCTCTACATCCATACCCACCCTATGGTGCGACAATCTTGGAGCTACATACCTCACAGTTAATCCGGTTTTCCACATGCGCATTAAACATATTGAGATTGATTATCATTTTGTTCGAGAAAGGGTCACATGTCGTCAACTTGATGTTCGTTTTATCAATATAAAAGACCAGCTTGCTAACATTTTCACCAAGAGTCTTGGGCCTACTCGTCATACGGATTTACGAAGCAAGTTAACCGACCGCTTAACTTGAGGGGGGCGTATTAAGGAAACAAATGTTACTTGAGTAAGAAACAACCCATTCTTGAGTATCAAGTTTTTAAAGTTCTTTAAGTATGTCTTTTTGTTTGCCTAATTAGTTAAGTCATAGACTTGTAAACCAAAAAAATACCGTTCTGAAATCTTCTTTGTTATATATATAACTGATCATCTACATGATGTGTGTGGAAAAATAATCAAAATAATTGATTTTCAAAACTTCCAGTTGGCTGTGAAAGATAATAGTCCCACATTGCTAATATCCCTATAATGAACTTAAAATATAATATGGAAGGGCCACTCTTCTCATTGCCAATTGGTTTTGAGTTGGATGCTCGTAGACTTTAATATGGTATCAGAGCCAGACTCGTACGAGAGTAAACCCTACGGCTACCCGCACATACAATGGTCCACGTGTTAGAGCCCGCAGAGAGTTCCCTACACGTGAAGGGGCGTGTGAAGGATAATAATCCCACATTGCTAAATGAACTTAAAATATAATATGGAAAGGCCACTCCACTCATTGTCAATTGGTTTTGCGTTGGATGTTCGCATGCTTTAACATTGGTCGATTATAGAAAATCATTGTTTTTGTTAAAATAAAATCATTAGAAGTATATTTTTTTAACTATACAGACAGATAAATGTAGGTACTCTGACGTACGCTTCATGCGTAGGCGTATCATTGTTACCATTTGGAGCAAGTGAACAACCAATAAAAAACTAAAATCAGCGGGGGTTCAACAACACCTCGAAACTATACGGGTTAGAATCGCTGATCGAGTATGAGCTCATCGGTACAGCATATAGGTCTGTTGGCTCAGATGCTGAATCTGTGAACTTTCCGTTCTGTTTAGGAAGAAGATCATGCATTATTGAGTGTGTTGATGACGACTCCACTTTTCTCAAACCTTCTAGTTGCATAGAAACTTGTTTCATGGTAGGCCTCTCTCCACCCTTTGGACTGAGGCATCGCTTTGCAAGCTCTCCAACTGCAAGTACTTGCTCTCGATTCCCTTTGGTTGCTACTCGAGTCTCAAGAACACGAAGCATATCATTTCCATTCACCAACGAAATAAAATACGGTATAATGTTTCTTTGCGCTTCATCCCTCTCAAATGAAATGGGAGTTTCTCCTGTTAAGAGTTCTACAAGAACGACACCAAAACTATAAACATCGCTTTTACCTGTCAACTGGCCAGATTGATGGTATTCTGGATCCAAATATCCTAAGGTGCCTTGAACCAACGTGTCTATTTCATTCTGATCCAGCGGATTCAACCTTGATGCTCCAAAATCTGCTACTTTTGCCGTTAAGTTTTCATCTAATAGTACATTAGCTGATTTGATATCTCTATGAATTATGGGTATGGAAGCCGCTGAGTGTAAGTACGCAATTGCACCTGCAGTTTCAGCGGCAATTTTCAAGCGGCTTTCCCAAGAAATTGATGATGACTTAGCATCCTTAGTTTTATGGATATGTTGAGAGAGGGTGCCATTTGAAATGTACTCGTAAACGAGCAAAGGAACTTCAGTCTCTAAGCAACATCCCAAGACCTTCACAACGTTACGATGGTTAACCTGAGTTAAAATAACAAGCTCGTTTATGAATTCTTCAATTTGACTCTCATCAATTATTTTTGATTTCTTAATTGCCACGATACGACTATCGGATAAAGTTCCCTTGTAAACAACACCATGACCTCCACGCCCGAGGATGAGTTTTTCATCATAATTTTTGGTTGCCAATTTTAGTTCTTCTGCTGTGAAGATCTTTGCTGAGGACTCTCCACTACTTCCCTGTGAAGATATTTGTTGCTTTAAAAGTAAGCCTCCGTTCTTATGAAAGAATTTAGCCTTGAGCAGGATCTGGTTTCTCTTCCTCATACTTACGCATAAAAAGAAACTACCAATAATTAAGAAAAAGATGCCTAAACCAATACCTGCACCAGTGGTTCGGTTTAATTTTAATCACTTGAAACAGATTTTACAAGATAATAAGTAGGTGAGATGGATTTTACCAAGAGAGATCTTAAACACCGGGGATGCTTGATTATTGTGAAAGCAACCACTCCCACCTCTTCTCCCATCACCACGACTCCCTTTTGGACAAGAACATTTGTAACTTCCTATGGTGTTTGTACAGATCCCCATACAAGGATTGCTGTTCTGATCCTCACACTCGTTTATGTCTGTTTCATATAGATTAATTTAAGTTGCATTAACGTTGCAGTTGTAATATTCGAAGAAAATTAGTTCCAGTTTCCGTGACAATAGACATGTCTAGTTTATACCTACTCACAAGCCAGAGCATACATCTTAATTCCAAGCTGTTAAGAAATCTTATATAGTGTAAGGAGAAAAATATAAAACTCTCCTTTCATTTTCTTCTTGCTCGGACAGGTGAATAAGAAAAGAGTTTTCTCAATACTCCGTCCGTCCAAATTATATAGGTATAAAAGAGGATTTTGTTAGATTAAAAAAAAAACTTAGAATTTTTAGAAATTTATAATTTTTTTTATATTACGTCTAACTTTTTGATGAAAATTAGAAACATTAAATTAGTTTAAAAATACTACTATCATAAATGAAAATATATATAAAAAAATTATATAAAAATTAAAGTAATATTTATTTAGATGGACAATCAAAAACTAAAACTATACCTATATAATTTAGACGGAAAGAGTAGTTTGTAACATTACATACCTTGGCATCCGGGACTGAAATACGGATTCCCCTCATATCCATCGTTACAAGTGCAACGATATCCTGGATGATTGTCAGGATTGATGCAATAACTATTCTCGTGGCATGAAAAGTTTTCCAACTTCTGAGCTTCTTCGCAAGTCTTATTTCCTATGGCCCAATCAAGTACAATGGGTAAATTTTCTTCTTTACTGATAAAATTTTTCCCATCCAAAATATCCGATGAATTGAATGTATACCGATCTTGTTCCGCTAAGAAAGCATGACTACAAGGATTAAAAGAGGCCATAAACACATCTGAAACATTTCGTAATGTACTGACCGATACTTCAAACTTCGTTAACCCCTTTGGGATGGTAATCTGGCAGCACCCGTTGCCAAAACAAGACTCGTCTTGGATGCTTTGTCTATTCTCGCAATCCGATGAACACGAGCTTTTGTAATTTGTATTTTTTAAGTCACCGGATATAGATCCATACGTATCACAACCGATTGCGAAGAACATGTTTTTGGTATACGATAATGTGAATGATTTCCCAGTTTCCATCCATTCACGTTTGCTGAATATTACATCTCCAGATTCATTGTAACATAAGGTAGCTAGAATGTTTTTAGTGCGAACTTCGCTCTCTGATATATCAATAATCTCAACGTTACCTGTGAAAGGCTTGGGAGGGTTGAATGAAGTATTGCAAGTAAGCCCGATTTCCAACCCTGTTTCACCAATGGAACAATCATCCTGGGGCTGATTCATAATCACAAATGGGTAAGGAATTGAAATATTACCACATTTGGATTGACAACCTGGCTTTGTTTTGTAGAATGAAGGAACAGATGATGAAAATATTGCTATGGGGAAGAAACAGAGTTGCACGAGACACCATAATTTTAGAAGCATTTTGCAATAAATCACCAAATCTGTTATTGGTATAATTGTTGATAGGTTTGATCAATTTTTATTTTGAGAAGAAGCATTCATAAATGTGATCTTATCTATGAAAGTAACAGATTATTTGAAGTCAAGTAGAGGATAGGAGTTTGATATGTTCTTCTCTGATCTTGCCTGTTGCAAACTTTGAAAGGTCAAATTTCATCCAACAAATAAGCTCAACTAATATTGTATCATTCCTGATCCCTCTTCAGGCCTACTACTGCTACTGCTACTGCTACATAATTTCCCTTTTTCTATTGTGTTATTCTTTGCATATTAACTTGAGTAATAAAGAGCATCATTTGAATTGGAATTTAAAACAATAGTCAAATCTACTACTGGTAATCTTATTCTCTTCTAAATATATAAACTAAATTCTTTTCAGGAAAATGTATTTATCCACTTGCTAGTTCAAAATTGACAGATATGGATTATTTTGAGCAACGAATTAGTTTAGCATCATAAGACTAGTTCTTGTATACCAGTTTTTAAGAATAAACATGACATCGAAGCTCCATAGTCAAGATTCTATAACTAGTCTTCCAGACAAGAACTTCCAGAAATAGTAATATATAGTAGCATTAGTTGCACTCGGACTATTACTAGAATAGACTAATCAAAGACTTTGTATGAAATTCTCTCATCAAGAATTTATTTCAGTTTCATTTGAAAGAAGAATCATTTTAGAGAGATCGTCATTCTAGGCTCTGTTTGTGATAACTTATGAGACTGGTGTTTAGTGTATTGTTCAGTCTTTTGTATCCGGTTTTCGTGTGAATTTCAATTGTCCTCATTGGTAATTTGGTATACCCCGGAAGCTTCAATAAAAATAAAAATAAAAATAAAAATAAAAATAAAAATAAAAACAAATAAAAGATTAATTAAATAATTAATTAAATTTTAAATAATTAATTAAATTTAATTAATTAAAAATAAAAATAAACTTATTATGTTTTTTAAATAATTAATTAAATTTAATCAATGAATTATAATTTAACTAATTTAACAACTAATTAAATTAATTAACTCTAATTAAACTAGATGGATAAGAGGTTTTTAAAATTATTTTAAAATATACTTATTTTATTTTATTATATAGCCCTAAATTGTTTTTTTGTAGCCCTCAAAAACCTTAGGATAAATATAGGCTTGAAGTTAACATACAACTCGCTCATTTATGAGTCCGCCACTCATGATCTTAAAAATATGTCATTCGTTTATTTACGCCAATTTTAATCGATAAAGAAAATATATCTCGCTTAATTTGGGGGTGTCTGAATTAGTTGGATAAAACGAAATAGGTCATCTAAAAGGAATTTGTAAAGATGCCTTTTGGCCAAATATTTGATTAGTTTTAATTAAAGTGACGGATCCATAAGGGGTTAAATGGAGTCAGCAGATCCCATTTATTTTGACTTTTATATACTAATTAGTTAGAAATACTAATCTCTAACCCTGTTGGTACCTAAATTTACATCTTTGACCCCTTACAAAGGAATTTTTAAATCTATCATTGATTAATTATATAAATAATTAAGGTAATTAATTATATTAATTTAGTTAAATTAAATATATTCATTATGGTGAGGATTAAAATTCGAGATTTTTTTCTTTTATTTTTTTAATAGTGAAGAAGAGGAGGTTTTGGAGGGGAAAAAGTAAAAACTAGGGTTTAGAAAAATGAATAATTTTAGTAGATAAATTAATATTGGAGAAGCTTCAAATAACAAAGATGATTGTGTTGATGGTAATCTTAACTTATATTTTCAATTGGATTGGGTATATGATCATAAAATCTTAATAGATGAAGCAGAAAATGAGGATGCAAATGAAAAAACCAATGCTCAAATAATGTTTTATTATATCTCGAGCAAATAATGTTATATATATGTATATATTTTTTCTTGGGTATTACCAAAAAAGGATGAGAGCAGAGGTGATCGCTTGGGAAGTATTTATGTATGTTTGTTTGGTCGCATTTTTGTAAAAAATGGCGAGAAATGGATGGTTGTTTAAAAAGTCATCGTATTTTTTTTTTTATCTACCCCAACTTGTTTGGGACTAAAAACCTTGCATAGGCCTCAAGCAAATCCCATATCTTTTGCCAAAATGATTCAATGGTTCCACTTGGGGTCTAACATTGAACTCCCAATGAGAAAGAGGGGCAAGAAACTCTCGCATTCACCAGTAGTCAATGATTTTCTTTAAGTTGAAACTCGCAATTACACTTTTCTTCAACTTGAAACTCGCAATTACACTTTTCTTCAAAATCTCTCGTATTATCCAGAGGCATTCAACTATAAAATTATTCAAAACTTCAAAACCGTTCTTTTTGTTGGAAGTCAAGCCGTAATGGTTTTATTAAAGTCGATGAAATTGAGCTGTAATGCTCAGCTGCTAGTACAATCATTTCACATTTGAATATATTACTAACATCTGAAGAACTCAATACTACAATACTTATAAACTCATACCCAATTATTTCATACAATCAATTAAAGGAAAATGCTTCAAAAAACAAAAACAAAAAAAAATTAAATTAAATTGAAACTTGTGCAGTATTACCGGGGCATGTTCATTGGCATCATCACATCTTTCTCCATACTGTATTGACCAGAGTCACCAGAGGTGTAAGAACTTATTGGCACAGAATAAAGGTCTGTCGGCTCGTCGGTAAATGCTGTAGACTTTTTTTTGTCATGGCTTTGTTGATTTTGAGCTCCAGATGGTTGTCTCTCTGACTTGTTTAAGTTTTCTAGCTCCGTAGATACTTGTTTCATCGTGGGTCTATATTCACCTTTCGTGTAAAGACATCTCCCCGCAAGCTCGGAAACTACAATGATATGCTCGCGACTTGCTTCGTTCGCTACTCGAGGTTCAATAAGCTTAAAGACGTCGTTTCTTTCCATTGCATGAAGGAAAAATGAAGCTAGACTTCTTTGCTCCTGCGATCGATTAAGAGAAAGGGGTTGTTCTCCGGTTAAAAGTTCCACAAGAACTACCCCGAAACTATAGACATCGCTTTTATCTGTCAATTGGCTAGTAAGAAAGTATTCTGGATCTAAATACCCTAATGTCCCCTGAACTAGTGTGTCTATTTGGGTCTGGCCTAGTGTATTCAACCTAGATGCTCCAAAATCTGATACTTTTGCAGTGTAATTTTCATCCAGAAGTATATTGGCGGACTTAATATCCCTATGAATGATGGGTATAGAAGCCGCTGAGTGCAGATATGCAAGTGCTCCTGCACTTTCGGTTGCAATTCTCAGACGGCTTTTCCAAGAAAGGGAAGTTGAGGATGACTTGCCATCCGCCTTGTTGTGGATGTGTTGGAACAGTGTGCCATTTGAAATATACTCGTAGACAAGCAAGGGAACTTCAGTTTCTAAGCAGCATCCCAAGACCTTCACCACATTTCGATGGTTAACCTGAGCCAAAATAACAAGCTCATTGATGAACTGTTCAATTTGGGTCTCATCGATTACCTTTGACTTTTTAATGGCAACTACACTTTTATCGGATAAAGTTCCTGTGAAGGATAATAGTCCCACATTGCTAATATCCCTATAATAAACTT
>JAJJMC010024047.1:2451197-2464929 GCA_023531435.1 Papaver californicum | reverse complement strand
CACTCATTGCCAATTGGTTTTGAGTTGGATGCCCGCAAACTTTAACAGTTCCCAAATAGACTGTTCCAAAACCTCCTGTACCAAGGATCAGTTTATCACTATAATTACTGGTAGCCACTTTTAATTCTTCTGCTGAAAAGATCCTTGTAGCCTCCGCACCACCTTCATATGATGACAATTGTTGTTTTAACAACAAACCACCGTTTTGTTGAAAGAACTTCTCTTTAAGTTCGTGCAGTTTTCTTCTTTTTATGCTCAACTATAACAAAGAGCTACCAACTATTAAAAATAAAAATCCCAAGCCAATACCTGCGTTGACATAAGCTCAATCAAGAAAACTATAATTACAAGTTAAATATTATTCAATCTAAGGGAATAAAGAGTGATGCATACCAAGAGTGACTTTTAATATAGGAAATTCCTTGTTTTTGCGGATGCAACCAATTCCACCTTTCCTCCCATCCCCGTGGTGACCGTCTGGACAACTACAGTTGTAGCTTCCTATTGTATTTGTGCATATCCCTGCGCAAGGATTGTTTTTTTCATCCTCACACTCATTCACATCTGTTTATCCTCCCCCATGAAAAGCAACCAAGCAACACATCAGTCGGCTTATATAACAAATCTAGTTAGCTACAAGATAGAGTAATGATTTTGTACCCTTGACGGGGTTGGAGATATATATAACTCAAATTTGACATTTTGTTCCCCTATGTTTGCTTACAGTTTTCAGCAAAAACATAGATAAAAATGTTTGGTTACGGGTTTCATGGTCTTTTAACTGTTATTTTGAAAATGACATTTGCCTTAAAGAATTGACTAAATTGTAAAAACAGAATTTAGCAATTCATACCTTGGCATCCAGGGCTTAGATATGGATTCCCCATGAACCCTGTGTTGCAGGTGCAAAGATATCCGGGAACCTTGTCTGAATTGCTACAATCACTATTCTTTTGGCAAGCAAATGTCAATAAATCTTTTTGAGCTTCTTCGCACGTCTTGTTACCAATAGCCCAATCAAGCACAATTGGTATATCTCTCCCTTTGGTACGAAAATTTGTACCTATTAAATCTGAAGTACTAAATGTTTACTTATCAAACTCACCGATGAATGAATAACTGCACGGATTGAAGGATAGACTCTCCTTTGTTGAGTTCATAGAATCAGCATAGACTAGAAACCTCTTGATACCTTTTAGGTAATGATACTTGACAACACCCACTTCCAGAACAAGACCCATCTACAACATTTTTTCTAGTTTAACATATCGTGGTGCACTTTGTACTGAAGTTACGATTTGGATCAAGAAAGTACGCCATGGAATAACAACCAATCCCAAATAATTTGTTCCTGGTTGATGAAACTGTAAATGGGGTATTTCTCGTACTCAAGAAATAGGGAGAACTGAAAGATTCATCTAAGGTAACATTACCAGTTTTGTATTGATAACACATCGTAGATGGTGATTTCTTAACACGTAATTCGGTTTCTGATATACTTAACAGTTCATACATGGTACGTTTACCTGAAGTTTTGTTTAGGCCAAGCCATAAGGATGGTTTTGGTGGATTGAAAGATGTATCGCATGTGATGTTGTAGAGCTGTAATCCATCTCCAGTAAAGGAACACCCATTCTCGCCGGGACCTATACCAAATGGGTAAGAAATTGTTAAGTTTCCACACTGAGTTTCGCATCCAGGCTTCGATTTGGGCAATAGAGTTGCTGATGATGTTTGGATTATCCTTGACAGCTGCACCAACAGTAAGAGTTGTAGAAACATATTTGTAGACAACTAGGATGATTCTATTTTTGGTAATTCATTCTTAGCCTTTGATGGAAATAAATTCTGAAGAGAGGATACATCCATATATAAATGGCTCCTGATAATATAAAATGTTGAGAAAAGAAAGAGTTGATTAATTATTGTATAATCCGATTAATTACGTAGCAGTTAGTGTTAGATCATGGATAATACTGATCATTTGACTTTTCTTTGTTCTTTTAGGGCGTTCAACTTGGCTTGGTAATGACTAATGAGGTGACATTATCAACTTGCTGGCTGATCAATTTTTTCTTATCAACTTGCCAAAAAAGAAAATTCATTAATTGTTTGCATACATGAGTTATGCTTAGATAATGCATGCAAAAATTCAACGACCTTTGTGGGTGGCTAAGTACTGACATTTTATATTTTGGGATCGGAAGATGATTGATTTCATATCGTAATCCATATATTTCAAGTTCATGAAGTAGCATGCATGATTCTGTTCTTCTCCATGAGAATGAAAAAAGCTTATTCCTCTGAGATTTACTTTTATTCTTCTATTATGAAGTGCGTTTTAAGCTTTTCCATCGAGTGATACACTCGTTCAAACTAATTAAAAGTAACCAATGTATGCCGAAGACAATGACTCTAAGAAATTAAGGCCCATTTAGTTTGGTGATGTCTGGTATTTGCAACAAAGTCTCCTAAATTCAATCTAGAGTTTATTTTTGATGTTTGCAACTAATTATTATATTATACTCCCTCCGTTTCAACAAAAATATTACTATCACTTTCTAATTTTTAGTGTAAGAACAGATTAAAATAAAAAATAGGCTAAAAATAGAATAAATATGTTTTTGAACCTCTCTTTAAAATTAAAGGTGGATGTTTCCGCGCGAATCTCGACAATTACTTGTTCTGATTCTACATATCGATCGTTTTGAACTAAAAGAAAACTTTTTGGTGGAATATTCACATTATGTAGAATATCCTGACTCTCAATAGTTACAAATAGGTCTATATAACATAGAAAAGCAGGATATCCATGACGTGTGCGTGTGGGATGAACCAAATCTTCATTGAATTTTATTTTTCCGTTAGAAGGAGCTCGAATAGGCTATCAAATGCCTGGCCGAAGTAGGGACTAATTCTTAGAGGACCGTGGATGAGAAGCTAGATGGGCACTTCCTTTTTATTATCAGTTTCTTGATCAACACAAGGCACATGACCCATATTCACTACTGAGATCCAGGAGAGTAATAGCAGGTCTTTTCTTCCTTCGCTGGGGAATTCTTATCTTGGGGACTAGCTCGGCCCTACTGTAGTTGTGGGATCTTTCTACCTGCTCTAAGCGGTCACTTCAGCAGTAGTTCCATTTTATAAAAATAGGCTAAAATGAAAAAGTGATAGTAACATTTTTGCTGAAACAGATATAGTATTTATTATTATGTGATTTTTTTAATTGAAAGAAAGATATTATTAGATAAGAGAAGAATTTACAAAAGTTCTACTAGACGTAGAAAAAAAAACAAAAACAAAATAAAAACAGAACTATCATGTTAATGGAAAACAATGTCCCAGTTAAGAACTGAATTAGTAACGTTCAGGTGAGTCTCCCATGAAATAACTAAAAATTTTACATTTCACATAGGTGACTGTCAGTCTTACAGTTTCTCTCCTTCCACATAGGTTAGTCTAATGGGGTATTTGACTTTAATCTGTTCTTTAGAGCGTCCACATTGCGGTTGGCTTTTGACGGACCAAATCTATTAATGGTCTTTGGTCCGTCAAAAGCCAACCGCAATGGGACGATCATTAATGGTTTTTAGTCCGTTTTTTCTACTGTTCACGACCAAAAATGGTCTCAAAACCGGACAAAACGAGTTATAGTCGCGTAGTCATGCAGTGAACCGTCTGATTCTAGGCGGACATGTAGTGAACCTTCTGGTGGTAGGCGCTCATCTAGCGTAACGCTTCAAAATACGGGCGTTAACCAAAACTCCGCCTGACGAAGCGTTCACCCAAGGTTACGCCTGATGAAGCGTGCGTCTAGGATCACGCCCACTAACAGGCGGTAACCAAATCACCGTCTCATTGAAGCGTAATGCTAGAGATTCGCCCAGACAGGGTGTAAGGTTAGATTTGTATACATTGTAATGTTTTGTTAATTAAATTTGTATATATATGTTTAAAGATTAAACATATGATTATGAAATAGACATATTAGGTTTTACAAGTTGTAATTTTGGAATTAGGTATAATTCTAGGGTTTATGGAAGTTGTAAATTGGGTATAAAAAATTGTTAAGACTTTGTTGAATTGAAGTTAGAATTGGTTAATTTGAGTTGGGTTGTGGTTAATTTTATGATTAATTGATTTGATATGATTGTTTATGAAATTTAGGAATTATGAATGTTTATATTTTATAATGAATGTTTATGGAATTTTAGAATTAGAGAATTATGATGAATTTTTGTAAAGTTGATGATTTGATTAGTAATGGACTATTTTGTGAATCATGAATTTTATAATTTGGATGATTTAAAAATGTTTCTACATTTGATTATCTAATTAGAGAATTACTTTTGTAATGATGAAATTAGTATTTTTGTGGATTTATGGATTAATGTAGAGTTTTATATTTGTGTATTGTGAGGATTACTCTTGATTTTGAAACTTGCATGTACCGTTTGCACAAATGTTGAGAAATGTCAAGGCGAGATTCGTTGGTCGAAAAAAGAGGAACAAAAAAGCTAAAACTGTTGAGGATCCAGAAGTAGACCCTACTACTGAATAAATGTTCAATGTTCCCGGGTTGGCGAGATTCGTTTGATGTTCCACCGATTCAAAATTCAAGTATTTACATCGTGATTCCCTCAAATCGGTCATTCAAACCTATCCAGGTATTACAAAACACAACCCTAGGGTTAAATACATTATTGAAAAGGTAGGATGTGACCGTTTATTGACCATGGATGTAGTAGATTCCTCACATGCATTGATTGACTACATTGTTGAGCGTTTTTGGGATACCACGAACACTTTTCACTTCTCCTTTGGTGAGATGGGGTTCACACCGCTTGATTGGGTCATGTTAACAGGATTAAGTATTGGTTTTGGTAGTGGTATTCCGTATGACTCGGCGAAGTACCATTTTGAATATGTCCGGGCGCATATTTTTCCAAAAATTAAAGATAGTGAATTTTGTAAAAGAGAATATATTCCCGCACAGTGGGTTTCAAATGCAATTACGGTTGCATTTTTGAGCACATATTTTGATCCACGAACGTTGGTTGCGGCTAACGATGATAGCATACTTGTTGAGAGAGTGGTGAGAGCCTTTTGTATGTATGTTTTGGGATAATTTTTATTTTTCAATGCTAAAAACTATATTGATGCAGGATGGTTAGCTGCTTTTAGGGATCTAAATGCAGTTGGCAATTATGACTGGGGTAGTGATGCTTTTGCGAAATTGTATTCCGGACTCGCCGCATCCGATAGGGGACAAAAGTCACTATCCGGACCCTTCCAAATATTTGAGGTAAATTTCTTAGTCTATTTATATTTCCTTTGAATGTTTATTTGTTGGTAATTTATTTATTTGGTTGGTTGTCTTCACATTCTAGTTTTGAGGGTACAAATATCTGGGTATATGTCGAACAAAGATCCCAACGAGTGAGAGTGAAGCAATGTGGCCTAGATGTTCTCGGTGGAAGGGTACAAGAAGGAAGAGCATTGATATTGTTCGATCTAGGACTTTTCTTAATCAATTGACTTTAGACGATGCGACCTGGAAACCATGGGATTCCGCCATCTTAGTCCTTGACACTGATATTTGACGGAAAGCATCGGAGCTCTTAGAGAAAAGGGTTATATTTTCTTGGCTAGGCACTGTGACTTGATAATTTATTTTCATATGACTGTTCTTTATTTATTGGATTTTTGGATAGTTAATTGGTTTATTTTTTAATAGTTATTATCTTTGCACAACATAACGTGTACCTCGGAGAACGATGTTGGAGGCAAAAACATTATACTTTAGCGTTCCCAGTAACCCACCTTCTCATATTACCAACCTCAACAATGACGAATCTAATGAGCTGAAGGAAAACAATTTGGTCCCTGCAAGTGAATTAATGCAAGCTGTTACGTATGAAATATACAAGTATGCTGGTGACCATATTAAACACAACATCCAAGAACCTGATGAACATGTACCCATTCCTCCTCAACAACAACTGTCATTACGTAAATATACTACAAACCTTAGGTTTTTTAGTATATAAAAATGCGTGAGAGTGTGGTTTTTTTTTAATAAAAGGTCGAAGCTTATGGTATGGTTCAACAATATGTTGATTTTGCGCAAGAGTTTCGTAAGTTTAGGTTAAATGAAAAGAATGAGAGGATGAATTTTATCATGGCAAAAAATGAAGAAATACGGGGTCAACAAAATCACATCAATAATTTGGAGTTACAGCTGGCCAATTTTCGTACGCAACAACCACAGCTTGAGTTTGACATTTTTTCTCAAACAATGCCACCATAAATGTGGAATACCATGGGTCAGGGATCATCATCAACAATCCAATCAGTTAATTACACATCGAGATCATCTTTGCCTCTTTTTATGCCACCGCGCTCGACGCCTGAGAATCAAGATACAGATGGATAGTCTTTCATTTGCATTATATTGTCATTCGAACATACATTTATTATATTTGATTTATCTTTATCTGATTGGAATTGTCATTTCAAAAGACTTTTCTTATCTTTGCTTTGTCTTTTACATGATTTGTGTTGTCATCTCCAGAGATATTTTTAATCTTTGCTTTGTCCTTTCTATCTGCTTTGTATTGTCATTTCAAAAAGATATTTAATTTTTCCTTTGTCTTTTTTTAGCTTGGTCTTGTCATCTTAACCGACATTTCCTTAGATGCAGATTTTTAATCTTTCTATCTTATGTTTGATGCGTCTATTCACCTCACTTGCCTTAACTCAAATTTTAAAAATACCAACAATGTGTAGTCATATCAACACTCAAAGACTTATCTTAATGTGGAAATGAGAGATAAATCTGCATCTAAGGAAACCCGATGAAAATCAGAAAACGAGAAATACCACTTAGGCAATAGGTGTCCATAAGGTCTTGAACCTTTCCTTAGTGAGAAATTACTGGAAATACTTGATGGACAGTGAACGCGATGTCTTGAGATGCCATCATTTGGTGTAGTTCACCAATAACTTCCACGCGTGATATCTCTCTAGGTGCTTTCAAGTTTGTGCCGTTGTGTCCATTTTGGCCCTGGACGTATCCCGTTTCTCAGAATGCTCTAGAAAATCATCTCAATTCTCATAGGAAGCGACCCACTTCCTCATTCACATAGGTGAGTTCCATCAAGAGTGTTTACTGCTACAACCCACTTCAATCTTAAATTGAAAATAAAGAACTCATTAAGACTTAATAAAAAGTCATCCTCACATGCAGTCACACTATCACGTCTACACCATAGGGATGGGACAGAGAATGAAATTCTCTGATAGTGTTTCCTTTAATCCACCACAAATTAGTTGCGTCATTCGAAACCTTGATCTTGGGATCTCCAGTCAGCAAGGTTGGGTATCATCCATAGCAAGCTTATTTGATGAGCTTAAGCCCCATCCCCCTCGATGCATTACTAACTATCTCCTTGGAGAAACCTTTCGTCAAAGGGTTCGCGATATTCTCCTTAGACCTCACAAAGTCAACAGAAATAACGCCAGTTGAGATTAGTTTTTTTAGGGAATTATGCCTTCTACGATTGTGTATAGACTTCCCATTATAGTTACTGTTTTTAGCATTAGCTATTGCAGCTTGACTATCACAATGTATAAATATAGCTGGCATAGGCCTATGCCAAAGAGGAATATCTTCTAACAAGTATCTTAGCCAAGCGGCTTCCTCTCCTGCTTTATCTAACGCAATAAACTTTAACTCTATAATGGATCGAGCTATACATGTCTGTTTGGAACTGTTGTGTTTTAGAATAGTGGTAAAAAGTGTTCGATTCTCGAACTTGTGAAGGTAATGATTTTAGAAAATAATGGACTTAATCTAATTAAATAAAAATCAGGAAAATAAACTAGAGATGATTTTTAGAAAATATGGAGAAAACCAGGAATCAGGATTCAGTTATTTCCAACAACTATGTGATTAATCGGGTAATTCTTTTTTTAAATAAATTAATGCTCAAATATTGCCAAAATAGGTTTTTATGCAAACAAGCAGAGGTAAATCACAAGCATGGGCCATCAATGGTCGTCAACCCAGCATGACCCATCAAATAAAAGCACAACTGCTGAAAGAAAACCGTTTTTCTGTTTCGAAACTATGCAATTTTAACAAGTAAAGAATTGTAAATAATTAATTAAAAATAGACTTACCACATAAAATTGAGAGAAAAACCTCCTCCATCATCCCAGTAAATAAACTTAGCTCATGGTGAAGAAAACTTGCTCAAAAGATCTTTTCATTGCTCAAAAAGTCGATTACAAGGTTGAATAATGGTGCAACAGTCAAACAGCAACGCTTAAAAACGTCACCAGACAGGGTTCAACTGTTGCCGCGAGATTCAAACAGGAAAAGAGAGAGAAGCAACAGTGACGGTGACAGTTCAAATTAGCAACAGATATAAATGTAACAGAGTCTTCTTCTTCGGTGATGGCTGGGATGAAGAGTAGTGACCGGCCGGTGCAGCAGCAGTGACCGGCGGTGATCGGCCGGTGACGGAAGTGGCCGGAATTATGCTGGAATGATCTCTAGGGCTGCGTGAGTGCTTCTAAGCCCCTCTCTTCATATATATAGGCTTTGGGAACCCTTGGGAGTGTCCCAAACCTGGTAGAACTCGGCAAAATCCTTATAAATCCGATTTCTAATCAAAAGAGGAACAAGTATCAAATCCCGGCCAAATTCAACTTTTCTGAGCTAATTTCGCGGCATTCTTTGCTGTTTCTCGATGGTACTGGACTCCAATTGTGATTGGGTTACTTCTAATTGCTTCAAATCCCACCAATTTCGTGATTCTCTCGTGTCCAGAACTTTCTCCGGGCTTCTGCCGATTCCGATGAGTTGGTGACTCGGTTTGACTGAGTTGACCGAGTTGACCCGGGCCGATTCTAAGGTGCCCCTTATCCATTCTTGGGGTGCCAATAACACTTGTCCCAGGTGCCTTTAACACTTTTTGAGCCGATTTTTCCACAAATCTTTATTCTTCTAATGTACCTACAAAAGCATAAAAACACGTAATAAACGCAAAATCGAATACTAACTCACTAGAAATTAAGGTGCAAATTAGACACTAAAATGTGTCTGTCAGGAACTCTTCCAAGATACAGACCCGCATGCTAGAGTGAACATATATCCACTCGTAGACTTAGACTCCTCTGAGTCTGATATCCAATTTGCATCACAAAATCCTTCAAGAACCACAAGTTATCTCTCATAACTTAAACAAAAGTTTAAAGTGTACTTCAAGTACCTTAACACTCTAATAAGTGCATCCCAATGTTCCTGCCCTGGATTACAAGTATACCTACTTAACCTACTCACAACATAAGCAATGTCTGGCCTCGTACAGTTCATCAAATATATCAGACTTCCTATGACACGTGAATATGCAAGTGGTGAAACTCCATTACCCTTATTCTTATTAAGTCTAAAACAAGGATCATACGGAGTACAAGCAGGTTTACAATCAAACTGGTTATACTTTCTCAGCACAGATTCTACATAATGAGATTGACTAAGACTATATCCATTAGAATTTCTTCTAATCTTCATCCCTAAGATCACATCAGTGAGGCGTAAGTCTTTCATGTCAAAGTTCTCATTTAGCATGTTCTTAATGGAATTAATTACATCCATGTTTGTACCAAGTATAAGCATATCATCAACATACAAGCATACGACAACACATGCATCATTCACAAGTTTAGTATAAACACACTTGTCAGATTCATTAATTTTAAAACCACTAGAATTCATTACATGATCAAATTTTTCATGTCACTGTTTAGGAGCTTGTTTCAAACCATATAAAGATTTTTTTCAGTTTACAAACTTTGTTTTCACAACCTTTCACTACAAAGCCCTCAGGTTTGTCCATATAAATTTTTTCATCCAATTCACTATTTAGAAAGGCTGTTTTTATATCCATTTAATGTATCTCTAAGTTATGAATAACATCAATAGCAATTAACATCCTAATGGAAGTAATTCTCGTAACAGGTGAATAAGTATCAAATAAATCTACACCTTCTATCTGTTTACAACCTTTATCTACTAATCTAGCTTTGTATTTTTCCACAGTTCCATCTATCTTACGTTTCCTTTTAAAGATCCATTTATAACCTATGGGTTTACACCCTAGAGGTAAATCTACAATCTCCCAAGTATCATTCTGTATAATGGAATCCATTTCACTAATGGTAGCTTCTTTCCACCATGGAGCTTCGGAAGAAGTCATGGCTTCTCTATAAGTATGTGGATCAGTCTAAGCTAAGCATGTTATGAAGTCTGGCCCAAAAGATTTTTCAGTTCTAAGTCTTTTACCTCTTCTAGGATCAAATTCATCTGCATTTTCCTCTAAAGGTAATGTCTGACTAGTGGAAGGGACATCTAGGGGATCAACACAAATCATACGAGATTCAAATTTCAATGGAAACACATTTTCAAAGAAAACAACATCCCTAGGTTCCATAATAGTACTCACACCAATTTCAGATATTTCAGAACTCACAACCATAAATCTATATACAGTAGTGTGTTCAGGATACCCTATGAAGACACAATCAACAGTTTTGGGTCCTATCTTGATTCTCTTAGGTGGAGGAATGGACACCTTAGCCAAACACCCCCCACACTTTAAAGAATGCATAAGAAGGTTGTCTACATTTCCATAACTCATATGGAGTTTTGTCTGATCCTTTAAAGGATACTCTGTTCAAGAAATAGCAAGCTGAGAGGACGACCCTGCCCCCCCCCCCCCCCCCCACACACACACAAGTTTGCAGGTAGTCCTGAACTAATTAAAATGGCATTCATCATCTCCTTAAGGGTTCAATTTTTCCGTTCAGCCACACCATTAGATTGTGGTGAGTAAGGAGGGGTTACTTCATGTATAATTCCGTGTTCTATGCAAAAATCTCTTATAGGAATTACATATTCCCCACCACGGTCAGACCTAACAGTTTTAATGGTAGCACTCATTTGGTTTTCAACTTCTAGTTTATATATCTTAAATGCTTTTAAGGCATCATCCTTACCTTTAAGTAAATAAATATGACAGTACCTCGTACAATCATCTATAAACGTGACAAACCATTTCTTACCACCTCTAGTTTGAACTGATTTCATGTCAACTAGGTCTGAATGAATTAATTCTAAGGGTTTAGAATTTTTCTGAATATTTTTCCTATAAGATTTTTTAGCATATTTTGATTCTACACATATTTCACATTTATGTTTATTTTCCAAACTAAATTTGGGTATGCAGCCTATGCTAGCTAGTTTATTCATTGGTTTATAGTTTACATGACCAAGTCTACCATGCCAAACATTCAATGACACACAAACATAAGAAGAATCAATTTTATTCATTTCAACAGAGGTTACATTTAGTTTGTAGACACCCTCAGTCTTATAACCCTTTCTTACATAGTTCTTACCCTTAGTGAAAATAACTTTCCCAGATTCAAAAACAAGTTTAAAACCGTTATCATCTAATACACCACAAGATACAAGATTTTTGCAGATGTCCGGAACATGAAGAACTTCATTCAATGTGAGAGTTTTGCTAGAAGTGAACTTTAGCCCAACTTTTCCTTTTCCCGCAACCTGTGCTGCAGACGAGTTATCCATGTAGAGTTTCTCCCCTTCCCCTACCTTCTGATATGAGGTGAACATATCTTTGTTTCCGCAGACATGCTTGGTAGCACCAGAGTCTACCCACCAGTCTCTCACATAGGTTACGAAATTGACTTCAGACACCGTGCCAGAAAACTCGATCTTGTTGTTTTCAACCAAATTATCATTGTTCTTCTTATTATTAAAGTCCTTACGTTTTATACAATGCATTGCCATATATCCAGGAATTCCGCAAACATAACACGCACCTTTAATTTTACCAATGTCAGATTTGGGTTTCGGGAAAGTGCCTTTTTTGTGCGGACCAGGCTTCCGGTTGCTGTCTCCCTTTTCAGTATTGGAAGACTTGTGCTCACTGACATGAGATTTGTTGGACATGTCCCTTGCGGAAGATACATTCTTGTTCTTGGAGCATAACAATTCTTCCACTTGAATCTTCTTACCCAATCAACCATACTGACTTCACCAGTTTCATGTCTCAATCTTTTTTTATATTCAGACCATGAAGAAGGTAATTTCTCAATCACAGCAGACACTTGAAACGTTTCATCAATCACCATACCTTCATCAATAATTTCATTGATAATGCACTGAAGTTCAAGGAATTGGTCAACTAATAATTTTTCATTTGTCACTTTGTATTCAAGGAACCTGGATACCAAAAACTTCTTACTACCAGCAGTTTTCGCTTCATATTTTGCTTCTAAGGCAGCCCATAAGTCAAACGCAGAAAAGTTTTCTTTTGCGTTATAGAAATCATAAAATGCATCTTCTAAACAGTTCAGAATATGGTTTTTGGCCATATAGTTCTGTCTACTCTAACTTTCTAACTCTCTTTCATTTCCCGCATCAATTAAACTATCATCAAAAGATTTCAGAACTAATTCATCAAGCATGTAAAAACTTAGAAAGAACAACATCTTGGATTGCCATCTTTTTGAAATCTTTGCCATTGAATTTTTGTGGTCTGTCTACATCACTTTTAGCCATTGAAACAGAAGAAATAGATATTGTGTTAAGATTGTTGTATCTGCAACAATGAAAAGCACTAAACAGAAGAAAATTATTAAGGTTAATGATAATCTCTGATTGATACACCCAATGGAAAGAGCCACCTGCTCAGCAAATTGTCCTTAACACAATAGTCCTTGGATACTCCTCAAGAATGAGAGATGATATGACCCAACAGAGGAGATGTGTCCAGGATAGAACTGCCCGTTATGATTTGTATAAGCACAATACAAATCACCCTCAAACGAACTTAACATCAAAATAGAAGGATGGGAAATAAACAAGCAATGTGCGCAAAGCAAAACAAGAAGAGGGGAAAAGAGCTAGTGATAGTAGCCTGCTCTGGAGTAATTTGAAATGAAGAATTTTGCTTTCTTTTATAGGTAAAGATGGAGTAAAATCATTGAAGTAATAAATGAAAATAAATTTTATATTTAATAAAAAATTATGTGCGAAATTTAATTTTGAAACGGTAATAAAACGGCCAAAATTTATTTTTCATTATGAAAAAATTTATACTCGCCTGGTCAGACGCCCCCATATTTAAAACAAAACTTAATGAAATAAAATATGTTTAAAAAACGTAAGTCTTGGTTGGCCCGCAGCCTTAGCTACGCCCGCATCTGCAAGCATACTCATTCCCGCAGCAGTAGCCACAGTCACACCCGCAACCGCAACCGCAACCATAACCACAACCACAGCTGCAGGTCCGCAAGTCCACAAGTCCACAAGTCTGCAAGCCACAAGACGCAAAGCGCAAGACGCAACCGCACGCGCACCCGATCCCGAGCGTGCGTGCTTCGGTGCAAAGCACCGCGCATGTGTGAAAAGTATGTTTACTTCAACTAGCCCATTTCCTTAGTCCTCCCCCAACCAAAAAGGATTCTAAACCCTAAGGGCCCTCCCTTAGATGCAATTTTTGTGGTAATAAAGAGAGGATTTATCTTTAGTCTCTCCAATGTGGGACTAAAGGTTCATTCACAAAAGTGAAAATGAGCTAGTGTTCCTTAGTGATCCATTGGTCCTAAGATCCATTCCTACCAAGACCAATAA
>JAJJMC010024047.1:2429742-2451187 GCA_023531435.1 Papaver californicum | reverse complement strand
CTTAGTGATCCATTGGTCCTAAGATCCATTCCTACCAAGACCAATAATTCATTTTAAGTTCATTTTCTCCAAAAATCCCCTACATGAATGAAAACCCGATGAAAATCAGAAAGCGAGAAATACCACTTAGGCAATAGGTGTCCATAAGGTCTTGAACCTTTGATTAGTGAGAAATTACCGGAACTACTTGATGAACAGTGAACGCGATGTCTTTAACTGCCATCGTTTGGTGTAGTTCATCAATAAATTCAACGTGTGATATCTCTCTAGATGCTGTCAAGTTCGTGCCTTTGTGTCCATTTTGGACCAAGACGTATCCCGTTTCTCAGAATGCTCTAGAGAATCAGCTCAATTCTCATAGGAAGCGTCCCACTTCCTCATTCAGATACGTGAATTCCATCAAGACTGTTTACTGCTACATCCCACTTCAATCTTAAATTGAAACTATAGAACTCGTTAAGACTTAATAAAAAGTCATCCTCACATGCCGTCACATTATCACGTCTACACCATAGGGAAGAGACATAGAATGAAATTCTCTGCTAGTGTTTCCTTTAACCCACCACAAATTAGTTGTCTCATTCGAAACCTTGATCTTGGGATCTCTAGTCAGTAAGGTTGAGTATCCTTCATGGAAAGTTTATTTGATCAGCTTAAGCCCCATCCCCCTTGATGCATTACTAACTATCTCCTTGGACAAACCTTTCGTCAAAGGGTTCGCAATATTCTCCTTTGACCTCACAAAGTCAACAGAAATAACGCCAGTTGAGATTAGTTGTTTTAGGGAATTATGCCTTCTACGAATGTGTATAGACTTCCCATTATAGTTACTGTTTTTAGCATTAGCTATTGCAGCTTGACTATCACAATGTATAAATATAGCTGGCAGAGGCCTATGCCAAAGAGGAATATCTTCTAAAAAGTATCTTAGCCAAGCGGCTTCCTCTCCTGCTTTATCTAATGATGTGATTTTATATAGTGGTAAAAAGAGGTTCGATTCTCGAACTTGTGAAGGTAATAATTTTAGAAAATATTGGACTTAACCTAAACTAATAAAAATCAGGAAAATAAACTAGAGATGATTTTTAGAAAATATGGAGAAAACTAGGAATCAAGATTCAGTTATTTCTAACAATTCATGTGATTAATCATGTAATTCTTTTTAACAATTTAATTCAAGTTTGCCAAAAATATGTTTCCTAAAAGAATAATTGTAAATCCTAAGCATGGGACATCAAGAGTAATTAACTAAGCATGACCCATCAAAAGAGAACACAACTATTTAATAAAAACCATTTTTTTCTAATTTAAATCCATGCAAATAATAATAAAAGAATTATAAATAATTAATTAAAAATAGACTTACCACATAAAATTGAGAGAAAAACCTCCTCCATCATCCCAGTAAATAAACTTAGCCCATGGAGAAGAAAACTTTCTCAAAAGATCTTTTCATTGCTCAAAATATCAATTACAAGGTTGAATAATAGTGCAACAGCTGAACAGACGCGTTTATAAGTGTTACAGAACAAGGTTCAGCCGTTGCAAAAGGCTAAGGCAATTGAAAAGGGAAAGGAAACTCAAAACTATAGGCAACAGAACAGCAACACTTAAAGGTGTTGCTGTGTCTTCTTCTTCGGCAGCGATGGGATGAAGAACACGGTCACCGGCGGTGACCGGTGCAGCAGCAGCTGGCCGGATCGTGAGTATTCCGGCCACAATTCCGGCGACTCCGAAACTTCAATTCTAAGCTATTCTCCCCGTTCTTCTTGGCTTCTCTTGGTATATATAGGCTCTACAAACCCTAGGGAGAGTTCTAAACATAATAGAACTCTTTAAAACCTCTCCAAATCTTCACAAATCCGAATCAAAATATAACTCCCTTTTTCCGGCGAAACTCGGATTTGGGGCTATTTTTCCGGCGTAAACCTCTAATTCTTCACGTGTTTAATCTTGTATTGGTCCCATCTATCTTGTATATCAATTTGAGACGAAAATATGTAAGTTTAACCATGAATCAAATTTGCCAAAGTATGCAGACGATTTTCCGTCCCGACCCGTGCTGAGTTGACTCGGTCAACTCGGGTTGACCGATTTGACTCGGTTTTGACCCGAGTTGACTCGAAGGTACCCCTTATCAACTTCTAGGGTGCCAAATAACACTTGTCCTTGGGTGCCTTTATCACTTTTTGAGCCAATTTTTCCACAAATCTTTATTCTTCAAATGTACCTACAAAAGCATAAAAACACGTAATATTTGCAAAACCGAATACTAACTTAATAGAAACCAAGGTGCAAATTAGACACTAAAATGTGTCTATCATCTAACGCAATAAACTTTGACTCTATATGCTTCATCCCTAAGATCACATCAGCGGGGCCTAAGTCTTTCATGTCAAAGTTCTCATTTAGCATGTTCTTAGTGGAATTAATTACATCCATGTTTGTACCAAGTATAAACATATCATCAACATACAAGCATACAATCACACATGCATCATTCACAAGTTTAGTATAAACACACTTGTCAGATTCATAAATAAAAATATATATGCAAAAATTTATCTAGGAGTTAAAACAATGTTTATTTGGATGGATAACCAAAAACTAAAGCTATGCCTGTATAATTTAGACGGAAGGAGTAGTTTGTAACATCACATACCTTGGCATCCGGGACTGAAATACGGATTCCCCTCGTATCCATCGTTACAAGTGCCACGATATCCTGGATGATTGTCAGGATTAATGCAATAACTATTCTCGTGGCATGAAAAGTTTTCCAACTTCTGAGCTTCTTCGCAAGTCTTATTTCCTATGGCCCAATGAAGTACAATGGGTAAATTTTTTTCTTTACTGATAAAATTTTTTCCATCCAAAATATCCAATGAATTGAATGTATACCGATCTTGTTCCTCTAAGAAAGCATGGCTACAAGGATTAAAAGAGGCCATAAACACATCTGAAACATTTCGTAATGTACTGACCGATACTTCAAACTTCGTTAACTCCTTCTGGATGGTAATCTGGCAGCACCCGTTGCCAAAACAAGACTCGTCTTGGATGCTTTGTCTATTCTCGCAATCCGATGAACACGAGCTTTTGTAATTTGTATTTTTTAAGTCACCGGATATAGATCCATACGTATCACAACCGATTGCGAAGAACATGTTTTTGGTATACGATAATGTGAATGATTTCCCAGTTTCCATCCATTCATTGTAACATAAGGTAGTTAGAACGTTTTTAGTGCGAACTTCGCTCTCTGATATATCAATAATCTCAATGTTGCCTGTGAAAGGCTTGGGAGGGTTGAATGAAGTATTGCAAGTAAGCCCGATTTCCAACCCTGTTTCACCAATGGAACAATCATCCTGGGGCTGATTCATAATCACGAATGGGTAAGGAATTGAAATATTACCACATTTGGATTGACAACCTGGCTTTGTTTTGTAGAATGAAGGAACAGATGATGAAAATATTGTTATGGGTAAGAAAAAGAGTTGCACGGGACACCAAAATTTTAGAAGCATTTTGCAATAAATCACCAAATCTGTTATTGGTATAATTCATGATCACCAAATCTCTTATTGGCATAATTTTAGAAGCATTTTTCTCTGAATTTGCCTATTGCAAACTTGGAAAGGTCAAATTGCATCAACTAATATTGTATCATTCATGATCCCTCTTCAGGCCTACTACTGCTACTAATATTCCTATCCATTTTGAGGGCTACCAAAAACTAATTTGGGGCGATTTTTGTAACCCAATTCCATAGATGTGGCTAAGGGATAACCTAGTTGTATGTAAAAATACTTCAATACCCTTTCACTAATCAAACAATTACCATAAAACCTTTCACTAATAAAAGTTTAAAAACCTAACCCTAAACCATTCTCACCTTCTTCTCTACCGATTATCAATTTCTGTTTTCTCTTCTTCTTCTCTTGTTTTCAAACTACCGATTGTGGCATTTCCAATTCATCGTAAACCGATTAAATCGTAAACCAATTCATCGTATAATCGTAAACCAATTCATCGTCGTAATTACAATATAAAAATGGCAAGAATGAAGCAAACAACACGTCAACCTGCTAATACCAACTGACCGGATTTTGCCGAAAGAATAAGAAATAGAGAGATTGTTGAAGAACATAACGAAGAACACGAAGAACGCGAAGATAATGACCTAGAAACGGAGACCGGTTCCGACAATCAGACTCTCCAGAACTTTATAATGGCTCCAATAAGGTAAGGGTTTACCATTATTTGTGTTTATTTTGATTCAATCGATTGAATCCTTCACTAGAATATCAAGGGTTTTAGGTTAGATGTCATAATCGGTAGTTTCTTGGTTGTATTTAACTACCTATTATGTTAGTGTTCTTCATTGCTCATGAACATCATGCACAATCGGTAGTTATTTTTAGTCATAAACTACCGATTGTATTCCTGGACCAAAGGCATAATCGGTAGTTTCATATAGGGTTAAACTTCCGATTATGCAAGTTAGTGATTCCTCAAAAACATCAAGCACAATCAGTAGTTATTTTTACACATTAACTACCGATTATATTCCTGGACCAAAATTTAGGCATAATCGGTAGTTTCGTATAGGGTTAAACTTACGATTATGAAATTTAGTGATTCCTCAAAACATCGACCATAATCGGTAGTTATATTTAGTCATAAACTGCCGATTATATTCCTGGACCCAAATTTTTACATAATCGGTAGTTAATTTTTTTATGTAACTACCGATTGTATGTGTGTCCATAGACTTTTTTGTTCCATTTTGTATGCACAATCAGTAGATAATGTAGAGCCCGAGCTACCTTATGCACAATCGGTAGTTACTTTGTTTTTTTGACTACCGATTATGAACAATCGGTTGAGTTTAATGTACTCTGTCTACCGATTATGTACTGATTAAACGGTGTCTTGTTGGAAATAATTGTTCTTTATTTTGTATCAAAGAAGGGAAAGGCGATATAAGCATTCCCACGATACAATTCTTTCGGGGCCTCGTCGTGAAGGGGGTAAGAAGGTAACTGCTAGTGCAAGAAGACAAAAGAGCGCTATCGAAGGAACTCAACCAAGTGTTCCAAGAAGTACAAACCTAAAAGAAGGAAGACAAGGTGCTCCACAAGATAGATACTTTAATGAAGGAGAACCAAGTGGTAGGCAAGAAGAAGGAAGTGGTACAAAGAAGCCATCTAAGAAAAAAGGAGGACACAAGGTCCCCGACTCTTTGAAGATGAAGGGTATACAACAAGGTCAAATCCCTGGCCTCCCAAGAGATGAAGGAGATCTATTATTTGGGTACAAAGACTCTTGGGCGAAAGAAATTTACTCAACTGAGGTAATAATTATAAAACACCATTCTTAACATATTGTCTTTTTATTCGTAGAAGTGTTAACTGTTATTCTAATTATTTTTTAATTATTTGTGTATATTAGGACCATTCTGATGTGGTTTGTCTACTCAAACCTACGGCTGCACCAACAAAAATGAACGATTGGCCGTTAGAAGGTGAGTGTGAACGGTTCCAGCAAATTATACTGCACTCGGGGTTATCTACGGCTTTCAAGAATTCAATTTTACATCACGACCAAGTGTCGATATCGGTATTCATGGAGATGATGTATCCTAAGACCGATACCTTCCACATGCCGTGGGGAGAGATGACGATCACCCCCGATGATGTGGCGTAGATTCTAAGTCTCGCTGACCATGGTACAACGGTAAAGTTTGATTATGTGAAACAGTTAAGCTGAGAACAACTTTAGTTTTACACTGAGAGGTGCCTTGGTTGGGATCGAGCGACATCCGAGGAAGAGTTCAAACGGTGCGCTCGTTACAAAACCAGGCAATTCAGCATGGTTCAACTGATGAAAATGTTCAGACACACCAAGGATAAAAAGAAAATGAACCCACAGTTTAGCTATGACCAGGTCAATGCTGCAGCCACTGCATATCTTCTCTGTGTTTTGGGATATGTCATTTTCCCCAATGTTAGTGGCAACCGGGTCGACGCCAACCTTCTAAAACTTTTGCATCCCCTCAACAAAGTTCGCGACTATTCGTGGAGCACCGCATGTCATGCGTTCTTGATGGAAGAGTTGAGAAAGGCATCCAGGGAATAGACTAGCCAAATTACCAGGAACGTGATCCTACTACAGGTATTTTGGTAACTCTGTTGATGGTTTGATTGTTATTTATTTTTTCCTCTTTTAAGAATCAATTTTCTCATACTTGGTTTGATATGTACACTAGACATGGATCTATGACCACTTCCCGTCCCTCGAGTTGGCGAAAGAGAATCCGGCATGGGAGAAAGGAATAACCCGAAGAACAAAATACATCTTTGAGGGGAACCATTCAAGGACTAAGGAGCAAGAGTTGATTTCTTTGAGGATGAAACTAGACTCGATGGTTTCCAAAGATTTATGCTTTGATCCATACCAGGAAGAACGAGCTAGTGGTCATATAGCGCGAAGGTCTGAGTTGTCATTCTACTATGGACCCTTGTGGCATCCCACTGGATATGTCATGTACAATGCCTCTAGGGTGATGCGTCAACTCGGTTATGTCCAAGAAGAACCAAAGAGTCACATCTTCGGCAAGTTCAAATTGGACCTGAAGAATTGTGTTTGTGGTAAGGACTCGATCACAGTAGTTTACTCTGGTAACCCATCCGTTGAAGATTGGAACAACAGGATGCAATACATGATCAATGAGGGGAGACCTGTAAACCGATGTGATGAACAAGATGAACGCTATATGGTATGGTACCAGAAGCATTCTCATCTTCATATGATCCGTGAAGATAAAGGAAAGAGCACCAGGGTGTCGGAATATACTTGCATCATCCAAGACAAACCCTCTGGTTATGAAAGGCTGGTAATTAATGTTATTTTCTTTTGATTCTAGTATTACGGCTCAATATTTTAGATAATAATCGTTTTATTTTTATTGCCTAAAAACAGAAAAAAAAGGTTTGCATTTTTCTCAAAGAAGATAGCTGGGTGCATAAATGCGGGAGTGCCTCCATCAGTTGAGACGATGATGAGAGAGCATAAAAACCTCATTGACAACATTGATAATGAAGCCTATGCTAGCAAGTTTGGGGAGAAATCTGTGAATAAGCCTAAGAGGCTAGCAGCAAAGCACAGTAACTGTCTAACATTTGAAACGATTTTATGTTCTTTTTATGAGTTATCAATTGATTTGCAAGAGATTTATTTTCAACAAGTTATTTTCTTCGAATTTTACATTATAATTGGTAGATAAGTGGTTTGCTACAACTACCGATTGAGTATATTCATCAACAATCGGTAGATAACAATCTACTGATTGTGTTAGTGTTCTACATTCGGTAGTTTAAAAATCTACCGATTACCCTTACCCCAGGAACTGCCTGTTCCTGGACACATTTCACACTATAATCGGTAGTTTAAGAAAATATTAAACTACCGAATATGCATTTTCAAAATGTTGGAATTTTGATAATTTTTTCAATTTCCAATTTGGGGCAACTTTCATAATCGGTAGTTTAAAAAATTCTTAAACTACCAATTATGCGTTTTCAAAATGTTGGAATTTTGAAAATTTTTGCGATTTCCAATTTGGGGCAACTTTCATAGTCGGTAGTTTAAGAAATTCTTAAACTACCGATTATGCATTTTCAAAATGTTGGAATTTTGATAATTTTTTCGATTTCCAATTTGTGGATACATGCATAATCGGTAGATTAAAAAATTCTTAAACTACCGATTATGCATAATTTTTTCAATTTCCAATTTGGGGCTACATGCATAATCGGTAGTTTTAAAATTCTTAAACTACCGATTATGCATTTTCAAAATGTTGGAATTTTGATAATTTTTTCGATTTCCAATTTGGGGCTACATGCATAATCGGTAGTTTAAAAAATTCTTAAACTACCGATTATAAATGTTCAAAATGTTGGAATTTTGATAATTTTTTCGATTTCCAATTTGAGGCTACACATTATAATCGGTAGTTTAAAAAATTCTTAACCTACCGATTATAAATGTTCAAAATGTTGGAATTTTGATAATTTTTCCAATTTCCAATTTGGGGCTACACATTATAATCGGTAGTAAATATATTTGTTAGATTACTAATTGTGAAAATCGGTAGATAATTGTGATCCCAATACTTCCGATTGTTAATATTCGTACGAACTTAGTGTACATATTTTCTGTACACTCTTGTTACACCAGGCCTCAACGGCTCTTTTTTTTTGAAAAAAAGAGTCGTTCAGACTATAATCTATATAAGGAGGGTGACATCTTCTCATTTAATCACCTCCAGTACATTTTAACTCTCCAATATCGAAGAAATAATCATATAGATTAATGGCTCAACCGTTCACGGTAGAGGAAAATTTATCGTTATGTAGGCGCTACGTGCAATTCTATCCGAAGCGAGGAGAAGAACGTAGGAAAAATGGTATAATGAGTATGATTTATTTGGATAGTGTTCATAAACATTTTTGTGTTGGCATCGGGAACCCCAATAACCGTAATAAAGATGATCTTTTTTGTCGATTTCATTCAATAGGCAGAGAAGTTGATCCATTTGTGAATTTAACCTATCTTTTCAATCGATATCGTTTGAGGGGTGAAACTAATGATGAAGTTATAGCGAGATCTCTCGAGGAATGACGACAAAGGAAACAATCAAATTACCGTTACGAAGCTCATTTCAATATCATTAAGGTGATGGACAGATTCAACCCGTTTAAGGTTCGTCCACGTCGCTAAAGCAGAAAGGAATTTTCCAAGACAGTGTAAAATAATAATTAATACAATAATAGTGTAAAACGCAAGGTTTATAAACAGAAACCAAAACCTAATTCTTCTTCTTCTCTACCTATTCACGCCTTTTTTTCTTCTCATTTCCTTATCTACCTTTACCTCTACCCCTACCTATTCTCAACTAAAACAACCTCCTTTTTCAATTCTTTTTCCTCTACCGATTCTTCTACTCCCTTTACTCTCATTCTCCATTGAAAATGGCTCCAAAATATTTAACTAAACAATCAAAGAAGGGAAAGAAAAAGATGGTGATAGAGGAGTTCAAAACTATTGAAATCAATTCGTCAACCGATTCCGATGAACTTCCAAAAAATGTTCCTACCCAATCAAAGAAGGGAAAGGAAAATTAAGTTACATCCAACTTTTATGTTTTTAGTTATTACTTTGAAGAAATCATGATAATTCTTGTTTATAATTTTCTAAAACAACGCATAATCGGTAGACATCTGACGAACTTTATCTACCGATTGTGCCTCTAGTTCATCATTTCTGAAGAACATCATGCACAATCGGTAGGTATGGCATAATTTTATCTACCAATTATACAATCGGATAGGTACTGAAAACACTCCCTACCGATTGTGTGTAATCGATTGATATTTCATATTTTTAACTACCGATTGTGTGCTTTTGTTTATTTTTATAATAGCTATTGTGTAGTTAGTTAATAATCAATGAGGTATGTTGATTAGGGTTATGGATGAAGATGATTCTGATGAAGGTCTTTCTTCTACTCGAAAGGCTGAATTGCTTTCTCGTCCTCTTTTTTAATTTTCCGAAAGGAGTTTTTGATGTAGAAATATATCAAATGATGCTGGATGATCCAGATTTCTCACAAATGATGAAGGATCATGATTGTTGGTGGAATGGTCCTGAAAATCCTTCAATTGGGTTGATGTTTCATCTTCGGATGAAGGATCTGAGGCAGAAATGAATCGAAGGATATCGGCTGATCCGAATTTTGATCCTCGACTCTTTTTTCAGGGAGAAAGACTTATCAGGAATAAACCCATACTACAATGAAGCTGGAGAATACATATGTCCAATTCAGAATGATGAAGTTGTTGCTGATCCTAAGGGGAAGGAGAAGAAGAAGAAGAAGCAGGTTGAAACTAGGACCAAGTCGAGAGTACCAAGGAGTGAAAGAATTTTATGAGAATTTCTATGATGTGTTTTGTTTCGTTTTTTTCGGATGTTTTTAGTTTTTTTTGAACAAGTTTAATGAACAATATGTAGTAAGTTTATTTGAACAAGTTTTTCTTCGGATGTTGAAATAGTTTTATGAAGTTAGATGTTAAGTAAAATCGGCATATTCGGTAGATAACTATGTTTCTAAACTACCGATTACGTACAATCGGTAGTTATTAATTTCACGTGCTACCAATTAACCACAATCGGTAGTTATTTATGTTCACTAACTACCGATTATGGCAAGAAAAGTTCTGGACAAGAAAACCATTATAATCGGTAGATAAAATTGATCTTTAAACTACCGATTACAAAGTTAAATTTTTTAAAGTTTAATTCAATTCAGGCTACAATCGGTAGATATAAATTTTCAATTCCTACCGACTGTGAAAGATGAAGAGTTAGAAATTTTGGAAGTTTTGAGAAATTCAATTTGGGGCGACACCTATAATCGGTAGTTATGGTACTCCATTAAACTACCGATTATGAAATCAAAATCCCAAAAAAAAATAATCTGGGAATTTTGTACAATCGGTAGGAATAAAAATAACGAGCCTACCGATTGTACGAAACTATAACTCAACTAAATAAATTCAAAACACTCTTAATTTCTATTCCAAAACTATAACTCAAATTCATCGTCTAACACTAACTATAACTAAATTAATTACCTAATTAATCAACATTAACACTAATTAAGCAAGGATAAATTAGATATTATAAAAAATATATGGATAAGGGGTGTATTAAAATTCTTTTATAATGACCTTATTTTATTTTATTAGTCGTCCCAAATTAGTTTTTAGTAGCCCTCAAAATGGCCAGCTAATATCGTGTCCTTCTTAGCATATTAGCTTATAATAAATTGCATTATCTGAATTAATAGAATTTAAAAATAATAGTCAAATCTAGTACCTGGTAATCTTATTCTCCAAGACTCTAAATATAGAAACGGGAAATTTTCAAAAAAATGAATTTATCCACTTGTTAGTTAGTTCAAAATTAACAGGGATGGATTATATGCAAATAAATACTCCTATTTATGTCCGCAAGTCATGGAGTGATGAGATTAAGACTAATTCCGGAGTATGAGTTTTTAAGAATAAACATCAAATCGATGATCCGTCTACAAGATTCTATAATTAGTCTTCCAGACCAAAAATAGTAATACTTTAGAAAAAAAATACTATCATTTTTTCATTTTAGCTTAAAAATAGGTTAAAATGAAAAAAGTGATAGTAACTTTTTTCCTGAAACGGAGGAAGTAATATATAGTAGCATTAGTTTGTACTTCAATTGTGCATCATATACAAAATGCAATATCAGTTTAAATTTATATTGTTGACCTAGTATATTGCTCTTTGAAGAAAGATTTTGTATCATAGCGCGGATAGTAGATGCTCTATGTTCTGAAGGGAAAAAGTGAACTTTATTCGTACTCAAAGCAGAATTAAGAAAAAAATCCCGAACGAAGCAAAAAATTGAAAAATTATGGATATAGCCGTACACTTGGACTTTAGAGTTTTTTGAGCTTTGCTGAAAAAAAGGTTTAAAAAAAAAACTTGTATTGAAGCATACATAATGAAAATAAAATAGGGTCACTAGGTTGTAGAACCCCACCACCCCTTATCAACCGTTTTTTATAATGGTAATTATACCCTTACTCTATCGGTGTTAATATTAATACTTAAATGTTAATAATAATAACAATTAATTGGTAATGTTTGATTAAATTGTTAGTGGTAAAAATAAGATTTGTGTGAGAGAGTTGGGGTTTTTGAGTGGAAGAAGAAGAAGTGAAAAAAAATAATTTAGGGTTTTCGAGATTTATGTGATTTTTGAGACTTTTGTGATTAAAGTGACAAATGGGTGATTCAAATGATGAAGGAGAATCTACATATCGTAAACCCAATATAATACACATCAACTACAAGAATGGTCCGGATTTGGCTTACTTTTTATATTATGAAAATGATTTTGCTCAAACTCAAACTCAACCTAAACATCAAGATGATGATTTTTATGAGCCAAATTCAGAAGATGAATACATTGACGAAGAACCTTATGTTAACAATACATAGTATACTTGTAGACGCTGTTCAATCACCCTTATTTAGGTTGAATTCATCAAGAGATTCATTTTTTTTTTAATTTTCAGTATTAGGTTCGGCTATTAAATTACCAGCTGAACTTCAAGCGCGAAAAACAGTTCGGTTAATTCGTACTTTGCTGTTAGTAGCCGAACTTATTCTCAATTAATAGACGAACACAATTAGTAGCCGAACCTGACATAGTTTGGTTCAAAAATTTCTTAATCTACAGAGTGATGTTCGGCTTCTAATTGAGTTTCTCATTAGGAGCCGAACAATGTTGTCTAAATTTATTAAACACACAAGTCAAATATTCGGCTACTAAATTTTCTTACCGAATTAACCGAACCTCATTAAAGAAGTGGTTCGGCTTTTATTTATTATATATTAGAAGCCGAACCTAGCTTTAATGGATGAAGCTGAGTTGTTTTTTAAAGTCATCTAACCTTGTCATATTCTTGTAGATTGTAGTAGTTGAACCTGTACCTATGCACGAACAACCTTCGGCTGTTAACATTATCTACGAAGATAATATAAATCACTTCCGTAATGACTTGGTAGGTGTTAAGTTGTATGATGTTTTACTTTATATTTGTTAACTATATTCCAAAAGCTTTACTAAGTATATTTTGACATTGTATTAATGAAGACATGGCAAAATAAATCTGAAACAAGGGATTGGGTTGAAGAACATGGATTAAAAATAAATTTTGTTCTACTGTGCGGGCGTCAAAGCCGAAATGACCGGTTTGAAATGGTATGTGGGAGAAGTGGGAAAGACGTAGACAAGCATAAAAAGGGTAATGTATATAACGGGAACACCGGGAGAAAGAATAAGACTAAGATGAAGAAAAGAGAGTGCCCCTTCAAGATCGTTTCCAATTACAACAAAAATGAACTACATTGGACCATGAATAAAAAAATGGATTGTCGTCATAACCATCCACATGCATTTGATATTCATGGACATGCAAAAGTATCAAGTCTCAAACCAAATGAATACGTGGAAATAGATAAGATGTCGAATGCACGTGTACCACCGATTAAAATCCTTAGAAAATTGAAGGTGGATGACAAGAATAACAAATCTACTATACAAACTATCTATAACGCAAGAAGCACAAGGTAGGGAGGTGATGCAACAAGTGATGTGGTTGGAGGTGAAGCACAACTACATGGTACAAAAGAAGTTGGATGACTTCGGACAAGTCACACACCTTTTTCTTACTCACCCGGATTGCGTTCAATTGGCTTTATGATTTCCACAAGTTCTCATCATGGATTGCACGTACAAGACCAACAGATATGAAATAACGTTGTTAAACATAATTGGGAATAGGTCAACTAAGGCACCATTCACCGTGACCTTTTGTTTTGTGAAAGACGAGACAAAAGAAAGCTACATGTGGGCGTTAGAACAATGCAAGCTAATCTTCCGGGAGGATGCTCTTCCTAAGGTGAGAGTAACCGACTAAGAGAAAGCACTGATGTTTGCTATTAGTAAGGTATTTCCGGACGCACATAATTTTCTTTGTACTTTTCATATATGGAACAACATTAGGAAAAAATGTCAATCGATAATTCAACCGCTTAAGTGGAAAGACCTAGAGACTATTGTGACACTAGCGGATGAAGAACGAGAAAAGAAGAATGAGGAATTTATGAAGGAGTATGATGAGAATGAAAGGTTGTGGGCTTTTTCTCCCGCTAATGGGACGCTTTGACATGTTCAATCACCGAAGATGTATATCGGGAAAGATTTGAGGAACTTATTGCGCATTGGGGAACCGAATACCCACGTGTCATTACCTATTTGCGTAAAGAATTCTTGGATCCTCACAAAGAAAGGTTTGTGTGTGCTTATAAAAACCAACACAAACACTTCGATAACCAAGCTACAAGTATGGTAGAGTCGGCTCACTATCGATTGAATAAGAACCTTTTTGGGTGAATTGACACGTTTGTGACGGTGTTTGACTCAATGGAAGAGTATTTCAAAACTGATATCGTAAGAATTAGAACGATATTCGAAGAAAGTTTATTGTTCAAACACAAAACCTATAAGGATGATCCTTGCCTTCGGGGATTAACTTATATGATCTTCCATTTGTGCATTGAAAAATTGATGATTGAAGTAAAGTTGATGAAAGATTGGGACGCTAATCAACCACATGAAGTGTGTGTTTGTAATATGAAAGAATCTATGGGATATCCTTGTCGGCACCCAAATAGCTCGGTATGTGGATGGTATTATACCTTTTGAGGATATTGATCCTTTTTGGAAACAATTGAGTTTCGTACCTCTCCCCGCTGAAGATCCCGACGAAGAGATTTGGGATACACGTTGTGGGAAAAATTAGCTGAGATTTATCGAGGTGCATACCGAGCTCAAAAAAAAATCATATGCCACAACTTGAGAACCGTCATGTATCCTTTTACCGAGGAGGATTTATTTGAACTGGAAAAGGGT
Organism: Papaver californicum; assembly: GCA_023531435.1. Lineage (NCBI taxonomy): Eukaryota > Viridiplantae > Streptophyta > Magnoliopsida > Ranunculales > Papaveraceae > Papaver > Papaver californicum. The sequence goes on along the minus strand of JAJJMC010024047.1, from coordinate 2,436,595 downwards.
TTGCCGAAAGGTAGGTAAAGTACCAAATTGACAAGAAAGCAACAAAGAAAAGACGCCAAGATGAAGGCTACCCAAAGGGATCAATCCGGAGTTGAGAATCATGATGCAAGGTACGAAGAGGAAAAGAAGGAAATAGAGAAAGTGATAAACAAGGGAGTTCTTAATTTTTCTAGGAAACATGGTCGGTCGAGTGAGGATAAAGGCGAAACAAACCAAAATGAAAGTCAAAGAGACGTTAAACTTAAGATGTATCCTTCGCAAAAAATGGAAAAACTAATCAAGATAAAGGAAAAAAGGACCTTACATGCTATGGGTTCTATGAAAGGACCTAAAAAAGAAAAGTTCGGTAAGTATTTGTGGCCTACAAATATGATATACAATAACTACTTGGAGGATCTACCCGAAATTATTCGTGAGAACATTATAACCATGAAGGACGTCGAAGGGGATGGGAAATATGGTTATGATGTCACAGCCGAACAACTAGGACCTTTTGAAGAAGCAAAGAATCTGGAGTTCAATAGTGACGAAGTCATGTATATAAGGCATTGATTGTTGCAAACATTATGCCGAAACAAAGACTTCTACAAGAAAATGATGAGATCGGGTCCAAGAGGAGACCATGGGGTATTTGAGAACGCCATAAAGGATTGGTTATTTTTCTTTTTTGTTCGGTTGGTGAGGATGATAATAGATTATGAATGACATTAAATGTACACTCAAACACCCACTATGAATGAAATATTAAATCTTTTTGTTATTTTTTTATGGGTAAGTTTACAATTTAAAAGATCTTTTCAAGGTCTACAGACTGTAATTCGGCTGTAAAAGATTGCAGCATTATTGGTTGAACCATAGAACTTTGTTAATCGGTTTAAAGAAATGTCATGTTCGGCTACTAAGTATTTTATGTTACTAGCCGAACCTGACATACACTAAAACAACTTAGTGAATTTGTCAGGTTCGGCTACTAATTTTTTTATGTTACTAGCCGAACCTGACATACCCTGAAACAACTTAGTGAACTTGTTAGGTTCGGATACTATTTGGTTAATATTTTTAATCAAACATAAATTTGTAGCCGAACCATGCAAAAGTAGCCGAACATAAATTTGTAATACCATCAGCTTTCATTCATAAAAATGACCTATTGCAAAATAAAATGAACATTAAAGGTTGTTAAATAATAAAAAAAACACCACACACGGGTTATTATAATCTCATACGTAATTCGAGGAACTCCTTAATGATCTCGTATTGAGCATCGTATTTAAAATTGTATCCCTTCCATCTTTTCCATTCCGCTCGAGATCTTTCTTCAATATTAACGTTTGGTTCGTACTTAAGTCGATATCGGCTTATAATCCGAACTAAAGCAATAAAATCTTCAACTTGTCTTCTTATTTTGCACAATCGACAACACAACGCGGCACGATCTCGGTTGTGAGGGTTTCCGATGTCAGAGATGAATATTTCATGAATATTACCCCAATAAATCTGACGCATTATACCATTCATGCGACGTTCTTCACCTTTTTTGGATAATAGGCTACATAGTTTGTGCATAGTGATATATCTTCCTCTATAGTAAAGTTACTAGTCATTTTCCAAGAAATATATGAATAAAAAATATGTATGTGGAGTGGGTATATATAGAATATAGGTTAATAACGACTATATATTTGAATTTTTGTTAAAAAAAACGTTCTTGAATTCTATAAAGTAGAATGTTAGGTTCGGCTACTAATCTTATTTATCGAAGCAGTCGAACCTCAATATAATTCATTTTTTAGGCCTACAAAGAAAGGTTCGGCTAATATATTTGGTATATACTTTGTAGCCGAACCTGACATATGTGAACTTAATTTACAAAGTTGTCAGGTTTGACTACTGTAATTGGCATACAATTTGTAGCTGAACCTGACTCTGTCATTAAAAAAAAAAGTAATTTTTAAGTAAGAAATGGACTTATATTAAATACCACGATAATCTAACATCCAAAAACATAAAAGCGATAACATATAAATCAAAGTCTTCTAAATACCATAATAAACTAACATCCAAAACATTATGTTAACAAAACATAATCATTCATAGAGATCTCCTCCTTGACGACCACCTCCACGCCATTTCCACGACCTATTTTACCACCTCCACAACCCATTTCACTTGGACCTCCGGGTTTTCTTTCCCACACTTTGCTTGGAGCTAATGTCTTCATTTGTTTTAATGATATAATCCAGTTCGTTGCAGAAACTTCGTTGCTCCGCCACTGATGTCGTCTGTTTGCAGCTAACTTTGGTTTTCATTTTCTTCAACAAACTCTTAGCCGCCGACACCTAATTACATTTAAAAACAAAAATTAAAAAAAAAATACTTTCATATTATATAGCATTTTTAAAATAATAAATAAAGACATCACTTACCATGATCGTCATTGCCTCGGATACACTTTGGATTATGTTGTCAGACTTCTTCTTCCCCCCGACTTCATTTATTTTTCCCCTTGTAATTTGAGCTACGACACGATCTTGACTTTCTTTGTTAATAACAAATGGATGAAAAATTTGATTAAACCAATCAGTGTAGCCTTCTAGAGCATTACGGGGATTTTCACGCACATTTTATAACCCTACCCAACTCAACATGTTATAGCTTCCAACTCATTCCAATAATGAAACATAGACTCGGGGTCATATTTGGGATTCCATTCTCTAATGGTGCTCTTTGTTCCTTTACTACCATTTGGCAACAACTTGAAGTCCTGTTATCATCCAATGGTATTGATTGGATATATCCAAATTTGACGAAGTACTCGACGAGGATCAAAAATTATTAACCCACCTGGATAAAACAACGGTCCGTAGTATATCCCCAAAGGCATATCTTCATCTTCAACAACTTCATCTACTTATTCTTCTGTGATATATGGTTCAAATTCAACCTCTTTCACATCTAAAACGTCTAACTTTTCTCTTAAACTGATCAACAAAGGAGCGCGGTACCTCTTCTTATGCTCCACCAACTCATATTTGGCTGAAGTAGGAGTTGTATCCACTTAGTTGGCAATAGGTTTGCTATGACCCAACTTCGGGAAGTGATCATATACCCACACCTAATAAACAACATAGGAAATCACAAACTAGAATGAAGAATACAGACAGAAGTTCGACCAGTAATAATAAAATAATTAGTGGCCGAACCTGACAATTGGAAATAAATACTGAATTCATGTCAGGTTCGGCTATTAATTAAATTATTAAATAATGGCCGAACCTAACATTTTCCAGGCAAAAAAAGAAGAAGTTGAGTAGATCAAATGAAATTAATGAATAACTAGCCTGTATGTTTGTTGAGAATCACCTGCAAGAGACTGAAATTGCCTCCAATATTTCTAGGGTCTTGCCTAGAGGATTGCACAAGCTGATTGAGAAGGAATGCAACACACGTGGTTCCCTATTCGTAATCACGAAAGGTTGAAAGATCTTTTAGGAATTGTAGATACCGAGAAGTCACCTTGTTGCCAGTATGGTCTGGAAAAATGATTTGTTTGAGAGTATACAACAAATAAGCAGCAGTTGTCTGGTTTATTTTTTTCTCGTCCATCACCAATCTCCCATCAACTACTTTTTCCTTAGTTTTCTCAAACATAACTTTCAAATGTGTCATCTTGAACGATTTCAACATCTTTGTTCTAGCATGAACTGGTCCATAATTATGCACGGTTTCCACCTCTTTAGCGGCACAACAAAACTCCAACTCAGCAGTTTTGAAATCCAAACCAAGAATGTCTCTGGCCAACTTATAAACCTCATCCCAACTCAAATCATGATCTTCAGCATCTACACTTTTCCCACGCGCCTTAAGACCTAAAATCTTTTGAGCGTCATCAGGTGTGATTGTCATCATGCCGAATAGGAGATGGAATGTTTACGTCTCGGGGAAGAATCTCTTAAAAAAGGAAGAGGCAGTCACTGAATCATATTCCTTCTGTTTGTACGTAATTGCATTCCATAAACCGGATTGTTGGAATATCAATTGAACCTTAGGAACCTCTCCTGACAAATCCAAAGTTGTAGCTTTTTGGTGTTTCAATTGTCGGGTCGCATCCCTATGATCTGGCGTCTCAAAAATCATCTTTGCCCACAACTCCTTATAACTGATCAACATTTTTCCTCCATCTAGTGGAAGGACATAAACTAGGTTGTCAGGATGGGAAGGTAATATGTTATCCTCAGTCGGAAGATGAAGCTTTGTCTTTTGTCGTTCAACAAGTTTCCTCTCTTTTACTTGTTTATGTGATTGTGGTTGTACTTCTTCTTCATCATCTTCATTTTCATCTTCATCCTCCGATGATTCATTGTTATCTCCTTGAACGATTCCTTTTCCATGGCGTCGTGATCGTCTTTGGTCGTCACTATCTTCATCTCCATTTACTTCTCTTCTTTCAGACACAACGATAGCGGAATTATTTCCCTCGTTACCTTCACTTGGTTGTACTTTTCTTTCTCGTTGTATCCCTTTCTCTGTGTTCCTAGTCTCGGAGGTCGTACTTCCCCTATTACTTGCCCCTAATTTCTTGTGGCCTTTCTCGAGATTGGGGAGTTTACCATTATAAGGAGTTACTTCCATAAACCTCTTCTATTAATCCTTGAAGTTTCAGTTTTACCTCAATCTTTTGTTTGGTTCCTAACACAAAGTAGAAAATATAATTAGTATAAGGTTTGGTTCGTCTAACAGTGACTGAAAATTTACAAAATTGAAACAGCTGAACTCCATTTCTGAGTCTACAAAGCAATGTTCGGCCACTAATTGGACATCCCAATTAGTGGACGAACTTCAATATTCTCATAGACTTAATTTTTTGAGTCTACAAAGCGTTGATCGGCCACTAATTTGACATATCAATTAGTGGACGAACTTCAATGTTTTCCAATGCTAAATTTTTTGAGTCTACAGAGAATTGTTCGGCCACTAATTGAGATGTCGAAATCAGTGGATGAACTTTAATTTTCTCAAAGGCTCAAATTATTGAGTCTATAGAGCATTGTTCGTCCACTAATTGGACATCTCAATTAGTGACCGAACTTCAATGTTCTCCAAGGCTAAATTTTTTGAGTCAACAGAGCATTGTTCGGCCACTAATTGAGATGTCGAAATAGCCGAACTCAATGTTTTATGAATTAAACCCTAGGTTCGGCTACAAATTCTGATTTAAATAGATACCGAACTGTTATTCATATTTAAGAAGACTATGAACTATGATAGGTTCGACTACTAATACCTAGAGTTTTCGCAACATTTGTAGCCGAACCTACATCTGAAAACCCTAAAATCATCTATTTAATCGTAATCAATCGGTCAAATAAAGCAAATACAATGAAAAACAAGATGCGTCTGTAACAAATACTTTCTAATATACATTTTCAAATTGGGTACTTGCTTGATTGAATTGGGTTCCAATTCCAGAATTCAGATGTAAATCTCTAGGGCAACGCTTCGTTCTAGTTGGTGGTTGCATTTTATAGTTGTGATTTTAATAGACGATCAAAGTTTTATGATTAAACGATTAATCGGCGATGAAAAAAAAAATTAACGAAGAAGAAAAAAGAGTTCGACCAATAAAAAGTTAGGCTGATTTTGAGTTTGATTTGGTTTAGTTTATGTTTTTGATTTTGATTTTAATTGAAGGACGTTTTTATAACTTTAATTATATAAGGGTAACATAATAATTCACTCTCACGAATAGGGACACCTATCACAGCTAGGACATTCCTTATAAATATAAACAAGGTAGGCTAATCATTTTGTATGTCACAAAATTTTATATATACCTCAAAATAGGTTTAGCAGGCTTGCAACCAAGCAAAAAATCGAAAGCCCAAGTGTATGGTGTACACATGCCTTTATGCTATATCCATTACATGTGCGTTTCTCTCTCGTCCCTAATGTCTACACTAGAAAAAATAGCCTACTACTAGAAATGCCTACGATATGTAATCAATGTGGGCTTGCTATGTGGGTAGGGAGTGGGCTTTAAAGGAGTAGTAATAAGCGCACCACTTGATCTTATAAACACGCCACTCGAATAACAACATCCAAGGTAAGTGGTTATGGGGTGGCTCAATGGTTGGCGTAAACTATTGTTGATAAGAAGATGGAGAATTGTTGATAAGAAGAGGGAGAACGCGTTAAGAACACTTAAAACACCTCAAAAATAAAAATAAAATAAAATAAAATTATCATCTTTCGTCAAGCATCGTAAAAAATATTCATGTTCTTGCGGTTGGATGATAGTCTAAACCGAATTTGGAAATTCCATCCCAACCTTATTAAGTTTAGACGAAGTATGAGCCATGCATCATACTTTTCTATCCATGGTTCTTATGACACTTTAGACTTTAGTTTTAGTTCAGCTCAACTGAGGACTGTTTTGTCGGAATTCAATTCATCATATGTAATGTTCGTTGTTTTCATTTTGAGCCCAATTGTGAACATCTAAAAAATGTTGTTTTAAAATAGATTAAAATAATAAAAATGATAGTATTTTATTATTGGGATAAAAATAATACGTATTATTTTAGAATATCTATTTTATATTCTTTACCTTAATAAATAAGAGTTAATATAAATGTAAATTGAGCGGTAGTTTAGTTCACCTTGTGGGGTTTTTACGTGGACATAGACCATAGTGCTAACCAGGTAATATCAGTTTATCTCTTTTTTTATATTGTTTTCATTTAATTTCGGGATAATTGAAAAAATATTCTAAAAATGCATGCTCCGTCGGAAAATGTTCCACAATAAAAAGTTATGGAAAAATGCCCTATCGTTATATTTTTTATCCATGTAA
>JAJJMC010024047.1:2280346-2399742 GCA_023531435.1 Papaver californicum | reverse complement strand
TTCTTTTCCCGCCAAAATTCAATTTTGAATTTCAAAAGGTGGGTGCCTTTAACAATTTCTTGGGTGCCTTTAACACTTTTGATGGGGTGTTTTTAGCACTTTTTAAGCCATCTTTTCCACAATTATTTATTTCCTAAAAATACCTACAATTACATAAAATGATACAATTAGCACACAATCGAGTTTCAACAAAGAACAAATTGGGAACAAATTAGACACGAAAACGTCTCTATCATTATCCACCAAGAAACTTTGTAAACTATACCCCCTTAGAAGATTTTTATGTTTTAAATGTGCCAATGGGAATATATGCCGAATTTTTTCCATTTAACCATAAATCTGGACTGACAAAATCCCGTTTTGACTACCGACTAGTATTTTCTTTAATCGTCCATGGGACCCCTCTACAATGCTTGTTGCCTCGTTATTGAAGTTATCCTTATGCGGTCTAAACCATTAGGTTTTGCAATACTTAACTGTTTTAGGATAGTTCTTTCCCATTCATCCTCAAATTTCTTCAAGTTGTATTCATAAACTTCCTCTGTCATCGACCAAACTAGCTTATCCCATGCTTTTAGAAATAAAAACCACTTTATTCCATCCTCATCCCACTTTTCATCATCTAACCTTTTTTTTTCTTCTTGTTCTTCCACGGTTAGTTTACTAATACGTTCATCCTCTTCCTTCGACCTCTTGGTACCTTTGTTTCGTTTTTTAGCTTGGATATGATATCTGCAACTAGATTTGATGTTGCATTGAATGTGCCACGTATAAAACAAATTCTGGGCTTCCGGAAACACTACCTTTATTGCATTCATCAAGGCTTGATCGTTATCCGTTACAATAACCCTTGGAAAATGATCGCCATTATAAATCGACCTTAATGTTTGCAACATCCAAATGAAACTCACATCATTCTCAGCATCCATTGAACCCCACGCCACCATAAATGTGCATTTGTCCGAAGTGTGGCAAGCAATGTTCAAAAACGGCATGTTGTACCTGTTTGTCTTGTAAGTAGCATCTATCAACAAAATTTGATGAAAACATTGAGCCAATTGGATCATCTTCGGATGTGCCAAGAAAATACAAATCACTTTACCATCCATTTATTATTTTCTCAACGTGTAATTGTGTTTCTCGTCTAACCACTCTAATTGTTGTATAATCATTCGACCATCCCATTCCGTCCTTTTGATCGTTGCTAACGCCGACTTAATTGTAAACAACGAAGACAAGTTGCTGGGGTCGTCCGCCTTTTTCTTAGATAGGATTACACTCTTTTTCATTCGTTCCTCATAGACTTCACCGTCTCTATTTCTTTGGTTTTAACTTGGCAACCATTACGTGCCCAACAAGACTTTCCGGATCTTCGTGGTTATGAAGGCCATTAACAACTCTAAACATTTTCTATACTTTACCTTCCTTACCGTCGGGCTTACTGAAGATAATCTTAAATGGAAATCCAATCTTATTTGAATTACCTCGGTATTTCCTCTCCGTCTTCTTTACATATTTACGATCCTTTCCCACGTGACTCTTTCGCTCGCCACCTGATAAACACATTTATGTATCTTATTTGAACATATATCTATGTTGGTTTTTGTCAATTGTTGTACTGATATATCATTTTCTATGTTTTTAGGTATTCTAGCGGAGTAAACTATCGTGGAAAAATAGGCTTGAAAAATGCTAAAAACACCCTTTAAAAAGTGTTAAAGGAACCCGGGAAATTGATAAAGGCACCCACTTTTTACAATTTCAAAATCAATTTTGGCGGGAAGATTTTCTCTAAGCAATCTGTTAATATATGGACGTGAATTAGAGGAGATAAAAAAGGTCTTTAAGATAAGTTTTTTAATAAGGAAACTCTACACGTATGAGACCAAGAAAAATTAAAACATAATCAATGAAATATTCTCGGGAAAATCATATCTCAGGGAGATAATATTTCGCATGGATTTGGGATTTTATTCCCTTTTCCATTGTTTTCTTGCTGGTTTGGACAAACACAGAATCCTAAGGAAATAAAATCAGATCGAATATTTCTGCCAAGAGAAGAAACAAAATCAATCACCGATAAAGAAGATGAAGAAAACGTTGCGATAAGGTTGAAGTTTTTTTGACCAAAAGGTTTAAGATTATGTTGCTAAAGCTTTTAACTTTGTAACATTTATCTTCATTTATAACTTTTATCTTCAGTGAAACACTTTTCCCTCTGTAACAATGAGTCTGTAACGTTTAGGTGTTTACAGATGGTTTCTTTGCTTTCACCCTTTTTCATCATTTGTAAACACTTTGAGCTATGTACCAATCTTTTGAGGGTGTTTTGAGAAAGATGAGCTAAACCCCATCACCGATGCAAGGAGGAAGCCATTTTCCCATGATTAATTGGTAACTTATAATAATTCTTTTATGACTTTTTCATTTATTTTTAATTGAAATTACGACTTTTCTTAATTGATTGTGATTTTATTTGATGGTTTATGCTGGGACTTAGAGCTTTTTATGAGTCATGCTTGTGATTTGCAATTGATATTTTAAAATCTACCTTTGACAAAAATTAGAGTCACTTATTTGAGCTAGAATTGTATAGAGTTGTTATTTTTGGAACCAATTAAAAGTGGTTATTGGTGAAATCCATTACCTCAGTTTTTATGAATATTATTTTCATATTTTGTGTATAATTTTAGTTTAAAATTAGTTTATTAAATATAAAATCAATTTTCACAAGTTCGAGAGTTTAAAAACCTTTCTTACCATTTTAACAAAAAACATCAGTTTTTGGCGCCGCCGACGCCGATTTGGTTTTAGATTTGTTTTAGTTTTTTTATAGGTTAATTAGTTTAGTTAGATTTTTTTTTTTTTAATTTTATTTGTTCTATTTTACGTTTTTGGGTATTTTTCTTTGTATTACAGGTTTTGGATCAAAAAGAAATTGGAGCCAAGATTATATTGATTGGTTAAAGAATTGAAGTCAAAGATAAATCGAAAAGAACAAAAAAAGAAGAAAAGACAATTTTTTAGTTATTTTTTTAAATTTTTTTAGGGTTTTGATTTTTCTTTTTAGAAAAATGTATTAGGAAATTCTTATTATTTTTGTAATTATTTTAGGTATTTCTCCGTTTTTTCTTATTTTTGGACTTTGAACTTTTGAAATTTATTATTAATTTTTAAACCCTACGGAAGGATATTTAAATATAAACAACAATAGGGGAGGACGCCAATTACGATATTGTCTCGGCCCCTCGGGTTCGTACACTGACACAGGAGTCGGTGTCCCGAGTCGACTACAACCGATTCATTCCCCGTCTGGTATGGGAGGTAGGACTCGATCAACCCACGAATCCCCTGCAAGTGGGTTTACTGTATTCCTTCGTATGCATATATGTTGAGGAACTGAATAAGGATTTATTTTCTAGTAAAGGGCAAGGATTGGCCATATAATATAAGGACTCGGATTTCATCGCCGGTTCCTTCTTGCCCGCCTTAGGAATACGTTACCTAACGCAAACCTAATCCTTAAAATTTGACTAGAAAGAATACCGATAGGGTAATGAGCTTATTGGAAAGTCATTCAAAAGGACTGTATTGGTTACTCTGTTATCCTAGCTTAAAGTTCAGGAAGATTATTTTAAGTTGATTCGAGTCTCCTTGTAACCCAAGGAAACGTTGCCAAAGAAGCAGGGTTATCAAAGCTCCTTAGAGCTTATCCTGTTTCTATTCGACTTAATCTAATTCGGATCGTTCTAAGAGATTTGCTAAAATTGTAACTAGTTGCCTTTTGGAAGAATAGAAGTTGGTCTAGAAACAATCTAAGTAGAGCCATCATGTGCTTTTTGTTTGCTAGATTCAGTAGGTTTGATTTGGTTGAGTTGTCCTTGTTTGTGTTTGTTTAGAACCCCTTGCGGTAGGATTTATTTTGAGAGTTTATTTTTGTAAATATATTAGGAAGTTTTCGTTAAAAAATGTCGAACTGGTATTATGAAGACCAAACAATGAATATCCAACTGAATTTTAAAATAAAAATTATCCGTACTATTAACATGGTGTGGATAGTAGTCGGGACCACCACCAACCTTTTGGAGGTTATTGCTCACACCAGGGTGATCCCTATTACTATTCATATACACACCCCTCTTATGAACATGAAAATGAGCAAAATTCGAGTTCTTTGTCTTGGAGGGATGCCCTAAAGCAGATGCAACCTAGTACTCCCTATGATGACCGAAATCTTTCTCTAGAATAATCACACGAGCAATCTAGTACTTATTATTATCCTTTTGTTTCTCTAGAGAATTCCATCAAGGATTTGATTGAGGATACAAGAAGGTTCGTATTAAGTATGGGGGAAATAATTAGTAGTCCTACTCTTTCTCCAGAAGAATCACACGAGCAATTGTGATCTTGTACTCTTTATGATCCATTTGTTTCTCTAGAGAATTTCATCAAGGAGTTGACTGAGGATACAAGAAGGTTCAGATTAAGTGTGAGAGGAACAAATAGTAGTCCAACTCTTTCTCTAGACGAATCCCTGAAGCAGTTGACTTAGAATACAAATAGATTTGCATTAAGTGTGAATGAAAGTCTTAGAAAGAATAATATTGATCAAAAAATGATTTTAATTTCCAATATAGTGCTACCTTTGACAATTGTTCACCTAGTCAAGATGATGAGGATAAAATTGGTAACACTACTTATTTAGATGAGGTTCAAACATCTTCATATTATTATGATGATGAGGATAGTATTGGTGAAGAACTTGAAATATACATGCGGAGTGATCAGGAAATTGTCACTCCAATTGTGCTTCATGATGATAGTGTTATTTTTAGTTTAAATCCAAGTAATTTTAATGATTATTCACCTATTCAAAAGGAAGAGGAATTGACTAGAGATACCACTGTTTTAGACGATGTAGAATTTTCTTGTTTTGAAGCCGATAATGGTTTAGAGGAACGGGTTTATCCAGAGAATACTGTTTTAGAGTCTAGTGATTTTGAAACAATAGTTTTAGATAACAAAGATACACCTGTGGAGATTTTAAATATGAGTGAGGATACACTACCTGATTATAACCCAAAAGAAGCAATTGACCATTTTCAGGAATCTGACGATCTAGAAATTAGGAAAATTGTGACTAGTCTATCTAAAGACACTGAAAACTCTAAGTTTGGGGCGACTATCATTCTCCATGTGCTTTACCTTTAACTCTTAGAAAGGTCCCTAACTTGGAACTTGACATATGCACCTCTACCATTTTACAAGATCATCTTCAAACTAGATTTTCTGAGCCTAGTAATGTCCAGAAAGAAATTTAGTTGTTAGAAACCCATCCTATGGTCGATGTGGTTCACCTAGGAAATAATACCAAGATTGACTTTGTTTTCCCACCAAAAAAATTTCTTCCATATGGGAGAACGTTTGAATTTCAAATGTGTCAGTTATTAAGTTTTGAGACTAAGCCTAATTACTTTAGGAAATTAGATTCGACACATTTTCTTAAGAATGACCACTATTTTCAGAGTAGTCAACTGTGTGGGTCAAATCTGATTGACTTTCAGTATCCACAATTATTCAGGTTATTCTTATGTGTTTTTAAGTTTTTAGTTGAGTTCTTCCAGACTCAACAACCTGACTCTCCTGATCATTCCAATGAGAAAATCCAGCCTATGAAAATATTTTATCTAGACCCTTTCATAGAACCCGAACCTGAACCTCAACTAGATGTAGTTTTCTTAAACAAGACACTAGATAGGAATAAGGTTGTGCTCGGTTTGTTCACTTTCTGGGTCTGCTGCAGTGTCCTTCTACTTTAGATAACATTATTTTATTCAGATGACCCACAATAGTTCTGACTATTGCTATATGATCCAATGAGGTGACTAATTCTTTCTTAGTCTGGCTGAAGACTTTAAACTTAGCACTTCTTGGGAGGTAACCCATGCTCATACGACACGGTAATATCTTTCCTTAACTCCTTTCCTTCGATTGGTAAATAATTTTTCCTTGTTCATTCTTTTAATAATTCATCTTTAGAACATTAAGGACAATGTTAGATTTAAGTTTGGGGGTAAGGGAGAAACTTTTAGTGAAAATTAAAACTCTAAAGTCTAAAAACTTGTGAACAATTCAAGATGAGACTAACCATTAATTCTAGGTAGATGGAAATTTAGCTCTTTTTCTATAGAAATTGGTGTGCCTAGTTAAATGGTCTATTCATAAAAGGATGCCTAGCTCAGGTGTTAGAAATAACATGATAGTTGTCACCATATCTCGAAGTCTATCTCGACCATATCACATTTCTGTTTTTATTTTTGCAATTTTTATGTTTCTCTAAGTGATTTGGTGGGGCACCAATATCGAACTGTTATCGTTGTTAGGATAAAGTTGAGTGTTTGATATCAAGCCCCATTATTGTATTATTTAAATCATTATTCAAAAAAATAAAAAAATAAAAAAATTTGAGTATTGACACTTTGATAGAAATATGTGTGTGTTCTCCCTGTCTCTATCGCCTAAGCAAACGTAGAATGCAGGATCCATCGGAACTATCATGTAATCTGCTGAAAATGACCATGCGCTTATATTCAAAAGATCTAATCATGTTGTCAGTATAAAGATAATTGTTTTATTTTCAATAAATCGTCCGTTAGAGCCCTTGTATATACCAGCTGAGTCGATATTAGTATAAGGATTAAGACCAGTGGGAGCGTATCTCAATCCATTAGGGTTCATCCTGGCAGTGACCTTCAGACAGATATGGGAAACAACGTTGACCTTAGTCAACATGTGCAAACTTCATTTTGTTTATATCCATCTTCTAAATCTTTTCATGTGATTGTAATTTGATAGATTCTGTGTATCGTGGTTGAACAACTATTTAAGTAGAGTTTTGAATTCTTGTATGAATTTTAGTACGCTGAGTGAAAGCTCGTGTGCAACAATTGGACTCATATAGTTAATGATTCCCATAGACGAATAATTTAGTATGCCAACTAAATAGCTTGTTTAGTGTTTACCCTCAATCGTTCACAGGTAGCTAGGGTTTGGTGTAAAGGTTCTGTGGGTATATCTCTTGTAAACCATCACGAGATAAAACTCGTCCACTAGGGACACCTAGGGGTTTAAAGGATTATTGCACACGCTAAGTGCAATCGCGATGCCTGCGAAAGTGAGTTAGGATTTATTTTTATTTCTAGATTAGATTTGCTCGAGGACTAGCAAATAATAAGTTTGGGGGTATTTTATAGACATGTTTCCGAGTCTTATTTGATCTCAATTTGTATATTGTTAGTTCTCATTTGTGTACTTATATTGTAATTTTATTGTGGTTGTAGGTATTTTTAGAGAAATAAACATTTGGGAAACTCAAAAATTTATGAAGGCACCCCAGAAAAAAATACTAAAGGCACCCACCCAAAATTGATAAAGGCACTAAGGATTTAGTTAAAGGAACCCAAGCCCATTTCAAATTCAATTTGGCGGGAAAATAATTCTATTCATCTGCATGAATGTTGGATCGAGCTTTGAAGAGATTTTTAAAGCTTTTACGACAAGATATCTTCTTGTCTTAATGAGGAATCATGCACAAAGTGGAAACTTGAAAAATAACCAAGACAATCTCATGAAAATATCAAATCAGATCGAGGATCATTCTCGGATTTTATTAAGAAGATATTCTCCCGGGTTATGGAAAGGAAACAAGGAAACAACAAGCCTCACCAAGATTCTATCTATCAAATCAGATCGAGAATAAATGGAAAAAGATATACAAATCAGGTGAAAATTGATTGAAGATTTGGAGGAGTTATTACAAAGATGGGGATGCTGCACTATAAATAGACGAGTTGTAGAAATGATCAAGGGGGGCTGGAGAGGCCAAAATCACCAAATCAAAAATCCAGAAATTTCTCATGATGAAGAAAATGAAGATTCCGTTATGAAAAGGTTGAAGATAACGTGTCAAAAAGTTTGAAGGTTCAGTTGCTAAAGCTTTTAACTTTGCAATGTATATCTTCATTTGCAACGTTTATCTTCAGGAAACAGTTATCCCTCTGCAACAATGAGTCTGTAACGTTTATAAACGCTGCAAACTCACTGTTTTCATTATTTTCACTCTTTTTCACCATCTGTAAACACCTTTTTGAGCAATAAATGAATATTTTGAGAGTGTTTTCAACATGAGGAGCTAAACCCCATCACTGGGCGACGGAGGAAGCTATTTTTTTCCAAAACTTATGTGGTAATATTTATTTAATTAATTTGTTCGATTCTTTTATGATTATTTGCCTTAGTTAAAAATTGATTTAATGATTTTTGTTAAGCAATTGTGATTTCGTTAGATGGTACATGCTTGACCTAGGTTTTAGATGTTCCATGCTTTTGTTATACAATTGTTATTTTGAAATCTACTTATTGCAATATTTTAGAATCAAATTAAACGTAAGAATTGCATAATTATAATTATTGAATTAAATCACTTTAAAATTTGGAAAATAGTGGAATCTGAGTCCCAGTCCCTTGTAATATTTTCAATAGCTTTTATTTGCTATTTTTAGTCTTAGAAATTAAGTTTAAAAACAAATCTTCAAAAGTCTTGAACGAACCTTTATTTACCACTATTTACAAAACCATCATAAGTCAAGTAACGCTTTCTCAACACAGTAGTTACCTATTGTGCAAGAAATGGTTGGGGAACCAGGGTCTTTGTACTTAGGAGTTGTATTGTTCTGGATAATTGAACTTACATGACTAGCTAGAAAGGCTTTCTTTGCTACACCAATCTTTCGCTTTCGCGTACACATATCCTTAAGGAACTTGGCATAAGCAGGAATCTGCCTAATTGCATTTAATAATGGAAGGTTGATCGTGACTTGCTTAAAAACCTTCAGTATGTCGTTAAAGTTGGATTCCTTATTTGTTGGTGCTAACAGTTGTGGGAACGGGGCTCTAGGCACAAAATCTGGCTTATGAGAACTATATCAGGCTCTTTAGAGACTTCATCAATTTCAATAGCTACTGGATCACAAGGGTGAACTACATTATGTTCACTATCAGGCATAGTTACCTTGTTGTCGACCAATTTACCGTTCCTAAGGGTTCTAATTGCGTTCACATGATTTGATGATATCTCACCAGAAGATACTTCATGAACTCCTCTAGGATTGGGTTGGGTCTGACTAGGGAACCTACCTTTTTTTATTTCTCTCAAAGACTCGGCGACCAACCTGGGTTTCTAAATTGGAAATAGCCTGACTATTAGCCTGAACGATCTTTTGATTTTCTCATAAACCTTGGTTAACCAACTGCTTAAAATCTGTAAATTCCTGAGTTAATGAGGCGACAGACTCTGCTAAACTCATGATCATTTTATCTATCGGATTCTAAAATTATGCCGGTTCAGAAGGATTCTTAGTATAACCAAAACCTGGGGGAACCTTAGAATTACTAGACTGACCTTGACTCTGGCCCTTAGACCAGAAAGGTTAGGATGGTTTCTCCAACCAGGTTTATAGGTTTCTGAATAAGGGTTAAACTTCTGATGAGATAATCGAACCTAGTGTTATTATAAAGAGCATGGGCTTGCTCTTCAACATTCTGTCCTTCCCAAAATGGCTTGGGATTCCACAACTAGATTGACTCAATTCTAAAGCTTCTAACCTTTTAGATATATCTACTATTTTGGCATCTGATTCAAAAGATCCTTCTACCCTATTGACATTTCCTCCACTTAGAAGATTTTTTTTCGGGGGCTCCCTACTATTTTCCCATTGCTGGGTTTTTTCGGCGGTTTCATTCAAAAATGTCATCACACCATCGACAGTTTGATTTTCAAACCCATCTGTGCATAAAGACTCAACCATGGTTGTTGTCGAATAATCTAAAACCTCGTAGAGGATCTAAACTATCCTTATATTTTCTAAACCATGAGGAGGACATTGTGAAAATAATTCATTGAACCTTTCCAAATACCTATATACAGATTCTCCCTCTTGTTAAGCAAATGTGCAAATCTGCTGCCTAATAGATGATTTTTTGTGCCTAGGGAAACACTTCTGGAAAAAGGAAGATGTAAGTTGTTCATTGGTTTCAATTTACTCGGAAGTCAAACTATATAACTAAGATTTGGCTTTGTCTCTTAGTGAAAAAGGAAACAGTCTAAGTTCCAATCCTCCATCATCTAGGTCCTTAATCCTGATGGTACTACATATTTCCTCAAAATCCCTAACATGGAAATAGGGGTTCTCATTTTCTTTCCCTACAAAGATTTGTAGCATCTGTATGGTCCCAGGTTTCAACTCATAGTTTTCTTCAGTTTCAGCTAACTTGATACATGATGGACGAGAAGTCCTAGTCGGGTTCAACAAAGCTTTTAAAGTTTCCATTGATGGCACTATCAAAGGACTATTAGTAACTTCTTTACACAGTGTCAAGTTCTCAAAATTGAAATTTCCAAAAACAGGTCCCTCAAAAGAAGAGTCTTTGAGGTCCTCGTTTCCAGGGACAAAACTACTAGGGTTGTCACTAATCAAACGACCTAGAAGGTCTCTTTTCCAAGCTCGCTTAGTGATGACTTCGAGCGATCTTAGCATACACTAGAAAAAACTAAAAAAACTAAATCCTAATTGGAAGGGAATTCTAAACAATCACAAGAAAGGATGACTCAACCAAATCAAACCTATTGAATCTAGCCAACAAAAAACATGATAGCTCCACTTAGATTGTTTCTAGACCAGCTTCTATTCTTTCGAAAGGAAACTAGTTACAGTTTTAGCAAACCTCTTAGAACGTCCGAATTAGATTAAGTCGAAGAGAAACAGGATAATCTCTAAGGAGCTTTGATAACCCTGTCTCTTTGGTAACTTTTCCCTGGGTTACAAGGCGGCTCTAATCAACTTAAAATAATCTTCCTGAACTTTGAGTTAGGCTAACAAAGTAATCAATACAGTCCTTTTGAACGAGTTTCCTATAAGCTCGTTACCCTATCGGTCTCTTTATAATCAAAATATTAAGGTTTAGGTTCGCGTTTGGTAATGTGTTCCGAAAGCGGGCAAGAAGGAAACGATGATGAAATCCGAGTCCTTATCTTGTATGTCCAGTTCTTGCCCTTAACTAGAAAAGTAAATCCGTATTCAGGCGCTCAGCATATATGCATACAAAGGAATACAGTAAACCCACTTGCAGGGGATTCGTGGGTTGATAGAGTCTTACCTCCCGTACCAGACGGGGGATGAATCGGTTGTAGTCGACTCGGGCCACCGACTCCTATGTCAATGTACGAACCTGAGGGGACGAGACAATATCGTAATTGTCGTCCTTCCCTGTTGCAGTTTATATTCAAATTACCCTTCCGTAGGGTTCAAAAATAATAATAATGTCCAAAGTCTCAAAATAAAGTCCAAAAAGTGTCCAAAAATAAAAGAAAAATTACAGAAATAATAAAAATTTCCTAATACAATTTTCTAAAAAAATAAAATCTAAAAACAAAATCTAATTAAAAATAAAATTCTTTGTCTTCTTTTCTGTTCTTTTAGCTTTAACTTTAACTCCAAGTCTTTAATCACCAAAGTATTTGGCTCAATTTCCTTTCAATACAAAATCCAAAACTTGTAGCAAAAAGAGAAATACCCAAAGAAAACGTAAAATAGAACAAAAGTAAAAATAATACTAAAAACAAAAATAAAAACCTAAAAATAAATCTAAAACTTTAAACCTAAAGACAAGTCCGCGTCGGCGGCGCCAAGAATTGATGTAGTTTTTATATAGTAATAAAAAGTTCGATACTCAGACTTGTAAAGATTCGATTTTTAAATCTACTTTTTAATAACTAAAAATAAAAAAGATTAAACTAAAATAGATTTCAAATTATGGGAAGGACTGAGACTAAGGATTTCACCATTAGCCAATTTTTCCAGTGATAAAAATCTTGCAACTCGTATATTCAGTTTATCCAAAATATTGCCAAAGTTAGGTTTTCAAAATAATAGTTGTAAATCGAAAGCATGAGACATCAAAAGCTCGAAACTCAGCATGAACCATCAAAAGAAAACACAACTAATTGATGAAAACCTTTTTTCTCAAATTTAATTCAAAGCAAATAATTATAAAAGAATTACAAAAAATAAATTAAGTAAGAATTACCACTTTATTATTGGAAATTAGCTTCCTCCATCGCCCCAGTGATGGTGATTAGCTCATCATGTTGGAAACACTCTCAAAATAGTGGTTCATAGCTCAAAAAGCGTTTACAATGAAGAAATAAAAGTAACACAGAAGAACTGATACGCTTATAAACGTTACAAAGATTGTTCTCTGTGTTGCTAAAGAAGATAGAAATAAAGTACGTACCCTGGACGATGTAAATATGAAGGAATAAGCGACAGGTTCAGCAACAGTTTCAGCGATAATTTTCTGGAGACATATGTTCTTCCAATTCTTCCACCAGCAGAATTTTTCTTTTTTTCCAGGAATTTTTCCGGCTGCTCTGGCTTGATTGTTTCTTGTTATTCTTTGCTATTTATAGGATTAGCTAACCCTAGGAACCTTTCTTAACCGATAAGGACTCAAAGAAGAGTCCAAATCAAACTCCAAATTGTTGATAATCCGAAACAAAATAGAATTCCCTTTTCCGGCGTGAACCTTATTTTTCTAGCAATTTTTACGGCGTGAACCACTCAGACTTGACGTGTTTTAACATATCTTGATTGTCTCTTCAGTTTGAGATATCAAAAATACACTTTAAATCCCTTTAAATTCAGTTCCCAACTAATCCATAATCTATTGCTTACGTGAAGAAATAGTTCACGCCTCTTCCGGATTTTGAATTTGAAAGGGGGTGCCCCAAATCCAACAGGTGAGTGCCTTTAACAACTTTTTTATAATGTTTATTTCTCAAAAATACCTACAAAGACATAAAAACTCGTAAATAGTATAAAATCAAGCATTAACAAAATAGATAATTGAGCACAATTTAGACACAAAAATGTGTCTATCACAAGGGGAGAGAAGAAAAGTAGGGGAGAGACTGATATCTTTCTATCTCTACTTTTCTTAATTGTTTTTAATGGATTGTTAGAAACCCATTGTTATGTCTTGCTAATCTTTGTGTAACTAGGGTTTATGGTGAAACCACTAGAAGTTTTAGACCAATTAAATCGAATTATTTGATATAGACTATTATGATTTGAATAGATTAATTCCTGATTTTGATTTATTGATCTAATGATAACATTAGTTGTTGCTTCACCGGTTCTGTACAATACAGTAACCTTTGCGCATAATTAATAAGGATTGCAAATATATTTGTCTACTTATTTGATATTTCATGCTTGGGTTAAATCCTCAGATGGGGTATGCTTAGAATACCCAGGTATTATTCGTGAACCTATACAGTAATTAGTTTCTTATAATTTTCTCGCTAACGCAATTTGATGGTTTATGCCGAGACTTAGAGTTTTTGATGCAACATGCTTAGGGCGTCCCAGTGACATTTGCGACTCTAATACATGTAATAGGTGATATTGATAAAACGAACAATAGATAGATATTCAGGAGTTATGTTTCACTTCAGTAATTAAATAGAAATAGTGGTGGATACTAAAAACTCTGGTTACCTACTCTCTCTGTTTAGTTTGTTTTATTATTTTATTCATATTTCTGAAAAATCCAAAAGATATTATTTCTGATTAGTTTAATTGAAATATTGATTGCAGTACTTGCCTGCTCCCTGTGGGTTCGACCGGTATTTGCCGTTGTGTACTAGTTAGACGCCGTGCGATTGGGTTATTATAAATAGGGTTTCTCAAAATCCTATCAATTTTTGGCTCTAAGTGATTTGGTGGGGCACCATTATAAAATTGTTAGAACCGCCAGGATGACGTTGTGTCTTTGAGATCAAGCCTCGTTATTGTATTATTTAAACCATTTTTCAGAATAAAATAAAATAATAAAAATCGAGTATTGACACTTTGATAGCAATATATGTGTGTTCTTCCTGTCTCCGTCACCTAAGAAAGCATGGAACACAGGATCCATGGGAACTATCATGTAATCTGCTGAAAAGGAGCATGCGCTTAGATTCAAAAGATCTCATCATGTTGTCAGTATAAAGATAATTGTTTTATTTTCAATAAATCGACTGATGGGGCCCTTGTATATACCAGTTGAGTCGATATTAGTTATAAGACTAGTGGGAGCATATTTCAATCCATTAAGATTCATTATGGCACTGACCTTCAGACAGATATGGGAAACACCGTTCACCTTAGTCAACATATGCGAACTTCATTTTATCCACATCCATCTTCTAAATCTTTTCATGTGATTGTACTTTGATAGATTCTGAGTATCGTGGTTGAACGACTATCTAAGTTGAGTTTTGAATTCTTGTATGAATTTTAGTATGTTGAGTGCAAACTCATGTACAACAATTGGACCCATATAGGGTAATAATTCCAATAGCCGAAGAATTTAGTATGCCAACTAAATAGCTTGTTTAGTGTTTACCCTCAATCGTTAACAAGTAGCTAAGGTTTGGAGTAAAGGTTTTTTGGGTATATCTCTTGTAAACCCTCACGAGACAAAACTCTTCCGATAGGGACACCTATGGGTTCAAAGGCTTATTGCACACGCTAAGTGCAATAGCGATGCCTGCGAAAGTAAGTTATGATTTATTTTTATTTCTAGATTAGATTTGCTCGAGGGCTAGAAAATAATAAGTTTCAGGGTATTTGATAGACACATTTATGTGTCTTACTTGAACTCATATCTATATTGCTTTTTCTAAATTGTTATACTGATATTATCATTTTCTATGTTTTTATGTATTCTTGCGGAGTAAAAGATCATAGAAAAATAGGCTTGAAAAGTGCTAAAAACACCCTTTAAAAAGTGTTAAAGGCACCTGAGAAATTGATAAAGGCACCCCTAGAATGGATAAAGGAACCCACTCTTTACAATTTCAAAATAAATTTTGGCGGGGAGATTTCCTCTAAACAATTTGTTAATATATGGACGTTGATTAGAGGAGATAAAAAAGGTCTTTAAGATAAGTTTTGTAATAAGGAAACTCTACACGTATGGGACCAAGAAAAATTAAAACATAATCAATGAAATATTCTCGGGAAAATCATATCTCAAGGAGACAATATTTCCCATGGGTTTCGGATTTTATTCCCTTTTCCATTATTTTCTTGCTGGTTAGGAAAAACACAGAATCCTAAGGAAATAAAATCAGATCGAATATTTCTGTCAAAAGAAGAAACAAAATCAATAACCGAGATGAAAAGGAAAATATTTTGTCGAGAGTTTTTTTTTTAAAAAAGATCTGCCGAGATTAATACAAAGTATTCTCGAAGATTTGGGAGGTGTCGCTCGTTGTAGTATAAATAGGAAGCTAAACAGAGAGATTGGGGGGAGGGGCTGGAGAGGCAAGAAGTGAAAAAAATCAAAATCCAGAAAAATGCTGGTGATGCAGAAGATGAAGAAAACGTTGCGATAAAGTTGAAGTTTTTGTGGCCAAAAGGTTGAAGATTCTGTTGCTAAAGAATACTCGTTGTTTTCATTACTTTCACTCTTTTTCATCATTTGCAAACGCTTTGAGCTATGTACCAATCTTTTGAGGGTGTTTTGAGCAAGATGAGATAAACCCCATCACTGAGCAAAGATGACGCCATTTTTCCATGATTAATTGGTAACTTTTAATAATTCTTTTATGACTTTTATATTAATTTTTAATTAAAATTACGATTTTTCTTAATTGATTGTGATTTTATTTGATGATTTATGCTGGGACTTAGAGCTTTTGATGAGCCATGCTTGTGATTTACAATTGATATTTTAAAATCTACCTTTGACAAAAATTAGAGTCACTTATTTGAGCTAGAATTGTATAGAATTATTATTTTTGGAACCAATTAAAAGTAGTTATTGGTGAAATCCATTACCTCAGTATTTGTGAATATTATTTTCATATTTTGTGTATATCTTTAGTTTAAAATTAGTTTATTAAATCTAAAATCAATCTTCACAAGTTCGAGAGTTTGAAACCCTTTTTTACCGTTATAACAAAAAACATCAGCACCTCTCTCACAAATCATTTCAAATCAATCAACCCTCACGCAATTGTTCTGAACTACAACGCACATCTTCTCTTTTGCCTTGTTGATAAGTCATTCCTTTGCCTCCGCCTTACTTTCAAATCTATTAATGCGCATATAACAAAAAAAATATCATAAGCCTAACCTTGTAATATACATTCTTAGAACAAGACAAGAGTGGGTAGGTAGCATACTGATGTAATTTTAAAAGTGGTAAATAAAGTGTTCGATTCTCGAACTTGTGAAGGTAATGATTTTAGAAAATAATGGATTTAATCTAAACTAATAAAAATCAGGAAAATAAACTAGAGATGATATATGGAAAATATGGAGAAAACCAGGAATCAGGAATCAGTTATTTCCAACAATTTATGTGATTAATCATGCAATTCTTTTAAATAAATTAAGCTCAAATATTGCCAAAATAGGTTTTTATGCAAACAAGTAGAGGTAAATCACAAGCATGGGACATCAGAGGTTGTCAACCCAGCATGACCCATCAAACAAAAACACCACTATTGAATGAAAACCGTTTTTCTATTTCGAAACTATGCAATTTTAACAAGTAAAGAATTGTAAATAATTAATTAAAAGTAGACTTACCACATAAAATTGAAAGAAAAACCTCCTCCATCATCCCAGTAAATAAACTTAGCTCATGGTGGAGAAAACTTGCTCAAAAGATCTCCTCATTGCTCAAAATATCGATTACAAGGTTGAATAATGGTGTAACAGCTGATTTGATACGCGTATATGCGTACAGAAGAAGGTTCAGCTGTTACAGAAAAGTCTAAGCAACAAAGGAAACGAAACAATAGGAAACAGAACAGTTTGAATCAGCAACAAATGTAGATGTTGCTGAGTCGTCTTCTCCGATGATGGCTGGATGAAGAACACGCCGGCCGGTGCAGTAGCAGGTGATCGGCGGTGACGGAAGTTGGCCGGAATTCTTTGGAATTAATTTCTAGGGCTGCGCGCTCATTTTTCTTCGCTTCTCTTGGTTTATATAGGGTCTACAAACCCTAGAGAGAGTTCTAAACCTAATAGAACTCTCTCAAACAACTCACAAATTCCATTCCCAATCGAAACAGGATTCTGGCCAAGTTCATGATTTTCCGAGCAGATTTTCCGGGATTTTTTTGCTGTTTCTCGATTGTTATAACTTGTATGGGATTTGTCTTGCAATTGGGTCTGAAAACAACCACAAAAAATCCATGAATTCACGTCCAATTCCTTTTCCTGTTTGAAACAGGAAAACCCGATGAGTTGGATCGGCGACTCGGCTGAGTTGACTCACTGACTCGCTGGGTTGACTCGGCCGATTCTAGGGTGTGCCTTATCCATTTTTGGGGTGCCAATAACACTTGTCCTGGGTGCCTTTATCACTTTTTGAGCCAATTTTTCCACAAATCTTTATTCTTCTAATGTACCTACAAAAGCATAAAAACACGTAATATTTGCAAAATCGAAATCTAACTTAATAGAAACTAAGGTGCAATTTAGACACTAAAATGTGTCTATCAAATACTCCCAAACTTACTATTTTGCTAGTCCTCGAGCAAACTACTCTAAAAAATAAAGTAAAAATCCTAACTCACTTTCGCAGGAATCGCGACTACATTTAGCGTATGCAGCAAGCCATTAAACCCCTAGGTGTCCCTAGTGGACGAGTTTTGTCTCGTGAGGGTTTACAAGAGGTGTACCCACAAAACCTGAATCTAGATCTTAGAAACACGTGAACGATTAAGGATAGACACTAAACAAGCTAGTTAGTTGGTTACTCAAATATTCGGCTATAAGGACCATTACCCTTTATGGATCCAATCACTGTATAAGAGTGTTAACTCAAGCATACTAAAATTCATATATAGGACAACAGAGTTCTACTCAGACAATTGTCTAACTACCCATCACAAGAAAAGACTTAGAAGATGAACGTAGACTGTAGAAGATTGCAAATGTTGACCAAGGCGAACGATGTGTCCCATATCTGTCTGAAGGTCAGTACCGAGATGAAACCTAGTGTGTCGAGATACTCCCCATTTATTTTCAACGGTTACTACTAACTAAAATATTTACAAGTTCCCATGGATCCTGCGTTCCACGCTTGCTTAGGCGACGGAGACAGGGAGAACTTTAAAATACCAAATACTATTTTTTTCAATTTTTTTTCAATTTTTTCGATTTTGTTTTTCTTTTCTTTTCTTTTTTTCGAATTTTTTTCTTTTTTTTTTCTTTTTCTGACACCTAATACATGTGTGTTCCCATGGATCCTACATTCCACGCTTGCTTAGGCGACGGAGACAGGGGGACCACACACATAGCTCTAAAACACTAACGTATTATTCATGTGGGGCATGATCTCAACACACTAAATGTCATTCCAGCGCTAATTAACATGTCGATGCTAGGACCCACCAATACTCTCAGAGAAACACGAAATTACAAATAATAAAACAGAACGTGATGTGGTGGTGACAACTATCATGTTATTTCTAACACCTGAACTCTGTCTCCTTTATGAATATACCATCTAGCTGGGCACACCAATCCTTATAGCAAAATGGCTAAGTTTTCATCTACCTAGAGTGGTTAGTGTCACCCTGAATTGTTCACATGCTTCTTAATTCCAAATCTTATTAATCCTAAAAAGTCTCCCAATACCCCCAAACTTAAATTAAACAGTGTCCTCAATGTTTCTAAACACTGCACGAAAAGGAATTAGGGAAAGATATTACCGTGTCGCATGAGCATAAGTTACCTCCTTAAATCATATAGCAATAATCGGAACAACTGTGGATCATCTGAATCAAATAGTGTTATCCACAATAGAAGGAAACAGCAGCAAGCTACGAAGATAAATAATCTGAACACACTTTGATCCCTATTTAGGTAAACCACATCGACCAGAGGATTGGTTTTTGGCAACTGAACTTCTTTCTGAACAGGAGGATCAGTGGATCTAGCTCGAAGATGATCTTGTACAATGGCAGACGTGCATATGTCAGATCCCAAGCTAGGGACCTTCCTAAGAGTTAATGGTATAGCACATGGAGGATGATAGTCACCCCCAAACTTAGAGTTTTCAGTGTCTCTAGATAGACTAATAACAATTTTCCTTATTTTCGGATCGTCAGATTCTCGAAAATAGTCAATTGCTTCTTCTAAATTACAATCTGGTGGTGCAGAACCTAACAAAGTGCTCACTTCATTAATAACACTATCATTATCGCCATCAATTCTATAGTTGGCTAGGTATTTCTCTAATGGATCTTCTAATGGGTCGAGCCTACGCTGCATCTCCCTAGACGGTTTGGATTCCTCCCTCTGAATGGATCTGGTGCATACAAACTGTTGGGCTAATTCCCTTAATATCTGATATGGTCCATCCTAAAGCTTTCTTATTGTCCTGAAGCATGGTTACTAGCCTATTCTCTTGGTCACTATCCAAATCTGAAGCTACAACCAAAGGTAAGGTCTCTGATGGGCCTAACTCATCAAACTCTAATCCAAAGTGGGCTAGACAGTTTTCTAACGGGTCTTTTATCAAAGTGTTTGGTAATGATTCCTGAACTGGGGTCTCTATCATGTTGACGGTTTCTAAGGTGGGGTCATCTAGATCAGGTGGTTGATTACTAATGTTGAAGATATTCAGCTCAATAGTCATGTTACCAAAAGACAAGTTCATAACACCGTTACGACAGTTAATGATCGCATTAGATGTTGCTAAGAACAGGCGACCTAGTATAACGGTATATGATTCTCTGGATTAGGCACAAGTCTGGTATCAAGCACAACAAAGTCCACTTGATAAATAAATTTATCCACTTCAATCAAAACATCCTCTATGACACCACGAGGAATTTTCACAGACCTATCAGCTAACTGCAAAGTCATCTGAGTCGGTTTCAAATCGCCTAGTCCTAGCTGGAGGTACACATGGTACGGAAGTAAGTTCACACTGGTTCCTAAATCGAGTAAGGCTCTTTCTACCCGGTAGTTTCCTATTGTGCAAGCTATAGTTGGGGAACCTGGGTCTTTGTACTTCAGGGCCGTACTACTCTGTATAATTGAACTTACATGACTAGCTAGAAAAGCTTTCTTATGTACGCTAAGTTTTCGATTTCACGTACACATGTCTGATGTGATTTGGGATTACCCAATATAATAACCGCAATCGCACGGCGTCTAACTAGTAGACAACGGCAAGTACGGGTCGAACCCACAGAGAGCGGGGAAATACTGCAATTAATATCTCTAATAAACTAACCAAGAAGAATATTTTTGTGATTTTTATATTAATAAATAAAATAATAAACTAACTAAACTAATAAAATGTGACCGAGTAGAGAGAGCCGGTAACCAGGGTTTTCAGTATCCACCACTATTTCTATTTAATTATTGAAGTGAAACATAACTCATGAATATTTAGAGTCGCAAATATCACTGGGACGCCCTAAACATGGTGCATCAAAAAGCCCTAGTCTCAAGCATACACCATAAAATTGCGTTAGCGAGAAAATTGTACGAAACTAATAATAGGTCCACAAATAATATCTGGCTATTCTAAGCATACCCCATCAAAGGATTTAACCCAAGCATGAAATATCAAATAAGTAGACAAATATATTTGCAACAAGTAGATTTTCAAAACAACAACTGTATACCAGAAGCATGGAACATCAAAAACCTAGGTCAAGCATGTACCATCAAACGACATCACAATTGTTTAATGAAATTTAATAAATCAAAATCATGGAATTAATATATTCAAATCATAATAGTCTATTACCTAATAATTCAATTTAATTGGTCTAGTACCAAAAGTGGTTTCAACATAGAACCCTAGTTACAAATTAATTAGCTAGACATGGAGATGGGTTTCTTAAAACCCATAAAAATAATTAAAGAGAAGAAGAATTAAACCCAATAATATAGATTGTACAGCAGAATTCCGTTCGAGTTGTACAAAAGTCGCTCACTTCCTCTCTTCGTCTGCTGTTCCATCTCGTCTCTCCTCCGAAGAGTGTACAGGAGTCGCATCCCCAAAATCTCTCTTCCGCCGCCAAACAAAAGAACCAACCTCCCGCGCTAGGTTTTTTTAGCCTCTTTTTATAGCTAAATCCATTCACAATCACGTGGCTACTTTCCTAAGTCAACAACACCTTTTTTTTAGCCTGCACCCTAACCTAGCATGTACTTGTTCAACCATCTCAATCAATTAACCTAGCCTCTAGTAGCCATCTCACTGACGCCTCCCATCAAACCAAGCCTCCACCGTGCCATCACCACCTGCCTAAGCCAACACCTAGTCTTCTCACTTCTCTCTTGTCTCTCATCTAGCCTCTCTCCCAAACCGTACTGCCGAACTAGCCTAAGCTTACTTCCTCACGTGAATTGTCAACAGACTTTTTCCTTCTCTAGCCTGCAGACCTACTCCTTCTAGCCGTACACCTTGTCTCACCAAACCGAGAGCTCCATCAGTCTTCTCTAGCCGTACTTAGCTAGCTACCAACTGACGCCTTATTTAACCGAGCTGTCCTCTTTCTGTTTTGTTGTCAGAACGTTCACAGGATTTGTCCCTTCTTTACTTTCATTTGCTTACGTCCAACAGCTATTCGGTCCTCCGATCCATAGTACGCCCAAGAAAGGCAGACATAGTAGCATATGAGACGTAACATGAATTGATTTAGTCATGTTCCTTTTGCAACTAGTATTTTATGTGAACCACCTAATAAAATAATAAAATAGTAAATTAATATAATCATAAGTACTATTAAATATAGATTAGGCGATAAAAATGTATAAGTTAAGCGCCTATCAAATACCTCCAAACCTATATTTTGCTAGTCCTCGAGCAAAACTAATCTAAAAATAAAAATAAAAATCCTAACTCACTTTCGCAGGAATCACGATTACATTTAGCATATGTAATAAGCCTTTAAACCCCTAAGTGGCCTTAGTGGACGAGTTATAGTCTCGTGAGGGTTTACAAGAGGTTTACCCACAAAACCTGCTCCAAATTTTAGCTACATGTGAACGATTTAGGATAGACACTAAACAAGATATTTAGTTGGCATACTAAATTCTGCGACTATAAGAATCATTACCCTGTATGAATCCAATTACTGTACACGAGTTCGCACTCAGCGTACTAAAATTCATATAAGAATGCAACTCTACTCAAATAATCATTGAACATCCAGAGATGGATAAAAATTCACATTGCTCGAAATCAATCAAATTGAAACACATGGATAGGTTAGAAAATGAAAATAGAAGTAATGAATGGTGCATATGTTGACTAAGGTGAGCGGTGTTTCCCATATCTGTCTGAAGGTCAGTGCCAGGATGAATCCTATTTTTATTATTATTATTTATATAAATAAATTATTATTATTTTTTTCTTTTTTTTTTCTTTTTTTTTGTGACTACATGATTAGATCTTTTGAATCTAAGCGCATGTTCCTTTTCAGCAGATTACATGATAGTTCCCATGGATCCTGCATTCCACGCTTGCTTAGGCGACGGAGACAGGGAAAACACACACATATTGCTATCAAAGTGTCAATTTTCATCATTTTTTTTTATATAAGAATTAAAAATGGACTTGATCTCAACACTATATTTCATCCTGGCGGCGATAACAATTTGATACTGGGCCCCACCAAATCACTTAGAGAAACATAAAATTGCAAAAATAAATATAGAAAGTGATATGATTATGATGATTCCGAGATATGCTTGTTCAATAATTATCATGTTATTTCTAACACCTGAGTGCATTCAGAGATGAATAGACCATTTAGCTGGGCACACCAATTCCTATAGATAAGAGCTATGTTTCCATCTACCTAGAATGGTTAGTGTCATCCTGAATCATTCACATGTTTCCAAAATCGGATTTTCTTTATTGGCATCAATTTTTGGAAACTCTACCCCCAAACCTAAATTTAACATTGTCCTCAATGTTGCAAACCGTGCAACCTAGAATGGTCTGCAATAAATATAAATAAGAGAAACAAATATAAATCAAAGAGAAGGGATTGGAACGTCTCACCTGATTGATGCAAGAAAAGCAGTATTCTCTGTAATACACATCAAACGATAGTAATAACAAAGAACACCAAAAATGAACATAAACAAAAAGCTTAAAATAAAATAAAAACAAGAAACTAAAAATCTACCTACTGGATATGTACAGAAATAATCCCCATACACTAATAACCTGAAAATTTGGGGATCAACCCAAAATACAATATATACAAATGACAGTTTCACAGTTTTATTATTTTGACACGGTGACACTGAAACTATCAAAAAGAAGTGATTACCCCCAAACCTAGTTTTTACTACACTGGGAAGTGCGTAAAGAACATAATAAGGGGATACATTTGGGAATGGGGAAATATCAATTGGTTCATGCACAGTGTCAGGAATAGGCAAGTCCTCTGGATATGTGGATGCAAAGTAATCCAACAAAACTTGAGAAGCACACAACTCTAACCCTAAATTAGGCAACTTTTGGAAGTCTAGGGGTCTAGAAACAACCTCTAAGTCGGGTGAATGCTCTTGTGAGATAGATTCATCAATGAAATTAGGCAAATCATCTACAAAATCATCCACAGGGTCATATATATGTTCTGTTTGGAACTGAGAGTCACTACAAAATTGATCATCATCACCAAATAATTTATGGTGGCGTTCTAGAACTCTCAATCTTTGTTCCAAACTAGACAGTCTCTGGTTATAATACTCCTCATCCACATAGTCATCTACGTAGTCTGTATGGAACATATGGTCAGTACAAGACTGATCATCATCAATAAATAATATCTGGCGTTCCATATCTCTCACTCTTTGATCAAAACTAGACAACATCAAGTTATACTCTCTGGTTCTAAACTGAGGTGATTGTTGACTAAACGTAGACTTAGTTGAATAATCGCGTATGACGGAACGATGTGGATGCCAAGTTGCATACACAAGACGATTATAAGCACAAATTTCCTTATATCCTGGCCCATAGAATAATTCCCCCATCGTCATCTTAGATGTTTCCGGTGAAAGATTCATCATCCTCAAAAAAGTACCTGAAAAAGAGATACTAAAACATAAAATGAGTCAAATAGAACTAAAATCCTAAAAATAAAATAAAAACCTAAACTACGATTAGAAAATCAAAAATACTAATTACAATATTCCACAACCGCTCCCCGGCAGCGGCGCCAAAAATTGATGTAATTTGGGATTACCCAATATAATAACCGCAATCGCACGGCGTCTAACTAGTAGACAACGGCAAGTACGGGTCGAACCCACAGAGAGCGGGGAAATACTGCAATTAATATCTCTAATAAACTAACCAAGAGGAATATTTTTGTGATTTTTATATTAATAAATAAAATAATAAACTAACTAAACTAATAAAATGTGACCGAGTAGAGAGAGTCGGTAACCAGGGTTTTCAGTATCCACCACTATTTCTATTTAATTACTGAAGTGAAACATAACTCATGAATATTTAGAGTCGCAAATATCACTAGGACGCCCTAAACATGGTGCATCAAAAAGCCCTAGTCTCAAGCATACACCATAAAATTACGTTAGCGAGAAAATTG
Organism: Papaver californicum; assembly: GCA_023531435.1. NCBI lineage: Eukaryota > Viridiplantae > Streptophyta > Magnoliopsida > Ranunculales > Papaveraceae > Papaver > Papaver californicum. Next base: position 2,375,021 of record JAJJMC010024047.1, on the reverse strand, counting down.
TGCGAAACTAATAATAGGTCCACAAATAATATCTGGCTATTCTAAGCATACCCCATCAAAGGATTTAACCCAAGCATGAAATATCAAATAAGTAGACAAATATATTTGCAACAAGTAGATTTTCAAAACAACAACTGTATATCAGAAGCATGGAACATCAAAAACCTAGGTCAAGCATGTACCATCAAACGACATCACAATTGTTTAATGAAATTTAATCAAAATCATGGAATTAATATATTCAAATCATAATAGTCTATTACCTAATAATTCAATTTAATTGGTCTAGTACCAAAAGTGGTTTCAACATAGAACCCTAGTTACAAATTAATTAGCTAGACATGGAGATGGGTTTCTTAAAACCCATAAAAAAATAATTAAAGAGAAGAAGAATTAAACCCAATAATATAGATTGTACAGCAGAATTCCGTTCGAGTTGTACAGCAGTCGTTCACTTCCTCTCTTCGTCTGCTGTTCCGTCTCGTCTCTCCTCCGAAGAGTGTACAGGAGTCGAATCCCCAAAATCTCTCTTCCGTCGCCAAACAAAAGAACCAACCTCCCGCGCTAGGTTTTTTTAGCCTCTTTTTATAGCTAAATCCATTCACAATCACGTGGCTACTTTCCTAAGTCAACAACACCTTTTTTTTAGCCTGCACCCTAACCTAGCATGTACTTGTTCAACCATCTCAATCAATTAACCTAGCCTCTAGTAGCCATCTCACTGACGCCTCCCATCAAACCAAGCCTCCACCGTGCCATCACCACCTGCCTAAGCCGACACCTAGTCTTCTCACTTCTCTCTTGTCTCTCATCTAGCCTCTCTCCCAAACCGTACTGCCGAACTAGCCTAAGCTTACTTCCTCACGTGAATTGTCAACAGACTTTTTCCTTCTCTAGCCTGCAGACCTACTCCTTCTAGCCGTACACCTTGTCTCACCAAACCGAGAGCTCCATCAGTATTCTCTAGCCGTACTTAGCTAGCTACCAACTGACGCCTTATTTAACCGAGCTTTCCTCTTTCTGTTTTGTTGTCAGAACGTTCACAGGATTTGTCCCTTCTTTACTTTCATTTGCTCACGTCCAACAGCTATTCGGTCCTCCGATCCATAGTACGCCCAGCAAAGGCAGACATAGTAGCATATGAGACGTAACATGAATTGATTTAGTCATGTTCCTTTTGCAACTAGTATTTTATGTGAACCACCTAATAAAATAATAAAATAGTAAATTAATATAATCATAAGTACTATTAAATATAGATTAGGCGATAAAAATGTATAAGTTAAGCGCCTATCAATCTCCTTAAGAAACTTGGAATAAACAGGAATCTGCCTAACTGCATCTAATAATGGAAGGTTAATCGTGACTTTCTTAAAAACTTCCATTATTTTATTAAAATTTGATTCCTTCCTAGTAGGTGCTAACAACCTTGGGTATGGGGCTCTAGGCATGAAATCGAATCTCTGAGGGGTTGCCTCAGGCTCGTCAGAGACTTTATCAGTCTCTTCAACTATTGGGCCAGGATGAACTACAGTTTGTTCACTAACGGGCCTAGTTACCTTGTTATCCACTACCTTACCATTCCTGAGGGTCGTAATTGCATTCACGTGACTGGATGATTTCCCCCAGTCGACATTTCATTGACTCCTCTAGGATTGGGTTCGGGTTGACTAGGGAACCTACCAGGTTCTCGCTCTCTCAGAGCCGCAGCAATGTCACTAACTGAGGTTTGTAAACTAGAAATAGCTCTTTCTATGCTCTGGAATCTCTGCTCATACTTATCGTCATTGCTGGGATGAGTTGGACCAGCCGAATTCTTATAACTGAAGCCTGGAGGACCTTTAGCATTACTAAACTGACCTTGAGCCTAGCCTTTCGACCAGAAAAGTTCAGGTGGTTTCTCCAGCCAGGGTTATAAGATTCCGAATACGGGTCGAACTTTCTATGGTTATCAAATCTAGTGTTATCATAAAGAGAAAAAGCCTTCTCTTCGAATTGGTTGGGCTCTGAACTACTAGCTTGATTCATTCGACCAGTTCTAGCCTTCTAGATAAGGCTTCTATTTGGGCCTTTGGATCAAAAGATCCTTCTACCCTATTAACATTTCCTCTTCCTAGAAGAATTGTTCTTTTTGGCTCCTTAATGCTCTCCCACTGCTGGGTCTTTTCGGCGATGTCACTGAAAAGTTTCATCTCCTCAGCAGGAGTCTTACTGTCCAACCCTCCGGTTGACAAAGACTCGACCAAGGTTATAGATGCGTAGTCCAAACCCTCATAGAGGATCTGAACTAGCCTTAACTCCTCTATTCCGTGGTCTGGGCATTGGGACAATAAGTCATTGAACCTTTCTATATACACATACAGAGACTCTCCCTCTAGCTGGGAAAAAGTGCATATTTTCTACCTAACAGACGAAATTTTGTTCCTAGGGAAGAACTTCTGAATAAAAGATGAAGTAAGTTGGGCATATGTTTCAATCGACTGAGGAGCCAAGCTATACAGCCATGACTTGGCTTTATCTCTTAGTGAAAAGGGAAATAATCTAAGTTTAATAGACTCGTCATTCAAGTCTCTAGTCCTGATTGTGCTACATATTTCCTCGAATTCCCTAACATGAAAATAGGGATTTTCGTTTTCTTTTCCTAAGAATAATGGAAGTATCTGTATGATTCCGGGTTTCAGTTCGTAGCTCGCTTCAGTAGCGGCTAACTTTATGCAAGATGGACGTGAGGTCCGGGCCTGATTCAACAAATCCTTCAGAGATGTCATTGCTGACACGGTCTCGGGAGTGACTAGTTCACTCTCAGTTGGCTTCTCAAGGTTAAGGTGAACTACAAGTCTTCCACTAATTAACCTACCTTGAGGGTCTCTATCCCAAGTTCGCCTTAAGGGCGTTTTTGGCATGCAAAACCTAACAAGCAATTAATCAAACACAATCGTGCCCTGACTCAACCAAATCAAACCTAAATCTAGCAAACAACAAGCATGATGGTTCCACTTAGATTGTTTCTAGACCAGCTTCTATTCTTTCAAAAGGCAACTGGTTACAATTTTATCAAACCTCTTAGAACGATCCGAATTAGATTAAGTCGAAGAGAAACAGGATAAGCTCTAAGGAGCTTTGATAACCCTGTCTCTTTGACACTTTTCCCTGGGTTACAAGGCGGCTCTAATCAACTTAAAATAATCTTCCTGAACTTCGAGTTAGGCTAATAAAGTAACCCGTACAGTCCTTTTGAACGATTTTCCAATAAGCTCGATACCCTATAGGTCTCTTTCTAGTCAAGATTTTAGGCTTAGGTTCGCGTAGGTTTCGTTTTCCTAAGGCGGGCAAGAAGGAGACGGTGATGAAATCCGAAACCTTATCTTATATGGCCAGGCCTTGCCCTTTACTATGCAAAAAAATAAAGTCCGTATTCAGTCCTCAGCATATGTGCATACAAAGGCGTCCAGAAAACCCACTGACAGGAGATTCATGAGTTGGTCGAAGTTTACCTCCCGTACTAGACGGACGATGAACCGTTGAAGTCCACTCGGGCCACTAATATCCTTTTCAATAGTGCGCGAACCCGAGGGGCCGACACAATATCGTAATTGTCGTCCTTCCCTGCACACAGTTTGATATTTAAAACTACCCTTCCGTAGGGTTTAAAAATAATAAAATGTCCAAAATGTCCAAAAGAAAGTCCAAGAAGTGTCCGAAAATAAAAGAAAAATTACAGAAATAATAAAACCCTAATACAATTTTCTAAACTAATTAAAACTAATTAAAATAAACTAAAAATCTAATTAAGAAAAATAAAATCTTCGATCTTCTTTTTCGTTCTTTAAGCTTTTCCCTTTAACTCCAAGTCTTTAGCTTTAATTCCAAAACTTTGGCTTACTCCCTTTTCGATCAAAAATTTAACCTGTAGCAAAAAGAGAAATACCAAAAGAAACGTAAAATAGAACAAAGTAAAATAATAAAACTAAAAATAAAAACCTAAAAATAAATCTAAAATCCTAAACCTAAAAACAAGTCCCCGGCAACGGCGTCAAAAATTGATGTAATTTTAAAAGTGGTAGATAAAGTGTTCGATTCTCGAACTTGTGAAAGTAATGATTTTAGAAAATAATGGATTTAATCTAAACTAATAAAAATCAAGAAAATAAACTAGAGATGATATATGGAAAATATGGAGAAAACCAGGAATCAGGAATCAGTTATTTCCAACAATTTATGATTAATCATGCAATTCTTTTAAATAAATTAAACTCAAATATTGCCAAAATAGGTTTTTATGCAAACAAGTAGAGGTAAATCACAAGCATGGGACATCAGAGGTTGTCAACCCAGCATGACCCATCAAACAAAAACACCACTACTGAATAAAACCGTTTTTCTATTTCGAAACTATGCAATTTTAACAAGTAAAGAATTATAAATAATTAATTAAAAGTAGACTTACCACATAAAATTGAAAGAAAAACCTCCTCCATCATCCCAGTAAATAAACTTAGCTCATGGTGGAGAAAACTTGCTCAAAAGATCTCCTCGTTGATCAAATTATCGATTACAAGGTTGAATAATGGTGTAACAGCTGATTTGATACGCGTATATGCGTTACAGAAGAAGGTTCAGCTGTAACAGAAAAGTCTAAGCAACAAAGGAAAAGAAACAATAGGCCACATAACAGTTTGAATCAGCAACAGATGTAGATGTTGCTGAGTCGTCTTCTCCGATGATGGCTGGATGAAGAACACGCCGGCCGGTGCAGTAGCAGGTGATCGGCGGTGACGGAAGTTGGCCGGAATTCTTTGGAATTAATCTCTAAGGCTGCGCGCTCATTTTTCTTCGCTTCTCTTGGTTTATATAGGGTCTACAAACCCTAGAGAGAGTTCTAAACCTAATAGAACTCTCTCAAACAACTCACAAATTCCATTCCCAATCGAAACAGGATTCCGGCCAAGTTCATGATTTTCCGAGCTGATTTTCCGGGATTTTTTTGCTGTTTCAAGATTGTTATAACTTGTATGGGATTCGTCTTGCAATTGGGTCTGAAAACAACAACAAAAAGTCCATGAATTCACGTCCAATTCCTTTTCCTGTTTAAAACAGGAAAACCCGATGAGTTGGATCGGCGTCTCGGCTGAGTTGACTCGCTGACTCGCTGGGTTGACTCGCTGGGTTGACTCGGCCGATTCTAGGGTGTCCCTTATCCATTCTTGGGGTGCCAATAACACTTGTCCTTGGGTGCCTTTATCACTTTTTGAGCCAATTTTCCACAAATCTTTATTCTTCTAATGTACCTACAAAAGCATAAAAACACGTAATATTTGCAAAATCGAATACTAACTTAATAGAAACTAAGGTGCAATTTAGACACTAAAATGTGTCTATCACATACCAAATCATTTACATAGTGTAGGGAAGTATCAGGACCCTCATATGAAACATGATTAACCGATTCAACAATATACATAAAATAGCGGTGAGTTAGACAACAACAATCGATAAATAATTATGTTCTCGTACTATCGATTGACGACAATCGGTAATTAATTATATCCCCGTACTACTGGTTAACAACAATTGGTAGTTAATTATGTTCCCGTACTACCGATTATAGCAAGACAAGTTCTGAACACAAAAATAAGTATAATCGGAGGATTAATTTTTTAAAAAACAAATCGGTAGATAAATTTGATCTTTAAACTACCGACTCCAAAGTGTAAAATTTTGAAGTTTAATTCAATTCTGGTTACAATCACAATCGGTAGATATGTGACTTTACAAACTACCGATTCTAAATCGATAGATAATTTTTTTTACCCACTACCGATTGTGAAAGATGAAGAGTTAGAAATTTTGTAAGTTTGGAGAAATTCATTTTTGGGGCGACAACTATAATCTTTAGATAGTAATTATTCCTAAACTACCGATTATGAAATCGAAATTGGAAAATAATTCAATTTGGGGAATTTGTTTAATCGATAGTAATCATTCTTCACGAGACTACCGATTATACCATAATTTTGGCACAGGCGTGTATAATCGGTAGATATGGTACTCCATTATCTATCGATTCTGGGACGTCCATGGTATTAAATGCATGTAAAAATAATTTTTTTTTTTGTTAACAATCACATACAAACGCATACAAAGTGGGTTTTTGAGATTCTTAACACAATTTGTTTGATCATTATTATCTTTATTTTGATGTGATTCATCGTTTTCTCTAGCTAAATCGTCGTCTAGGTTTTCTTCCACACCAAAATTTGGATCATCCAACAAATATCCCAAATCGTCATCTCTAAACGTTGTTGAACCTTCAATAATATGTTCTTCATGATGTTTCTCACCTTCTTCCTCATACTCATCCATGTTTGTTATTTATTTTAGGTAAAACCTAGTTTTCCCAAACTTCTTTTTCTTCTTCTCTAACACATTCTCTATTTCTTTTCTAAAACTATAACTTAAATAATTTTCTAACACTAACTATAACAAAAGTTAATTAACTAATTAATCAACATTAACATCAATTAAACAAGAGCAAATTAGCAACTAAAGAAAATATATGAATAATGAGTGTGCTGATATTACTTCTTAGTGGTCTTATTTTGTTTTATTAGTCGCCCCAAATTCTTTTTGGATCGCCCTAAAAAACGCAGGGATTATTAAAAGTATATATTTAATGAAAATTTCAAATACCCTAAAGGGTAGTTGTGAAGTTCTCTGGAGATATTTGTGAAGGACCATAAATAATAAGGGTATTTATTCAAATCTCACAAAAGGATCGAGTGCAGAGCCAAATATTGGCGTATGCCACGTATAAGAAAACGACATTTATCTCCTATATATTTTCTTTACAAAAAGAAACACCAGAGAGGAGGGGGTAGGAAGAGACCCCTCTAGTTGATTACAATGATAAAACGGAAAGGGACAAAGAAAACAACCTAGTGAGATTCGATTAGCATTGTACCTTTTACAAATTACACTAGAGACAATATTGGATTAAGATAAAGAACTCAGTCCGCCAGGACAGAGCAACAATGTAATAAGTACTGTATGGCAATTCAAACAAGTATGATTCAATAAATGAAAACCGGTTGTAATTTGCAAAATAATTGCATACAATCAAATCAATTGTAGAAAATTATACAATATTACCGTGGCATTGTCATTGACGTCATCGCATTGTTCTCCATGCTATATTGACCAGAATCACCGGAAGTGTAAGAGCTTATTGGTATAGAAGTGTTGGTTCATCATTAAATATTCCGGACTTCTCTTCATGGCTTTGTTGATTATGAAATCGAGATGGTGGTGTCCCTGATTTACTAAGACTTTCTAGTTCAGCAGTAACTTCTTTCATTGATGGTCTTTCTTCACCGGTCATCTTAAGGCACCACTTCGCAAGCAGTGCCGCTGCAACAATGTCCTCCCTATTTCCTTCATTTGCTACTCGAGGCTCAATAACTTTGAACAAATCATTTCTTTCCATCGCATCAATGAAATAAGAAGCAAGACTTTTTTGTTCTTGGGACCTCTTAGGGCAATGGGTTTTTTCTCCTGTTAAGAGTTCGACAAGAACCACACCAAAACTATAGACATCGCTTTTATCAGTCAATAGGCTAGTAAGAAAGTATTCTGGATCCAAATAGCCTAATGTCCCCTGAACTACTGTATCAATTTGAGTTTCATCCAATGAGTGTAACCTTGACGCTCCAAAATCAGATACTTTTGCAGTATAATTATCATCTAACAGTATATTTGCAGATTTGATATCTCTATGAATGATGGGTGTCGTAGCTGCAGAATGCAAATATGCAAGTGCTCCTGCACTTTCTGTTGCAATCCTCAGACGACTTTGCCAAGAAAGAGATGAAGATGAATTTCCATCCACCTTGTTATGGATGTGTTGTAAGAGGGTGCCATTGGAAACATATTCGTAAACGAGCAGAGGAACTTCAGTTTCTAGACAACATCCCAAGACCTTCACCACATTTCGATGGTTAACCTGACTTAATATCACAAGCTCATTAATGAATTGATCAATTTGAGTCTCATCGACTACTTTCGACTTTTTGATGGCGACTATGCGTTTATCGGGTAAAGTTCCCTTGTAGACCACTCCGAAACCTCCTCGACCAAGGATTAGTTTATCACTGTAGGTTTTGGTAGCCAATTCCAATTCCTTTGCTGTAAATATCTTTGTAGCTTCTACACCACCTGCCTTTGAGGACAATTTTTGTTGTAACAACAAACCACCATTTTGTTGGAAAAACTTCTCCTTAAGCTTGTTTAGCTTTCTGTTCCTTATGCTTAAGTATATTACAGAACTTGCAACAATTAGGAATAAGATCCCTAATCCGGTGCCTACAGGTCAATCAAAAACAATTATGATTAAAAGCATTTCCTAACCTTAAGTATCTGGTTCAGGAATCAGGAGTAATGCTTACTTAAAGTGACTTTCAGTATGGGAAAATCTGCTTTTCTGAGTATGCAACCAATTCCACCTTTCTTTCCATTTCCATAGGTGCCTACTGGACATTTGCATATGTAACCTCCGATGGTATTTGTGCAAGTTCCTTCACAAGGGTTGTTTTCTTGATCCTCACATTCATTTACATCTGTTTATCGTCTCGCATAAACATAATCAAATTTAACTAACTACAAATTGAATTATAAACAGATATTAATTAACATTTTTACAAACTAATTGATAAGATCATGCACAACACACAACAAAGTTTAATTTATCGAATTCATACCTTGGCATCCAGGGCTCAGATAAGGGTTCCCTGCGAAGCCTGTGTCACAAGTGCAAATGTATCCAGGACCATCATCTGAATTGCTGCATTTGCTATTCTCTTGGCAGACAAAAGTAGACGAATCTTTTTGCGCTTGTTCACACGTCTTATTCCCGATCGCCCAATTAAGCACAACCGGAATATCTCTTCCTTTAGTATGAAAATTTGTACCACTTAAATCTGATGCACTAAAATTGTAGTTATCAATCTCACCTACAAAGGAATAACTGCACGGATCAAAAGATAATGTCTCGGATGTTCGATTAATTGAATCAGCTCCAGTTACAAACCTCTTAACACCTCTAGGTATCAAAACTTCGCAACACCCTCTTCCAGCACAGGACCCATCTATTATAAGTTCCCTAGTTTCACATGTCGTAGAACAAGTTGCATTGATAACACCCAGATTGTCTACAATATACCCTATGCTCATACAACCTAGCGCGAAGAATTTGTTCTTGGTTGATGAAACGGTAAATGGGGTTTTAGTAAAACTCATCCAACTTAACGAATCATCCAAGGTAGCTTTACCAGTTTTATAGTCGTAACACATTGTTGCTGGTAGATTTTTTACACGTACTTCGGTTTTTGATATGCTTATCAGTTCAATCATTCTATTTACACCGGAAGTTAGGTTAGTACCCAACCATAAGAACGGCTTTGGAGGGTTAAAAGATGTATCGCATGTGATGTTGTAGAGTTGTATTCCGTCTCCCGTAAAGGAACATCCGTTCTCGCTGGGACCTATACCAAACGGGTATGGGATTGTGAAGTCACCGCATATTGCTTGGCAACCAGGCTTTGTCAGCGGCAATGGAGTTGTTGATGATGATGTTAGGGTAAGCCTTGAGAGCTGCAAGAACAATAAGATTTGTAGAAACATGATAGAGATATGAAGAAATTTGATCTGACTATTATTATGATTTTCACTAGTTCTGATAGACTGAATTCAATTCTTAAGGGAGCATACACACATATGTATAAGTATACTTGGTAATAAAACAAGTAGCCAACGAACAAAGAGTTGATATGGATCACAAACATAAAAATAAATGAAGAGTTGATTAGTGTTATTATCTATTATTTGACTTCAACTTGTTCTATACCGCGTTAACAAGGTAAAGAGCGCAGGCCACCTTTTCAGTAATAGAGAAAGAAAATGTTAGCTTGCACCCACGCACGGCGCACCATTTAAGCTTAAAGTACTCAAAATTCAACAACCCTATCAATTAAGTCGGTGGCTCAGCACGGACTTTTGTACTTTAGTCTGTAAAGTTTACTGGTTTTACATATACAATTTTCTAAGAGCTTTTGTTGGTATAAGAGACATGCTTCTTAACTTATTAAGGTGTTGGAGCAAACTGGCTAAGAGACGTGCATGCTTGTTAACTTGGGCTTGGCTGTTGTGGACCGGGAATGTACTGACCAGGAATCTAATTTCTCCTCCCTGAGTTTTTTCCATTCTAAATTATTAGTTCTGTTTGTTTTTGTGATAGGATTGTTTTTCAACTATATATTGACCAATTTTGTAGTGATATGGATTAGTAATTAAATCGATCGTGGATAAGATATCTGGTTTTCATATATATCCATGACATGTTCTGCCATTAATTTGGGTTTTCGATCCAGTAGTAGCTTCCGGTATATAGTTTATTAGAGTTTTCCAGATATTAACTGACTTGGCAATATTCATATACTAGTAGACTACACGTATGCACGTCGGATGCACAGTGTTATTTTAGTATCCACTGTGAATATAGGAAGAACCAGTACAAAGACCAGACCAGACCAGACCAGTTCTTCTCGATAGACGAATGAGTGGCTAGCTTCATGAAGTACTTCCTGCTTCTAAATTCATGCTTTTTCTCTACTGGGCCTGTTAGTCTAGTAGTAAGGATACCCACTAGTTAGACAGTTAGTGATTACAGAACAAAATCACAACGATATTTCCGGTACATGTTAGGACACATAATATTGCACTTCTGGCAAATTCAAAAATATGTACTTATGTAGTCTTTACAAACAGATACAGATTCAAGCCGCACATCCCCACCCTTTTAATGAGAAAAAGGAAAAACTGAAAAAGCTTACCCATTTTTAGTCTATTTGAAATTCGACCGTCGGATTTTCACAACTTCGAAATTCAGTTGTCAGATCTCGGATCTAATTTCCACGTGCGCATCTAATATGAACCATTTGATGGGATGACTTTCAACGTTTTGATCTAACAAAGGACTTCGATGCTATAAGGATTTCGGTGTAAAATATGACCTATTATGGGGATTTTATATAACTATAATTTTCGAGGACTTAAATAGAAATATTATATAGAAGAAAGTTCACCCAGAAATTTTATTCTATTCTTTTCCTTCTTTGTATTAGGGATCTGAGAAACGGAGGCGATGGAGACGATGGACTTATATTAGATTATTAATTCCTAATCGACTGCTTCAGGAGGTTAGAAAACACATCAAATACTTATCATGAATGCTTCCTAAAAATTGTTGAAGAGGAGGAACGATATGAACGATCACAATCAGGTAAAATTTTCACCACAAAAACCCAATTTATTTTAGAAATTTTATTGGTACACGATGAAAAGTTGAACATAATTTAAACATTCTACTTAAAATTTGAGGTATCTGTGAGGGTATAAAATCCCTAACACCACGTGTTCGAATACTATGAAAAGAGTATCAGAGTATGATGGAACGAGAAACACTGAAACAAAGCTTTTTGATAAGTACTGAAATAGGCATCTGAAACCTTGATAAGTATTGAAACAGATATCTGAAACAGAGAGCTTCGTTGCATGATCGACACACAAGTTGCGGGAAAGCAAGACACGCTGCACGAAACAAACAGCTTCCTTACATGACTGACACACAAGTTGTGGGAAAGCCTGACATAATGAATAAAACTGACAAACATTAATGCATGATGGACACGTCTCAGTTGTACAGGTTGCGGAACAAAAGAAGCTAAAGCCTGACAAATCACTTTCAATGGCCATATGTCAGGCATGCCATAATTCTAATAAGACCGCATCATTCATCCAAATCCAAAAATAATAACTTAAAGACAAATCCGCAGAAGAGGTGCGGATCACAAAGCGGGAAACTAAGGGAAATAAGAAGTACGCATGACAAGTCTTGCGGGAAATACCAGTAAGAGTGCGGGATAAGCTTCATTCTAAAGTTCGGATAAGAACTAATAGGTGGAAAGTTTGGATTTGAGGGACCCGTGATATTTACTATAAACATCGAACTCCAAAACAGAAAGAGGGGACTGGAAAAAATTTAGGGAATTTGGCAAGAGAAATAGGATCACAGGAAAAAGTTTAGGTATGAGTATTGTGTTAATCCTAGTTCAATAATTCTTTGATAAATTTTACTTAATGCAAATATTGTTTTATCCTTTTGTAACATACAATCATGAATAAAAATCATCCAAATCTTTTACCACCCGTGGATGTAGACAATCCGTTGTCGAACCACGTTAAATAATTATGTTGATTCATGTTTCAATTTCTTGTTCTGATTGTTAACATGTTTTGTTTTCATTGTAGTTGATTTGATCTGACTATGTTTCTGACTCTGATGGTCATGATCCAAAGATTAGATTTTGGTAGTCACAATTTGGCGCTAGAAACAGGGAGGTAGTAAAGAATTTATTTTACCTGTCCAAATCCTCATCTTTTAAAATCGTGACTCATGTTATCTCAGAAAATCCCTTTTCATACATATACTATGATTTTAATTGATATTCCAAATTTTGTATATACTTTCTCTCCAAATTCTGCATATGTTTCAAGTTCTGCAAATTTTACAATTGATTTCAACCATGGGTTTGAAATCTTTGCTCATGAATTTCTACAAAAAATATTATGTTTTTAACGATTTCGCAAAAGAATTTGGCTTGAAACCATTAAATTTATGTGTCTCTAATTCAATTGATTGTATAAATTAAAGTTGTATTGCAGCTACCAACTTTTGATTTTTGTCAAAAGCAGTAAAATGAGTTTTGAATTGAATTTCCGAACTTGATTCTGACTTATTTGCAAGAAAATGATTTTTGAACTTATGAAACCTGATTTAAATTGGAAATTTGTTTGAAAAGAACATTTATATGATATATCAAATTTTAATTAAAGCTAGATTTTTTTTTCTACCAATCAAATCATTTTATATATATATATATTGCGGATGATAAAATTTTGTGAAACAAATATCTCATTCTCTGAACTTTTATTAGAACATCAACAAAGAAATTTCTACAACAGTACTAGATTGAGCAAAGAATGCATTATAATATTCTAAAAGAAATTACATAAATGGAGACAGTCGCAAACAAATCCGTACAAGAACAAGATGTCGATAGAAGAAATTTGGTAAATCAAACAATAGAAACTATTCCAGAAATAGAAATAGTAGAAGAGTCCCAAGGACCGCAACTTTTGGAAGCTCAAGAAAACATCCTAGTTAATCAATCAATTAACCAACCGCATGAAGAGGCATCACAGAACAGGGTTGACCCATTAATCAACTATTTGAAGAATTCAATGAAATGCGTAAGGCTCAAAAAAATTATGCAGAAACAATTGCTCTCTTAGCACAAGAAAATGAAATGCTCAGAAATAAATCCCAACAAGATGCGGAAGCATCTCATACCAGGTTAAAGGGGAAAGAAGTAAGTTCAAAAAGATCTGCAAAAAAAAAAACAAGGATCAATAAATATCAAAGGGTGATGGTAGTTGAACCCGCACATGATACATATTTTGATTCAAAACAAAACAAGTTCAATCAGCGGTTTGAGCCCGATCGACTGTATTTTGATGACTTAGAGACGCAAGACAACAAGTGGAATAAATATTTCCAGGACTTGGAAGAAATGAGAGAAGAAATAAAACCTTGAAAAACAAATAAGAGGGGGGACGACTAGAGGAAGTGTTAAAAGAAGCCAATAGAACACCATTGACACCGCACCTTGCGCATGCATCTATCCCATACAAATGCAATCTCCCCGTCTTTGAATGTTATGATGGGACAAAGGATCCAGTGGCTCACTTAAAATATTATAACCGCAATATGACCTGCTGGGAGCAAAATGATATTATCATGTGATGATATTTTCCCTCTAGTTTGAAAAAGGATCAGCATTAACATGGTACGATAATCTACCAGAAAGATTAATACATTCGTATGCGCAATTGACCCGAAAATTCTTGGAGACGTACATGTACAATAAGCCCGCAAAAGCTGGAATGGAAAAGTTATTTTCCTTTGCGTCTTGGACAGATGAAACTATCCGAGACTACACAGATCGATGGAAGACAATTTTTCAAGCAATAGGAAATATTAGTCAAGAAAATTTTATTAATTGCTACAAATGGGGAATAACAAACCGCATGAGCCCGCTCTTTGTAGATATTCATGGAGAGGATCCAAAAACTGAAGGGGATCTGAGGGTAATTATTGAGAAATATGCAGGGTTACAAGATATTCAAAGACAAAATCTAAGAATAATTTCCCAACATCAGAGAGTTACCAACATAAAATATTTTGTGGAACCGGCAACAAGTTTTGGAAAGCGGGTTGCGGTATATTGAATTTAAGCGAGGAAGGGAAGATGAACAAAGAAAGATCAACCATCAATTTGAGGATCGATTATGTGGATATTTTTGCATAAAAATGGAGGATATGCCAGGCATTGATCCAAGTATCATTCGTCATGAATTATATATACATCCAGGTACTAAACCATTTCGGCAGCATATACGCAAAGTGGCACCCGAATATCATTTATCAGTTGAAAAGGAACTAAAGAAGCTCATGGATGCGGGATTTATTCGAGAGGTGCGTTACCCAACCTGGATATCCAACATGGTAATTGTACCAAAGAAGAATGGATGAGTAAGGATTTGTATAGATTTCACCAATTTGAACAAGGAATGCCCTAAAGATAGTTATCCGCTTCCTAGCATTGATCAACTAGTAGATGCAGTTGAAGGACATGAGGCTTTATCTTTCATGGATGAACAATCAGGATATAATCAAATTGCTTTAGCTGAAGAGGATCAAGAACATACTGCATTTTTTACCTCGTACGGTTTGTACTGCTATACTAGAATGCCATTTGGGATAAAGAATGCGGGAGCAAATTATCAGTGACTGGTGCATGCAATCTTTAAACCATGGATACTCCGCACCTTGTAATTCTATGTAGATGATATGCTAATAAAAATTAAACTTTCAAAGGATCATTTATAATATTTGAGAGAAATATTTGAAGCTCTACGCAAATATAAAATGAAAGTTAATCCGGATAAATGTATTTTTGGAGTCACATCTGGAAAGTTCTTGGGTTACTTGGTCACAAAAAAAGGGGATTGAAATTGACCCAGCAAAAATACAAGCGATTGTTAATATGACATCTCCAAGGAATGTAAAGGAAGTACAAAAATTAAATGGATGTTTAGCAGCACTTAACAAATTCATTGCATGATCATCATACAGATGTAAACCATTTTTTGACACACTGAAGAAGAAAAGCAAATTTGTATGGAATGAAAATTGTGAGCAGGCCTTTAAAAATATCAAAGTTTATCTTGCCACATTAACTGCATTACAAAAACCGAAGCCTAGAAAGGTACTGGCCTTGTACATAGCGGCAATAGAAGATGCTGTAAGTGCGGTATTGGTACGAACAAATGAGAAAGTAGAGAAACCAGTGTATTATATTAGTAAAACTCCCAACCTTGCAGAAAGGAATTATACCAAAATTGAACAATTGATATTAGCACTGGTTTTTTCCACCCAAAAGCTGCGCACATATTTTCTAACACACTATGTGCAAGTACCAAGTAAAGCTCTGTTAGAATCCGTAATAGAGAATGTGGGAAAAGTAGGGAGGATAGCAAAATGGAATGCGCAATTGGAAAAATTCCATATCATATTTGAGATACAAATTGCTCAAAAATCACACGTATTGGCAGATTTCCTTGCAGACTTACCACTAGATGATGAATTTAAAATCCAAGGTTTGCCGGGAATAAAAGATGATGATTCCCCAGATATTCTGAGTTCAGTTAATTCCTGCAGATGGGAAGTATTTGTTGATGGGGCACGAAATAAAGAAGGAGCGGGAATTGGAATTGTGATTACAACCCCCACAGGAGAACGGATGGTGCATGCATTTCGTCTTGAATTCGGTGAACAAACAAATAATATAGT
This sequence comes from Papaver californicum, assembly GCA_023531435.1. Classification (NCBI taxonomy): domain Eukaryota; kingdom Viridiplantae; phylum Streptophyta; class Magnoliopsida; order Ranunculales; family Papaveraceae; genus Papaver; species Papaver californicum. The sequence continues at coordinate 2,358,997 of JAJJMC010024047.1, read as the reverse complement.
GGAATATGAGGTTGTGGTTCATGCCCTTTGGCTCATCATTGAATTGGGAATAAGTGATGTACGGCTCACAAGTGATTCACAATTGATAATACAACAGGTTGAGTTTAAATATCAAGTGCTTGATGAAGACTTGATAGAGTACAAGAATCTTGTTCAAAAATTGGGATATCAAATTCCAAATATAATTTTTCGACATTTATCCAGAGAGAAAAATTGCCTTGCTGATGCATTAGCATTCATTTCTTCAATTATAAAAGATCAAAATACATCAGTAGTTAAAATTGGGCGAATCTATGAGCCATCAATTAAGTTATGGGCAGTCGAAAACATAGAAGAAGAAGTAGGTGAATATATTGAATCATCTGAAGATGCAGCCATTAAAGATGATGCAAACTTTCCACAAAAACCAGAAAATAAATCATCTGAAGAAGATTGGAGACTTTCAATACACCAGTACTTACAAAATGGGATATTGCCCGCAGACACTACGGATGCGAGGAAAATGCAATCAAAATATGCAAATTATCAATTGCGGGATAAAATTTTGTACCATAAGTCTTTTTTGGGGCCGTTACCTCGGTGTTTGTCACAAAAAGAAGGACAACGTATTCTCACAGATATTCATTATGGAAATGCGGGAAATCATAGCGGAAGACGGTCACTTGCACTGAAATCAAAGACGCAAGGGTATTAATGGCCATTTATACACAAAGATGCTGACAATCTGGCAAGAAGGTGCGAAGAATGTCAACGCTTTGCAAAAAAAATTAAAGCTCCTGCAACGGAACTCAATTTTGTACTCAGCCCATGGCCGTATGCAAAATGAGGAGTAGATATCGTTGGGCCCTTAATGGAAGGCACAGAAAAAAGAAAATAATTGATCATGGCAACTATTTCACTAAATGGGTTGAAGCTGAAGTTCTTGCTCGCATTAGAGATACAAATGTTTTTAAGTTTGTATTCGAAGATATAATTTGAAGATTCGGAATCCCGGTAGCTATAGTCTCGGAAAATGGAAACAAATTACAAGGGAAAAATATAGATATGCCTTTCGAACCATTTAATATACAAAAGAACAAGTCCACTCCACTTTATCCCCAAAGTAACGGACAAGCTAAAGCAACAAATAAAACTATTGCCATGAATATAAAAAAGACTCTAGATGGACATCATAAACGATGGTGTGAACAGCTTCATAACACTTTATGAGCATATCACACTACAAGAAGAGAAGCCATTGGAGAATCACCATTTATTCTCACTTACGTAGCAAAGGAAATTTTTGTCTCCCCTGCTGCGCTCACTACATTCATCCAGCACGCGCCACGAATTCTCGTTGTATTGGGCAACAGACCGGACCAAACCGTGCTTGGACTTGTTTCGGCTCGCAAGAACCTCGTACTGGAAAGAATCCCCGCTCTTGTACCGAGGAAGCTTCAAGCCCACATCCAACGTACCCGTAGTTATTAACAACCTTTTGTTGATATACTCAAATTTCCTTATCATATCAAGCGTGATTTCATCTCCTTTAGCAGGATCGCAAAAGGAAACTCTAAATTGTTGAAGTTGGTGCTTCTCTTTAAACTCTTCAATATTCATAGACCTAAAGACCAAGTTTTCATTTAAACGCTTATTTTTAGAAGCTGGTTTGTGGGCCGCAATAGATACATCATCGGTCCTTACTAAGTCAGAAGGTTGAACTTCTGAATTACCAGATTCATCTACCACTTTCTTCTTCTTCGCAAAATAGCGAGATGATTTCCTTTCTAAAGGATGATCATCATGATAAGAAGCACCACCAGCAGCTTTACTATCATTTTATCCAGACATGATGAATTTTTATCTACATATGAGAAAATAAGAAAAGATAAATTCACCATGATGAAAAGTAAGAACAAAACAGAAAAAATTTACAGAACAACAGCAAGATGATCATTGAACCAGAATGTAAACAAATAAACAACTTTATGATCAAGAAAAAAAAGATTCATGGATTCAATGGAACAACCAGAAATCAAAATAAAAACTTCATCATCATCATTCACTCCTAAAAAACTCAGTCAAGAAGATTATTAGATAAACATATACATTACAGTTAAGAATATTACCTGGTGTAGAGTGAAGAACAAAAATCAAATCAGATAAACTGAATGAAAAAAAGACCTGATCCCGATACAAAAAACCCTTAGTCACAATGTAATCAGCACAAAGTGGAATAACCAAATTACGAGGAATCACAGAAGAATCACTGAAAAGTTCAGTTTCAGAAGAATGAAAAGAACAAAAACTTTAAGAAGAAAAAAACAAAGAAGATAAAGAATGAGATGAGAGATGTGACAAACTTTGTATTAAATAGGAGAGGATTGAAACAGAAGAAACCGTCGAAAAAATAAAGTGGGAGAGAAAAACTTTATCAGAGACGTGATTTTCTCGAAACCGTCAAAACCGTCAAAAAAGTAAAGCTAAACGTGTAAACGTGGGAAGAAAATTTATTAGTGGCGTGAAAATCGAAAAGTAAAGCTAAACGTGGGAAGTAAATTTATTAGTCGCGTGAAAATCGGAAAACTTATAACTATTTTTCCTTTTTCAAATTTTCACCATATGTCAAAATTCAAAAGAAAAAAGGGGCAAATTTTGAGGGTATAAAATCCTAACACCACGTGTTCAAATACTATAAAAAGAGTATCAGAGTATGATGGAACGAGAAACACTGAAACAAAGCTTTTTGATAAGTACTGAAATAGGCATCTGAAACCTTGATAAGTATTGAAACAGATATCTGAAACAGAGAGCTTTGTCGCCTGATCGACACGTGAGTTGCGGGAAAGCATGGCATATTGCACAAAACAGACAACTTCATTACATGACTGACACACAAGTTGCGGGAAAGCCTGACACAATGAATAAAACTGACAAACATTACTGCATGATGGACACATCTCAGTTGTACAGGTTTCCTAACAAAAGAAGATAAAGCATGACAAATCACTTTCAATGGACACATGTCAGACATGCCATAATTCTAATAAGACCGCAACTTTCATCCAAATTCAAAAACAATAACTTAAAGACAAATCCGCAGAAGAGGTGCGGATCACCAAGTCGAAAACTAAGGGAAATAAGAAGTACGCATGACAAGTCTTGCGGGAAATACCAATAAGAGTGCGGGATAAGATTCATAATAAAGTTCGGATAAGAACTAATAAGTGAAAAGTTTGGATTTGGGGGACCAATGATATTTACTATAAATATTGAACTCCAAAACAGAAATAGGGGACCGGAAATTTTTTACGGAATTTGGCAAGAGAAATCGGATCACATGAAAAAGTTTAGGTATGAGTACTGTGTTAATCCTAGTTCAATAATTCTTTGATAAATTTTATTTAATGCAAATATTGTTTTATCCTTTTGTAACATACAATCATGAATAAAAATCATCCAAATCTTTTACCACCCGTGGATGTAGATAATTCGTTGTCGAACTACGTTAAATAATTATGTTGATTAATTCATGTTTCAATTTCTTGTTCTGATTGTTAACATGTTTTGGTTCATTATAGTTGATTTGATCTGACTATGTTTCTGACTCTGATGGTTGTGATCCAAAAATTAGATTTCTGGTAGTCACAGTATCCATTCTCTTTCACTGTCCAATGAACATTTGAAATCTTATTAGGAGCATTAACTTTTTTTTTAGATTGTTGCTTATGAATACACAATCTTTCTATTTGTGTGCAGGTAAGCAGGGGAATTTATTGTTTTATGGAATGAAATGTTTTCTTTTTGGATTTCTTTTAGGTTGAAGAATTTGGTCTGGTATGGATATTTGTAGTTGTATGTGTGAAGGATAATAGTCTCATATTGCTAATATCCCCATAATGAACTTAAAATATAATATTAAAGGGCCACTCCACTCATTTCCAATTGGTTTTGAGTTGGATGCCCGCAGACTTTAACATGGTATCAGAGCCATACCGTACGAGAGTAAGCCCAACGGCTACCCGTACATAACATGGTCCACGTGTTAGAGGCCCACAGAGAGTGCCCTACACGTGAGGGGGCGTGTGAAGGATAATAGTCCCATACTGCTAATATCCTTCGTACGCCCCCTCACGTGTAGGGCACCCACTTGTTTTTCCCAAGCAAAAGATGATCCAAAATGGAGATCTGCAATGGATATGCAATATAATGCATTGATTAACAATGACACTTGGTCTTTTGTTCCACATGAAACATGAATGAATGTTGTAGGCTCAAAATGGGTTTTTCGAATTAAGAAGAAGCTTGATGGTACTGTTGAAAAATATAAGGCACGTCTGGTTGCAAAAGGGTTTCACTAGCAAGAAGGGATAGACTATGCTGAGACATTCATTCCGGTTATGAAGCCATGTACCATAAGGTTAGTTCTCTCTATAGCAGTGATGCATGGATGGGAAATGAGACAATTGGATGTAGAGAATGCATTTCTACATGGAGTTCTGGAGAGCAATGTGTATATCAAGCAACCTGCTGGATACACTAATCCTAATCACCAAACACATATGTGCAAGCTTCATAAGTCTCTTTATGGGATAAAACAGGCCCCAAGAGCTTGGTTCTCACGTTTGAGTACTTATCTCATAAAACTAGGATTTCAGGGTTCCATTTCTGATACTTCTCTATTCATCCAAAACAAGGCAGACATCACAACATATATTCTAGTATATGTAGATGATATCATTGTCACAGGTTCTAATTCAACTTTTATCAACAAACTCATCCAAGACTTGCGCAATGATTTTTCTATTAAAGATATGGGTGAACTAACATTCTTTTTTGGTATTGAAGTGATTCGTCAGGGTCAACAACTAATTCTCAGTCAACGCAAGTATTCTCTGATTTATTACGGCGTTCATGCATGGATGGAGCTATGCCAGTCAATATGCCTCTCTCAGCATAACTCAGAATACAAAAGCATGGCTGAGAAAAGTTCAACAACCCAACTCTTTATAGAAGTGTAGTGAGGGCTCTCCAATATCTGCATCTCATACGGCCAGATATTTCTGTGGAAGTAAACAAAGCATATCAGTTTATACATGATCCCTTCATCGAACATTGGGACATGGTGAAGAGGATTCTCTGGTACTTAAAGCATACAGTGGATTATGGGTTATTTATGCGTCCCAGCAATACCTATATTCTTCATGCTTACTCTGATGCTGACTGGGCAGGTAATGTGGATGATCGAAGATCCACGAATGGTTACTGTATCTTCTATGGAGGTAATTTAATCTCTTGGAGTGCCAGAAAACATAAAACAATTTCTAAATCTAGTACAGAAGCTGAATACAGGGGAGTGGCCATAGCTACTTCTGAACTGATTTGGATACAATCTTCATTACTAGAGCTTGGTTTATCCACTCCAACACCTAAACTATGGTGTGATAATTTAGGAGCTACGTATCTCACAACAAACCCAGTTTTCCATGCTCGGACTAAGCATATTGAAATTGACTATCATTTTTCCAGAGAAAGAGTGGCCAACAAACAACTTCAGGTACAGTTTATCTCTTCCAAAGATCAACTTGCAGATATATTTACAAAAGGGTTATCTTCTCCAAGATTTCATATGCTAAGGGACAAGTTGAATGTTCAACAATTCACGTTTAACTTGAGGGGGAGTGTCAACAGAATGCCAAAAGGATGACCTCAGAATATCTCCAGAATATATGCATATCAAGGATGGCTCCAGAATATATGCATATCAACAGCTTATCTTCAACCAGAATATTTGCATTCATGTTTGTGTATATCTTCACATATATGCATCCATGTATAATATTCACATTCATGTTTGTGTATATCTTCATATACTGCATCCCTGTATAAAACCTGACTGCTAAACAAGTGCACAAGTGTGGAAGTGAAAATAAAGAGATCACAATCTTAACTTGGTATCAGAGCCAGACCGTACAAGAGTAAGCCCAATGGCTACCCGTACATACAATTGTCCACGTGTTAGAGACCCACAGAGAGTGCCCTACACATGAGGGGGGGTGTGAAGGATAATAGTCCCATATTGCTAATATCCCCATAATGAACTTAAAATATAATATGAAAGGGCCATTCCACTCATTGCCAATTAATTTTGAGTTGGATGATCGCAGACTTTAACAGTATGTACAATTTGATTGAGTTTGGACTGAATATAGAGCAGCCGAAATTGTGTTTGGATTCGGGTGAGATGGGGTGTAAATACTCCAACTTCGGAGGAGGCGTTTTGTTGTAATTCACAGTATAATGGTTCAGTTATTGAGGCGCCAGATAACGGTGAGTGAATTTGTTGTTTTGATTGTATTATTATGATGTTTGGTGTCTCTAAAATGAAAATGAGAATTGGTGTTTTATTGTTGTTGTTGGTACAGATGAGAAGGGAGAGGCAGATGATTTGCCGAAATTCAAGAGTATTCATTTGAGCAACTTAGACTTGCTACATCTGTTTTTTCTGTAGATAATATTGTATCTGAACATGGAGAGAAAGCTCCTAGTGTTGTTTATAAAGGAAAACTAGAGAATCATAGGAAGGTTGTTGTTAATCGATTTAGTAGAATGGCTTGGACGGATACAAGATAATTCATGGTAATCTATTTCCACCTCTTTACTCTAAAATGGTATACTATTAGACCATTGTCAAGGTTCTTTCTCATAGATATAAATATGTAATTACTAGGTAGTTCACAAAAAAGTCTGATGTTTATCAGATTCTTGAGGCACCATCGTTTTCGGTGCTATGTTTCGTTATAATAAGGATTAACATGTTTTTTCCTTAGCCTGTACAACTTCAACATGCATGTATCACTGTCCTCATACATACATCAGATACTTGAAAGTACCTGTTGTTCTGCCGCAATAGTATGAAGGTACCACGTACTGTACTTTTACTACGTCAACATTCTCACTTTAGCTTCCAAATTAAAGTCTTTAGGCACAAACACTTCTAGGTGCACGGTTGTAGCTCATGTATTTTCTCTCGTTTCTCTCTCCTCACGGAGCTACTCATTGAGTTTCTCTCTTGAAGCTTTAATGGCAGCAATGGAAGAGCAACAAGAGGTAGCCGATTCCATACCAACCAAATCTTTTCTTGAAGTAGCCAAGTCTAGATCTAGTAAGCCACGACCGAGAAATGAAGCAACAAATATATGTAGCAGCAGCCTATGTATGGCCAAAGAATCTGCTGGCCAGTTCGTAGTGGATATCTCAAATGAACTATATGATCAAGCCATGGAGAAGATGAAGTTTTCCCTTATAGGCAGGCTCAACTTCAAAAATCAGAAGTTTGCGGACATTAAAGCTACATTGCTGCAACAATGGAAGCTTAAAGGTAATCACCATTTCGTTCCAATGTCTAAGGGTTACTTTACCATAGTTCTAGATAATGATATTGATAAGCAAAGAGTATGGAAGGAGGGTAAGTGGGCTGTTGGGAATCAAGTGCTGCATGTTCAGGATTTTCACCCTCATTTTAACCCAATCAAGCCAAAAACTTCGAAGGCATTAGTATGGGTTCAGCTTCATGATCTCCCCATTGTGTACTGGACCGAGAAGATTGTTATGTCAATATGCACGGCTGTAGGTACGCCTATGGCTGTAGACTCAAGAACATTGGCAAAAGAATATGGCAACTATGCAAGAATTATGGTGGAGGTAGACTTCGCCAAGGAGATTCCGACGCAAGTCAGGGTCAATGCTGGTGGCCATTCATTTCTTCAAGCCGTGAACATCCCCATAGCACCAAAATTCTGCAAAAATTGCAAGATCGTAGGCCATATTTTGGCTGAATGCAAGGGGAGAAAGATGATGAACAGTGCAACTGATGCTTTGGTCAATGTGCGGGACAGCTCACAAGGGCCAGCTCCACGTGATGCTGCTGCTAGCAAAGCATGCACAGCTACCCAAGAAAGTGACAACACTATATTGGAAGGTAATGCACGCTCCAAGGTGGCCAGTGCTAGCGTTGATATAGCCAATGAAAGTGACATAGCAAGAGACCCAGCTGGTGGTTCACGTGATGCTGTGCATAGCAACAGCACATGCCAACAGCTAGCTATGACACGAGCCGAAAGCGACCCTACAGCAGTCAACAATGCATGTGAGGCTGTGCATTTGGGTAAACCCAACTCTGAAAGCGACATACCAAGAGAGCCAACTGGCTGTTCACGTGATGCTGTGCACAGCAACAGCACATGCCAACAGCTAGCTAAGTCATGGGCCGAAAGCGACATTGCAGCAGTCAACATTACATGTGAGGCTGTGCATTTGGGTAAAACCAACAATGAAAGAGACGTGACCATAGGAGAGGAAGCTATGCACGTGAATGAGGAGGCCTTTATCACTGCTACAAAGAGGAAACATGCACCCAACAAAAAGGGGACGACGCCAAGGGCCGGTGCACCACAAGGTAAAGCCAGCAACACAAATAGCTTTCAAATTATAGCAAATGAAGCAGAGGATGGCACTGAGGAGGCTGCCAAGTCTCATCAGCCAACTAAGCCTAATGCAATTATGGGCTCGGACAATGAGGCCTACGCTCCGGATAGGGAGAGGCTTACCTCATCCGATGAGTCATGGGATGATGAAGAGGAGCATGGGTCTTTTGATGATGAAGGATCCTTGTGTGACGAAGACCTAAGGATGCCCACAAGGATCAATTGGGCTTTGGAAGGCGAAAGGGCAGAGGAAAGAAATAGAATTATGCTAGCTAAGGCAACTAAGCGAGAGGAAGCAGCACAGGCTCGGGCAGTGGCAAATGCCGATAAAGCCAAGGCCAAAGCTGCTGCTGCTAAAACCAAGGTTGCTACTGATGCAAAAAATAAAGCCACGGCTGATAAGTCTACCAAGGGCAGGTCATGGCCTTGCAATGAAGATGAAGCTATACTCAGGGAGTATATTGAAGATGGGTACTTGGATGAAGAATACTTTAGGCTGCCAATCAGTATTGATTGGGACAAAGAATACAGGAGGGCAGCAAAGAAAGGCAAAGCCAAAGTTAAAGTCAAAGCTATCGATGCAAAGGCCAAGGGTGCAAAGGCATCCAATACCTCCAAATAGAGTGACGTGAGGAGTCCACCTTGTAATTGTAGGCCAAAAATGTTTTAGCCTTTAATTCTAGCTAAGTATCGGAGCCATGCTCCCAAATATTTGTAACCTATTTTGTAGCTCTTTCATTCTTTAATACACAAGGGACCTAGCCAAAAAAAGTAAATACATCATTTCTCTCCATAGTATATAGGAAAAAAGAAGCAAGGCTTCTTTGTGCTTGGGGACGATTAGGAGAAATGGGTTTTTCTCCTGTCAAGAGTTCCACAAGAACAACACCAAAGCTATAAACATCACTTTTATCTGTTAATAGGCTTGTATGATAGTATTCTGGATCTAAATACCCCAATGTCCCCTGAACTAGTGTATCTATTTGGGTTTCACCCAATGTATTCAACCTTGATGCTCCAAAATCCGATACTTTTGCAGTGTAATTATCATCCAGAAGTATATTGGCTGACTTAATATCCCTATGAATGATGGGTATAGAAGCCGCGGCATGCAAATATGCAAGCGCGCCTGCACTTTCAGTTGCAATCTTCAAACGATTTTTCCAAGACAGTGAGAATGATGATGATATCCCGTCCGCGAAGACTGAGGATGACATACCTTCCACCTTTTTATGGATGTGTTGGAAGAGAGTTCCATTAGAAATGTACTCGTAAAAAAGCAAGGGAACTTCAGTCTCTAAGCAACATCCCAATACCTTCACCACATTTCGATGGTTAACCTGAGCCAAAATAACAAGCTCATTGATAAATTGTTCAATTTGGCTTTCATCAATTACTTTCGACTTTTTAATGGCAACTATACGTTTATCGGACAGAGTTCCCAAATAAACTGTTCCAAAACCTCCTCTACCAAGGATCAGGTTATCACTATAATTATTGGTTGCCACTTCTAATTCTGCTGCTGTAAAGATTTTTGTAGCCCCTACAGCACCTTCATAGGATGAAATTTGTTGTTTTAACAACAAACCACAATTTTGGTGAAAGAATTTCTTTTTAAGATCCTTTAATTGTCTTTTCCTTATGCTCAAGTATAAGAACGAACCAGCAACTATCACAAATAAGAAGCCTAAGCCAATACCTGCATCAATAGTAACATTTATAAATTTGAATCCCATTGAGTAAGAAATAGCAGATATATCTCAAGAAGTTATTAAATTGCATACCAAGTGTAACTATTATTATCGGAAATGCTTTACTATCCCGAATGCATCCAGTTCCACCTTTCTTCCCATCACCCTTTTGGACAAGAGCAATCGTAGATTCCGATGGTATTTGTGCAAATTCCTTCACAAGGTTTGTTGTTTGGATCCTCAAATTCATTTACATCTATTTTAACCTGCACAGACATAAAGAAAGACACATGTTTATTATTCCAATATAAATGAAAAGAGTTTATACTAAAAATTATCTAATATAAGCATCTAACTACTACTGTAAAGAAAAGTTCGTCTTTCAAACAAATCAAATTTTTGGATGCTTCGAAAGAAATCAAAATCTTGGCACTGAACTCATATTGTTTTCTTTCCTATGCTTTCTTAGAATATAGTTACTGTATGCAGGTACAGATACACCTACCTGAACTGCTACCTGAAGACCAGGAGGTTACAACAAATCTGCACAACACATAGTCAAGAGTCAAGTCAGTAACAAACCATATTTATAGGAACTGCACCTGTAACCAATCCATGTAACCAGGAGTTTGTTACTCCATTGTTGTTGTATAAGTATCTAGTCTCTTTTCAATGAAATATATAACTTAACAATCTATCTACATGGTATCAGAGCCCTGATCCATCATCCTTTTTTTTTCCTTTTCTCTCTTTCTGCACATCAGCAATGGCTGACACAAACACCATCCTCAATACAAACCAAGCTAATCAGCCCCTAGTGAGCATCAATGTTGCAGCACAAGCTCCTCTTAAGTTAAACACAACCAATTACATATCCTGGAAACTACAGTTTAAAACCCTTTTCACTGGTTATGATCTGTTGGGTTATGTAGATGGTTCTACACCCTGCCCACCCAAGACAATTACAACTGGAGATCAAACAACCACCAATCCAGCCTACACTGTATGGAATAGACAGGATCAACTCATTCTTAATGCTATAATAGCATCTTTAACACCAAACATCATACCTTTCATTGCAAATTCACAAACAGCAGAAGAAGCCTGGACAACCCTGGCAAACACATATGCCAAACCATCCAGGGGGAGAATCAAGCAACTTAAACATCAACTCAAGAATATTGAAAAGGGGTCTCTCACTGTCTCTGAGTTTATGCACATCATCAAGTCTAAAGCAGATGATCTAGCATTACTAGGAGCAAAGCTAGATGATGAAGAAATCATTGACAAAATTCTTGATGGCCTCAATGATGACTATAAGGAACTGGTAAGGGCAGTGCAAGCCAGGGACAGCAACATTCCCTTTGTTGAACTACATGAAAAGCTGCTGAATTTTGAAGCAACCCTGCAGTCAAAAAAACCTGAACATCATCACTTTCCAGTTACAATCAATGCCACATCCAGAGTCACCCCATCATGGCAATCATACCCAGCTCAGTCACACAGGAGTACCAACTACTTGCACCCACAGCAACATCAAAGATTCTACAGACCCCCCAGGTCTTTTCCAGGCAGATCACCTACTACAACAAATTCCAGACCTTTTCGACCATACCTTGGTCTCTTCCAGGTCTGCAGGGTCCAAGGACATACTGCCAAGAACTGTCCTTCTTTCAGAATGGTACCAGTAGAACAAGCAACAACTACCCAACCCACACCTTGGCAGCCACAATCCAATTCCACAACCACAAGACCATGCAGTCCTGCCTGGTTATTAGACAGTGGAGCATCACACCATGTTACCAAAGACCTTGACAACTTGTCATTGCACTCACCTTACCAAGGCCAAGATGACATCATGCTGGAAGATGGTTCTAATCTGCAAATCACACACACTGGTTCCATCTCTATACCAACTTCCTCTAATATGCTTAAGTTAGACAATGTCTTGTGTGTGCCAGAAATGAAAAAAAATCTAATATCAATTTCTCAGTTTTGCAAAACTAATAATGTGTCCATTGAATTCTTACCTAATTATTTTCTTGTGAAGGAGCTCAACACAGGAGCAACCTTGATGACAGGTCCATCTAAAGATGGTGTTTATGAATGGCCAGTGACATCACCAAAGTTAGCATTCTCAACTACAACAACCAACACTTTCTGCTGGCACCACAGACTTGGTCACCCTTCCTACACCTTGCTGAATCACATTGTGTCTACCAATAACTTGGGGCAAGTCTCTAAACAGTCTTCCAATTTCTCTTGTAATGCTTGCAACTGCAATAAAAGTCACAAATTAACTTTCTCAGCTTCATCCATTGTCTCTACACATCCACTGCATATCATCTACACAGATGTCTGGACCTCACCAGTTTTATCTAAAAATGGTTACAAATACTATGTCATATTTGTTGATCATTTCACTAGATATACATGGTACTATCCCTTAACTCACAAATCAGATGTTCATCGAACATTCATTAACTTCAAAGCAATCACTGAAAATTTCTTCAACACAACAATCAAAATATTATACTCAGACAATGGTGGTGAGTACATAAGTCTCAAAACCTATCTCTCCACCTCAGGCATCACTCACTTAACATCTCCTCCTCACACCCCAGAACATAACGGCATCTCAGAGAGAAAACACAGACATATAGTTGAAACAGGGCTAGCACTTCTCACCCATTCTACATTACCACTCACATACTGGCCTTATGCACTATCCACTGCGGTTTACCTAATCAACAGACTTCCAACACCAGTATTACACCAACAGTCCCCCTATCAGAAGATATTTCACACAAAACCAAACTACTCAAAACTTAGAATATTTGGTTGCCTATGATATCCATGGCTACGGCCCTACACATCTCACAAATTAGAACCAAGATCCACACAATGCATATTCCTTGGGTACTCTCTTACCCAAAGTGCCTACCTCTGTCTTGACCCAACAACAAACAAAATATTTGTTTCCAGGCATGTTAAGTTTGTAGAAACCCAATTTCCGTATGCAGCATTATCCAAATCTCAACCTCCTGATACTCCAATCAACTACATAGATACCTGGATACCACCACCTCTACAGGTTGTACTTCCCACTCAGCCCAGGCCATTCATTTCATCATTGGCAGAGGACCTGAACCAAGACCTCCAGTGTGAAGCTTCAATAACAAGTGAACCTGACGGTCCAAGCAATGGCTCAACTCCCCCAGCCCATGCCCAGCAAGATTCACACATTTACACCACTGCTACCCAGGTTACCACACCTTCGGCTGCTGCCCAAGCAGGACCACTTCAACAGAAAACTCACTCAATGACTACAAGAGCCAAAAATCAAATCCATAAGCCCATCCAAAAGCTAAATCTTTTGGCCCAACTATCCTCTCATCATTTTTCAGAGCCCACCACAGTTTCTCAGGCCCTACAGCTACCACATTGGCGAAAACCATTATCAGAAGATTTCAATGCTCTTGTCACAAATGGTACCTGGGAGCTAGTTCCACCGGATCCGTCTCAAAATGTCGTAGGATGTAAGTGGATATTTCGTACAAAATACAAATCTGACGGTTCAATTGACAGGTACAAGGCAAGATTAGTGGCCAAAGGGTTTCATCAACGTCCAGGGGTTGACTACATGGACACATTCAGCCCAGTTGTAAAACCAACAACTGTCAGAGTAGTTCTCAGCCTTGCTATCTCCCAAAACTGGACTTTGCGCCAACTTGATGTGAATAATGCATTTCTCCAAGGTAATTTATCAGACACTGTCTTCATGCAACAACCACCTGGCTTTGTGGATCAAGACCGGCCATCTTATGTGTGCAAATTGCGTAAAGCAATTTATGGCCTAAAGAAAGCACCACGTGCTTGGTATCATGAACTGCGCACATATCTACTACAGTGTGGATTCAAAAATTCATATGCTGATACATCCCTGTTTGTGCTTAACACCTCTAGTACACTAATCTATATTTTGGTGTATGTGGATGATTTGATAATCACTGGACACAACAGTGATTCTGTCAATTTGTTTATTGCAAAGTTAGCACAGCGATTCTCAATTAAAGATCTTGGCTCCCTGTCATACTTTCTGGGTGTGGAGGCATTACCGAATAAACATGGCATACTACTGTCCCAACGACGCTACATTGTGGACATACTTACAAGAACAAAAATGTTAGGTGCAAACCCGGTTGTCACACCAATTCCAACAACACCCCATCTGACACTACACTCTGGTACGCCACTGTCAGATCCAACAGAATACAGGAATGTAGTAGGATGCCTGCAATATCTTTTAATTACAAGGCCGGATATGAGCTATGCTGTTAATAAACTATCTCAATACATGCATACACCAACGACATTACATTGGCAGTTTGTCAAACGACTTCTACGCTATTTGTGCGGCACAATCAATGAGGGTATTCAACTATATAGGGACTCTCCTTTACAATTGCATGCTTTCTCAGATCAAGTTCACTTCAATAAAGAGTTGCGTGCTTTTTCTGATGCTGACTGGGGAGGAAACAAAGATGACTTCTCGTCTACCAGTGCTTATATAGTGTATCTTGGCCGCAATCCAATATCCTGGAGCTCAAAGAAGCAAACTTCAGTGGCAAGATCCTCAACAGAAGCAGAATATAGGGCAGTGGCTAATGCAGCAGCAGAGCTAAACTGGCTTACCAACCTACTCACTGATCTGGGCACACGCCTCCCAAGCTGTCCGGTTATTTACTGTGATAATGTAGGCGCAACTCAACTGTGCTCTAACCCGGTGTTTCATTCTCGGATGAAACATATAGCCATTGACTTTCATTTCATCAGAGATCAAGTACAGAAAGGTATGCTGCGAGTAGCCCATGTAGCATCTGCAGATCAGCTGGCTGATGTACTGACAAAACCCCTAACAAGCTCCAGATTTAAAGATCTTAAAACCAAGATTGGTCTTCTCACCCGTAGTCCATCTTGAGGGGGCATGTATGCAGGTACAGATACACCTACCTGAACTGCTACCTGAAGACCAGGAGGTTACAACAAATCTGCACAACACATAGTCAAGAGTCAAGTCAG
Source organism: Papaver californicum (assembly GCA_023531435.1). NCBI lineage: Eukaryota > Viridiplantae > Streptophyta > Magnoliopsida > Ranunculales > Papaveraceae > Papaver > Papaver californicum. The sequence continues at coordinate 2,343,759 of JAJJMC010024047.1, read as the reverse complement.
TAACAAACCATATTTATAGGAACTGCACCTGTAACCAATCCATGTAACCAGGAGTTTGTTACTCCATTCTTGTTGTATAAGTATCTAGTCTCTTTTCAATGAAATATATAACTTAACAATCTATCGAGAGTTACGAACGCACAATGTGCGTGCATTTCACTGGTAACACAGACAGCAAACATAGAATTAAAACATCAAACGGGAAAAAAAAAAGTAGTAGTTTTTTGTGTTCTATCATTCCACACCTTGGCATCCAGGGCTGAGATAAGGGCTCCCTTCAAAACCTTTGTTGCAACTACAAAGATATCCGGGAACTTTGTCTGAATCACTACATGTACTATTCTTCAGGCATGCGAAACTAGACATATCTTGTTCCGCTTCTTCACATGTTTTAGTACCTATTGCCCAATCAAGAACGACCGGTACATCTTTTGCTGTACTATGAAAACTTGTACCATTCAAATCTGAAGCACTGAATGTTTAATTCTCAGACTCGCCTATAAACGAATAGATACAAGGATCAAAAGATAAAGACTCTGATGATGTATTCAACGAACGAACTACACCTAAAAATATCTTTACACCTTTGGGTAATTTCGTTTGGCAACATCCACTTCCAGAACAAGACCCATCTATAATATTGGCCGATGTTTTACACGTTATACTGCAATCTGTTGTAAAGTTAAGAATCGGTTCACGAATATAAGCTAATGTATCACAACCGAGACCAAAATATCTGTTCTTTGTATACGAAACTGTAAATGGAGTTCCACTGAAATTCATCCAACCTATACTTTCATCTATGGTTAGTTCACCTGTTTCGTACTGATAACACCTGGTAGATGGATAGTTTTTAACGCGAACTTCGTTGTCTGATATACTTATTACTTCGACAGTGCGATCTAGACCTGCAGTATTATTTCTACCGATTCGTATGAAGGGTTTCGGAGGACTATAAGTGGTATCACATGTAATGTTGTAAGGAAGTGATTTGACTCCGCTAAGTGAACACCCATTCTCGTTTGGACCTATACCAAACGGGTATGGAATAGTAAGGTTGCCACATTTTGCATCGCACCAGGCTTTGTTTGTGGTAATGGAGTTGATGCTGATGATGTTAGGATTAACCAAGAGAACTGCAAGAACAAGAAGAATAAGAATTGTAGAAACATGATGATCAGTTCTCTTTTGTTTCCTTCTAGGATTGAATTGTTCAAGAACGTTATACATGTACATAAATATACATACCAATTATTAGCCGGATGAGTCTAATCATTAAGTACCATTGTCAATGAAGTTTTGGCTCGTTTCGACCATTCATTGGCTGTTCTCTAAATAAAATTGCACCACTGATCTGGTATGTTTGGGCCTTGCCCCTACCCCATCCAGGGTGGAGATTCTCTAATCTGTATTATCCAAAGTAAAATAAAAAATAGATTGAGAAAAACCTTTGTTATTCAAAGTATGAATTATTTGCTGAAATGACACCTCCAGCAGGTTTTTTTTTTGAAGCATAAAAACAAACACCTCTAGCAGGTGAGTACTCTCAGACCAGACAAGCATGCACGACCAAGTATCTGGAAAGCTCGGAAGAAGGTGGTATGGAATTGCAAATTGCGTATCCATCAATTTTAAATAAGATCGATATTATCTGGATCTTCTTACCAAAATGGAAATCTTCTAAATCTTTTCTCTGATCTTCATTTTTTTTTTCTTATTTCCTTGAATGGTTGAAGAAAAATAGGTTCGATCATGTTGAATGGTTCAAAAATCAAAAGATTCTTTGGATTGTTTTTTGTGTTTTTGTTTTTTTAAAGCATGTATTTTCTGAGACTAAGTTTGCATTCGTGCTTCGCACCGGACAGAGATATATGATAGGTTTTTATTATATAATTTTGTAGATTATTTTAGTACTAAAATCAAATAGGCTTATAAATATATTTTTGTTTTTGATTTGTCTCAATTTTTATATTGATAGTGTTTAATTGTATATTAATTGTGTTATTTTATTATTGTATGTGTTTTGGGGAAACAAATATTTTTGAAAAAATCGGCTCAAAAGATTAATAAAAGCACCCTACACCTAAGGACAAGTGCTAAAGAGACCCATTTTGGATAGGGGCACTCCAGTGCTAAAGGCATCCCAGGAATGGATAGGGGGAGTCCATCTTCTCCGGTGTGAAGAACAGTTTTGGCGGGAAAATGAACTTTTAAAATCCAGTTTTTTCTGGATCGATTTTGGGAAGGATTCAAACATATTTTGATTGGGATGGACTTGTTAGGGATAAACAAAGTTGGTATGGGTGTTTGATTCGATTAAACAGGGCCTAATCGTCAAGTTGGAGTAAAACATGGCAAGTGAGTTATTCTCGGGATTTTCCTTCGTATATTTGGAAATTGTGTGTGTTAACAAAAAGTTTTACTCCTTCTGAAACATGTTTCGAACGTGTTGGAGTGTGGCAGCTGCGAGAAGGCGTGTGAAAAAGATAAACAAGGAAGTAATTCTCGAAGTTTGGAAAGAACTAATACGAAGAATTTTTACCTTTAATCGAGATTGGAGGTGTTGTTGAGTATATAAAGATTGTTGGAGGTGATATCGGGAGTTAAAGAGAGGTCAGAGAGGGAGAAATCGAAAAAAATCAACTCATAAATTGTTTTTGCATCATAACAAGAAAGAAGAAGAAAAACAAGAACTTCGTCGTAAAAACGAAGAACTTCGTCGTAAAAGCTAAGAACAACGTTGTAAAACAAACCGTGACTTTTTTTGTCATATTCAGCGACAGAGAAAGCACCGTCTGTAACGTTTATAAACGTCTCAATTCTCTGTGTCAGTTATTTTTTCTTCTTGTAAACACCTTTTTGAGCCATGATTACATATATTGAGTGTGTTTCCAACATGATGAGCTAATTCTCATTTAACCAAGGCAATGGAGGAAACTATTTACACATGAATGATAGATAATATATATTTTTTAATTATTCTATTTACTCTAGTTTTATTTTTAACTCACTTAACTATTTTTGCATAGTTTTAATTCTTACATAATTTTCTTAATTATTTGTCATCTAGTTTGATAGGTTATGCTTTGTTAAATAGTTTTATGACCTATGCTTAATGTTTACAAGTAAAAATTTAAAATTTGTCCGATTATTAGTGAGTTAAGATAAAAGAGGACTTAAAGATAACTAGAGTTTTAAAAATCTTGGTAAATCAATTCAATCATGAGTAATAGTGGAATCCAGAGTCTTGGTTCTTTTGATCTTTTTAATATCACTTTCAATTTAATTTTGTTTATTTTTAAATTAAAAATTAGGTTCAAAAATCAAATCTCAACATGTTCGAGCAACGAACTTTTTTACCACTGTCTATAACCACATCAATTTTTGGCCTGTCGACGCGGACTTGTTTTTAGATTTGTTTTTTAGGTTTTAGTTTTAGTTTTTTTTTAGATTTTTATTCTTTTATTCTATTTTATGTTTTCTTGGGTATTTGTCTTTTTATTGCAGGTTTTGGATCAAAAATAAATTGGATCCAAATAAAGGTTCAGATTTGCGATTGATTAAAAGGCTTGGGGGATTAAAGCTAAAGGCAAAGCAAAAAGAACGGAGAAAAAGACAAAGAACTTTATTTGTAGATTTTATTTTTGTTAGTTTTTCTTTTCTTTATTTCCTTTTTGGATTTGTATATTTTGTTTGTTTGCTTGTTTTAGTTTATTTATTATAAAAAACAAAACAAACAAAAAACATAAGTGCACACACCAAATGCATCTTTCGTCAGACACCGATATTTAGGAAAACTTGTAGGAAAGTACGGTGAACCCTCTAAGCGTTATCATCCGAAACACCACAAACTCCAGCCTTGTACCTTTGACTAGTCTTTGATTGTAAGTATATTTTTCTGGGGTAACCCAAGCTTACCTAAAATAATGAACCCCATCTTTTGCATGTGCACATATTCTACTTGTGTATGTGTCGTTTGATCCGTGTAGGAGATAGACTTGAAGAAAACAACCTTTTTTGTTTACGTCTGACCCGTTGCACGGATTTAGATGGTATGTCTGTTTTTTTAAATGGGTGGTAATAATGAGAATGAGGTTCAGGTAAACAACACCCTAAGAGATCGTATTAACCCTTCTAGAGAAGTATGTGATCCATGGATAGTTATCCCAGCCACTACTGTCAAATTTGATATTAAACCTGGGAAAATTGGCATGCTTAGTATATTTAGGGGGTTAGAGAATGAGAGTCCGTATGCCCACATAAGAGACTTCAAAATGATTTGTGAAACAATGACTTATTCGGATGTCTCCAAAAATGTGCTTAGGTTGCATTTGTTTCCCTTCTCTCTTGATGATAAAGGAAAGGGAATCATCACCTTGGATGGTCTTGTAGAGGTCTTTGTTAAGAAATTCTACCCATACCATAAGACTGTTGTTGTTCGTCAGTCTATTCAAACTTATAAGCAAAAATTAGGTGAAAACCTACACGATTATGTTGAAAGGTTTTAATGAATTGTTATACCACTGTCCACACCACGGCTTTGATAAATCCCATATGGCCCAAATCTTATATGAGGGTCTGGATAGTGAGACCCGTATTCAGGTAGAAAAAATGAGTGGTGGGGAAGTCACCCTTCAGGACCCAGATAAATATTTTGACTCGTTTATCGAGTTAGCTGAGAAAACTAGGCAATGGGATTTAATGAGACAAATAGAAATATCTAGGAATCTTATCATTAGAGATGAATTATGGGTCAAACCATGCTAGATACGAAGAGCAATCCTATGTTATTTATAATAACTCTAGGTTTGAAAACCGTTATAAATTTGACCCATATTCATAAACCTATAACCCTGGTTGGAGAAACCATCCTAATTTTTCCTGGTCTAAGGGACAAAATCAAGGTCAGTCTGGTAATGCTCAGGATCCCCCAGGTTTTGGCTATGCTAAGAATCCTTCAGGTCCAACCCAGTTTCAGAACCCGTCAGATAAGAGAATCATGAGTTTATAAGAGTCTCTCTCCATGTTAACTCTGAGCACTGCAAAGTTTCAGCAATCTATTGAACACAGTTTACAAGATATGGATCAGGCTAACTCTCGGGCTGTTTTCTAATTTAAAAAATCAGGCGAATCAGCTGAATGAGTCTTTGAGAGAAAAAGATTAGTTTCCTAGTCACACACAACCCAATCATAAAAGAGTTCATGAAGTATTTTCTGGAGAGGAACTGTTCAATCATGTGAACTCTGTTACAACCCTTAGGAGTGGAAAGGAATTTCACAACAAGGTAACCATGCCCGATAGTGGACATACTTTAGTTCCATCCTCTACTTCCCAAGAGGAGCCAGTAGCTGAAGAGACCGAAAAAATCTCTAAAGAGTCAAAAAGAGTTCCTTATAGGACTAGCTTTGTGCCGAAAGCCCTAGACCCACAGTTATTAGTTCCAACAAAGAAGGAATTGATTTTCAACGAGATAATGGAAATATTTAAGCAAGTGAACATCAACATTCCTTTATTAGGCAAATTCCTGATTATTCCAAGTTCCTTAAAGATCTTTGTACGCGAAATCATAAGATTAATGTACAAATGAAAGCCTTTTTAGATAGTCAAGTAAGTTCAATCCTTCTGAACCAAAAACCCCTTAAGTATAAAGACCATGGATGCCCCACCATATGTTGTGTGATTGGTAGTCACGTAATTGATAAAGCATTGCTTGATTTAGGAGATAGTGTTAACTTACTCCCGTATCATGTGTTCACCCATCTAGGTCTTGGTAAGTTGAAACCGACCAAAAGGACACTGTAATTAGCTGATAGGCCTGTCAAAGTCCCTCGTGGTGTCATAGAGGATTTTCTTATGGTGTTTAATAGTTTATTTATCCAGTGGATTTTGTTTTTCTAGATACCTAGCATGTTCAAGACCAAAGTGCTCAAATACCGATGATTTAGGTCGCCCATTTTTAGTCACATTAAATGTTGTCATCAACTGTAGAACAGGGCTTATGAACATATCTTTTGGTAATGACCACTAAGCTAAATGTCTTTAATGTTATTAGACAGTCTTCTGAGATGGATGATTTAGAAGAGGTGAACATGATTAGCACTTTAGTTCGTGATCCTTTAGCCTGCACTGTGTTTGAAAATCAATTACTAGATGAACCTTTTAGTGAATCAGAGTAAGTCGATCAGGCTTTCTTTGATAATCTTTTATATGATTTTGATGATGGTGTTCGTTTATATGACCAGTCCACAAAAGAAAACGCGTATTTTGCTGACCTTACGGACCCTAGATCCAACCAATAGTTTTTGGTCCATTTGAGAGTAATGTTTACCCTAAGTTTGGGGGTAGTGATGATTCTTGTGGTCGTCAAGTATCCCTATTTGAAGTCCCTAAATTGGGACTCGAGCTTTGTGCATCTAAGGTATTACTTGATTTTCTTCAGACTCCACAAACCGATCCTCCTGATATTGTACATAAGGAGATCCAGCTATTAGTGACCCATCGTTTGGTTGAACCTGTTTATCAAGACACTCATAGTGAAGCTAAATGGCCACCCCAGATGAATCTAGTTTTCTTGAACGAAACCTCAGATAAGGTTGTACTCAGTTTGTTTATTTTTCTAATCCAGTACAGGTGTCAGCTCTATTTGGTATTGTTGACCCACATTTGTTTCGGCGATTGGTATATGATTTTGAAAGGTGACTAGCCATTTATGGTATTTAATGTCTGGATGGAGACTTTAAACTTAGGACTTCTTGGGAGGTAACCCATGCTCATGCGATGCGGTAATATCCTTCCTTATCTCTTTTCTTCAATTTGTAACAATTTCTCCTTGTTCATGCTTTCAATTTCATCTTTAGAACATTGAGGACAATGTTAGATTTAAGTTTCGGGGTATGGGAGAAAATTTTAGTTGCAATAATAAAACTCCAAAATTTAGAAACTTGTGAACAATTCAGGATGACACTAACCATCCTTGGTAAATGGAAACATAATTCTTGTATATAGGAGTTGGTGTCCCCACCTAAATGGTCTATTCATAAACGGACAGAGCTCAGGTGTTAGAAATAACATGATATTCATCATCATATCTTGGAGTCGTCACCATATCACGTTATGTTTTTATTTTTGCAACCTTTTGTGTTTCTCTAAGTAATTTGGTGTGGCACTAGTATCGCCTTGTTGAAATAGAGTGAGTGATTAAGATCAAGCCTCATTATTTTAATTGAACTTGACCAACAAAAATAAATGACACTTTGATAGCAATATATGTGTGTTCTCCCTGTCTACGTCGCCTAAGCAAGCGTGGAACGCGGGATCCATGGGAACTATCATGTAATATGTTGCCAAGGAGCATTTGCTTAGATTCAAAAGATCTAATCATGTTATCGGGATTTTTTTTAATAATAAATGTATATATTCAATAAGTAGACCGTTGGAGACCTTGTATATGCCAGATGTGTTGATACTAGAATTAGGATTCAGACCAGTGGGTGCATATCTCAATTCATCTTGGCATAATGTTCATACAGATATTGTGGTAAACACTGTTCACCTTAGTCAACATATGCACATTTTTATCTCTATAGCCATCTTCTTAATCTATTCATGTGATTGTGGTTTGTTAGATTCCAAATATCATGGTCCACTGTACGACTTTCTGAGTAGTGCTTTGTTTTCTTATATATGAATTTAAGTACACTTGAGTAAAAACTCGTGTACATCAATTGGATTCAAAACAGGGTAATTCCTCCCATAGCCATAGAATTTTGTAGCCAACTAAATAACATGTTTAGCGCATACCCTCAGTCGTTCACAAGTAGCTAGAGTTGAAGTAAAAGTTTTGTGGGTATATCTCTTGTAAAACCTCACGAGATAAAACTCGTCCAATAAGGACACCTAGGGGTTTAAAGGTTCGTTGCACACGCTAAGTGCAATTGCGATGCCTGCGACAGTGAGTTAGAATAAAAATTTTAGATTAAATTTGCTTGAGGACTAGCAAATAATAAGTTTGGGGGTATTTGATAGACACATTTTTGTCTGATTTGTCTCAATTTTTATATTGATAGTGCTCAATTGTATACTAATTGTGTTATTTTATGTATGTGTAGGTGTTTTTGGGAAACAAACATTCTTGGAAAAATCGGCTCAAAAATCACTAAAGGCACCCAAAAAATCACTAAAGGCACCCAAGACAAGTGCTAAAGTGACCCCATTTTTGATAGGGTCACTACGGTGCTAAAGGCACCCTATAAATGGATAGGGGAATCCATCTTCTCCATGCGTGAAGAACAGTTTTGGCCGGAAAATGAACTTTTAAAATCCAGTTTTTTCTAGATCGATTTGGGAAGGATTCGAACACATATTTTGATTGGGATGGACTTGTTAGGGATAAAGAAAGTTGGTATGGGTGTTTGATTCGATTAAACATTGCTTAATCGTCGAGTTGGAGTAAAACAGGGCAAGTGAGTTATTCTCGGGATTTTCCTTTGTATATTTGGAAATTACGTTTGCTAACAAAGAGTTTTACTCCCTCTGAAACATGTTTCGAAAGTGCTAGAGAGTGGCAGCTGCGAGAAGGCGTGTGAAAAAGATAAACAAGGAAGTAACTCCCGAAGTTTGGAAAGAAAAATATACGAATATTTTTGACCATTAATCGAGATTTGGAGGTGTTGTTGAGTATATAAAGGGTATTGGAGGTGATATCGGGAGTTAGAGAGAGGCCAGAGATGGAGAAATCGAAAAAAATCAACTCATAAATTGATTCTGCATCCCAACGAGAAAGAAGAAGAAGAACAAGAACTTCGTCGAAAAAACGAATAACTTCGTCGTAAAAGCTAAGAACAACGTTGTAAAAGAAACCATGATCTTTTCTGTCATATTCAGCGACAGAGAAAGCACCATCTGTAGCGTTATAAACGTTTCAATTCTCTGTGTCAATTATTTTTCTTCTTGTAAACACCTTTTTGAGCCATGAATACATATTTTAAGCGTGTTTTCAACATGATGAGCTAATTCTCATTTAACCAAGGCAATGAAGGAATCTATTTACACATGATTAATGGGTAATATATTTCTTTAATTATTCTATTTACTCTAGTTTTATTTTTAACTAACTTAATCACTGTTTTTGAGAGTTTTGAGCAATGTTAAGTTAATATGAACAATTAAGCAATGTTAAAACTAAAATAGTATTTAACTCGTGCTACGCACCGAGTACGATGGGAATCGAACCCCGTTTGGTGAGGCGGGGCTTTGCCCCGTATCCGTACTAAAAGGGGTCCTAACTAACAACTGCAGTGTATAATGAAAACACCAAGATTCAATTACACAATAGTTGAAAAAAAGGAGTGGGAACATGCATGTGGGTAACATATTTCACAAATGAAATTTAAATAGATCCTACCATGACAGGTTGAAACCAAATATCCACATAACTAAAGATTAGGGTGGTAGTACTTTTAACTACCAGGGTCTTGCAGCAATAGAGTAAAATCATTAGGCTTACATGTTTGTTGAAGAAGGTTCGTGCTCGAATTGCTTATAACATCCTCTGGATAATCATTATCAGTTTGAGATTAGTTTGACATTGGAGTGTAGACTCTCTTTGATCTCCCTGAATTTGAACAATTATGTTTCTTTTGCCCTTAATGTCTCGCAATCTCTACTTCAAGTCTTACTTTCTTTACCATAAGTCTCGTACGTATTTTTTATGCCAAAAAATCTTTTCGACTAAACAACCAATCAAATTCTTACATATCAATTAAAGATTGAAATCGAGTAACAGATAAACATCCTTATATTAATTTTATAAAATCATTTCTATAAGGTACGATACATATGATTACTCAACTTATCATTTTCGATCTATAATCTTTACATTCTTCCATTAAGAAGATATAATACAAAAATCTTTACTTAAAACAATTAATCCCTATGGATTCATACCTAGAAATTTCCTCTTTTTTCTTGTTAAGTTTTCTCTCCTAGTTTTTCCCGACCGCTTCTTTATTGTCTGGCTTCTTCTATTTATAGATTTATTTACTGGGTCCCTCTTTATGCAACGTGTCATTTTCTCCAGACTTGTCATCATTCCTTGATCGATTCTTCTTTGGTTCGATCCATTTTATTTCGATATATCCGTCGTTCTTTTATTTCATCTTCTGCTTGGTGCGATCATATGTTGACAGATTACTCTTAATTGCTTTTTGGTACGATGCCTTAATACTCAACACGTGTCTTCCTACCTTTATAGACTTCTTTTATCTCGATCATTAAAATAATACGAGTAATCATTACTTTTACTTTCTCGATCACCCATCATTTAATGCTGTTTGTTTTATTCAATGTAATCCAACTTTTTCGATCTTATGTGTCCTTCATGCAATTCATCGTTCAGCTTTCGGGAAGTGTTCCATTTCTTTTTGATATTTGATCTCTTTAATTTTGATCGTGTGATTCTCGCTCTTTTTAATTTAGTTGCTTCCTATCTTGATTTTCTTCCACGTGTCGTGCTTCTTTAATTTACTAACAATTTGCCCCCTTCTTCTCCCTTTTACAAAATCATCTAGTGGTCGATCCAAGATTTTGAAAAATGGAGGAGAACTTATCATTTTTACTTTTCTTTTCCGCACGTTATCCGAGTATTCCGCTGGCATTAATTGTACTAGCACGTTACCCATTTTTTCGGCTTTGCATTTATTGTTCTCATACATATGATTGTGTCAGTTACACTTTTTTCGATAGAATCAAATCTTTACCGGATTATTTCCTTTTCCCATTTGGTGGCGGTTCAAATCCTATCCTTTAAATACCCTGCAACTTTTTACTGTCTTTTACTTCCCATAGTTATTGCACTTTGTCTTCCTTAAACTTTTCAAATTTCCCCCACTACTCAGGAGTTCTTTCCTCATCAATTGATTTCTTCTTTACTTTGATCAGACTATTGTTCACTTCTTTTCTTCATGTAAGTAATCTTGTTACATTTTATTTTTCTTGATTCATGTTTTCTTTCCATAACTGAAATGATGGTTATCTTTTACACTGTAATTATTTTTAGATAATTTCTTCTCATATTAACTTTCTCTTTCTTATGCTTCTTTTCCCTCAGATTTTACACTATGCCTCATAGAAAAACTGATGCTACTGGTAATCAAGGTGAAAACAGAAGATCGATTAGGTCTTCTACTTCGAGATATGCTGTCTCTCGTCATGATTCATCCCCTGGTATTCCCACCCCTGCTGCACTTCACACTGTACGTAATTTAACTTCTGATATTCCTAATCCTGCCCCCAAGAGTAAATGGGCATTGTCTACTTATAGTTATCGATCCATGGACATCGAAGAATTCAAGAGAAAACATAATCTTCAAGGATTTAGAGTTTCTTTCTTAGATGATAATTCCGATATGATGACCTATGATTTGATGAGAAATTTTCAATATAGCCATTACAGATTGTTAATTTCTGCTGGTGCCTTAGAGGCTGGCCTTCGTCTCCCTTTGTATGAAAAGAATAATCCCTTCCAGTTCACAGTTCTTGCTACTCGCAATAGGGCTCCCCCTACTCAACCCCGATCCATCACACAGTATAATGGTAATTGGTGGCGAATTCTTGATGAATGCATTCTTCACAGTGAGGGTCGCACCCGTCTTACTTGCTACGTTCCCGATCCTTCAGAATGTATTCATTATACACCTGAGAATTTCCAGAATACTTATGGTGATGGCATCACTGTTAAAAATTTTGTTAAATGGAGTGTTAGCCCAGTTCGCAAATGTTCCAAAGGGTTTCCCTTACTTCGAGAAGTCGATGACCCTAGAATTAAAATAGCTCCATATACCAAAGTCGATTTTCCTTCTAATGAAAGAATCCGTCGGGAACACGATTACAGATGGTATCGTACCCCTATTTTGATTGAAGGACCTTGGGTATATGGTGACATCCCCCATAATGAAATTCAACATCTTCGAAATTGTTTCCCGAACTACTGTCCATGGGGATTAAACTTTGATGATTATAGATTTGAATACAAGGTTCGAATTTTTCATTTTATATTTCATTCTTTAGATATATTGTATCGATCTTTAATATCTTCTTACAATGTTTGAACTTTTTTGGTTTCAGGTCGATCCTTCTTTAGATATCGAAGTTCCTCTTCCTCCACCTGAACGTAGTATTCAGATTGTCGAGGGTAGACAAAGGGTCGAACCCGCAGTTGAAGGTAAAGGAAACGGAAATTACTGCTTGCAGCAGAGAAAAAAAAGAAAAAGCCCAGAACTCTTACGCTTACAGCTGATGTTGTAGGAGGGATAACTTCAGATTTACATAGTGGAGAAGGAAGTTTTGTTGTTGCTTTGCCATCGGAACAGTCCGATCCTATTGATGTTATTCCTGTTTCTTCGATCCCAGCTGAAATTGTGGTATCGGGACAATCCGATCCCATTGTTGCACCTACTTCTGGTACTTCAATTGATTTTTATAATATTATTTCCCCACTACCTTTTGATTTTGTGCTTGATACCCCGTACCTGATAATGGTACATTGGTAGTTTTTTCTGGTTTTCCTCAAGAAGAGGGAGATGTTGTTGTTATTGATGAAGATATTGTTGATGTAGTGAATGAAGTATCTCATGTTGAAGAAGAAAATACGTTGGAAAAGAATAATGCTGAAGTAAATCCAGCCGGTGGTGTAGAAAATATGAATGTTGAAGCTGATGTCACTCTTGTTGAAGAAACAAATGATATTAGCAATCGTACTGAAGAAGAAACTTCTCCTCCTTCTAACTGCTCCTTGTGTTTCGATCCCTACTGAAGTTGAAGGTACTGCTGGAGTATTTTCGGAACGATCGTACCTATTGAGGATTTGGTTCGATCTTCTCCTGTTACTGTTGAGGTCGATGCTGAGATACCAAGTGTCGATCCCTCTATTCAGACATCTCTCTCTAATCAAAATTCCAGTGTCAGAACTGATGAAGGTTTTAATCTAATCGGTGATGAAGAAGAGGCTTACAAATGGTTTCTTTCTCAGGGACTTTTGAATACTTCATCATATCTTGATATTATTAAATCTGATACATGTTCCATGTCTCGATTACGGGATTCACTTAGTGCGATCCCTATAGATGAAACTCAGGATGCATGGTCTAAGAACGATATTCTTGAGCAAACATTTCCTTTGAATCCTCCTTCTTCCTTCACTGAAGTTTTAGCTGTTGCTGAAAGTCCATTATATTCCTTTCCACAGCAAGCCTTGGCCCAGCTTCAATATGGTACCGACTGTTTGTTTAGTGCTTTTAAATTTTATAAGGCTCGGGCCACTATGTTGGGGTTACTGTTCAAGAGAGAAACAAATAGTATGAAACAAGGGAACGATGTGTTACAACAAGCAAATGATGATTTACGACAGCAAAATAGTCTTCTTCAACAACAACTTCAACAATTTCAACAACATAGTGACCAACATCAGCAGCTACAGGAACGACTCCAGATTATTGAAGTTCAAAATCAAGATCTTCAGAATCAAAATCAAGGTTTATTTTTCATTCTTCTTTCATTATTATTTTATTTTATTTACTTATATGAAAAATTTAAATTTTATCCTGGGTCAAGTGGAAAACTTGGAAACTTATTTAGGTACGATCGTAGAATAGCACAATTGAATGATCATGCAAAGGAAATCTTCAAAGAGATGAATGTGGTTAGAGAAAAACTAATTCAATTGAACAATAGTTTTGATTTAGCCACTTGGAGGCGTAATAAAGCTGAATCAAAATACAAAGAAGTTGTAAAATTGCTAACTCTGAAAGAAATAGAGTTTAAATCTGTTGTTAGAGGTACATTTTTAGTTTACCTGATCATTTGGCTTATTATGTCATAAAATTTATCTAATATTTTCTTGTATTTTCAGAACTTGAGAAAAAATTCAATGAAGCTAAGGATCGAGCAACACAAGCAGAAACTGAACTTAATGCTGTGAATGATACAGTGAAAAACATCACTAAAGATTTAAAGATTTCTGAAAATAATGTGACTCTTGGTGCTATAAAAATTCGGAATTTACAAGCTCAACTGGCTGTTGAGCTTTCCAAGATTGAGGCTCGTGAACGAGAAATTGTATCCTTGCGTTCTAAATCTGAAGGATTAACTACAGAGTTAAATGAAGAAAAAGATCAAAGATCACGTCTTGATGCTCAAATAGAAAAAGATCAACAAAAGATCGAAGAGATTCAAAAAGAAATCAACTTTGGGCGTGACTTTGTTCATTGGGTTAGACAGGATGCTAAAGCGAAAATTACGATGTCCTTTAATACTGCTTTAGATCGTGCACAATCCGATCCTTCAGTGCTTAGTAAGCGTACTACTGTGCCTACAGTTCCACCACCACCATCTCGATCCAGTATTCCCGATGCTTGATCGTGTCCTTTATAATTCCGTCTGTTGTTAGTTTCACCATTTTGTACTTTGTCTAGCTTTCAAGAATTTTCTTTCATAACTTTTTGATATGCTTTTAATGTTTTTCCCTGCACAAGAAAATTTGATTAAGTAATCTTTTTGGTTATCATATGATTTTCCAAGTACCATGAATTGAAGTGCATTTTACCTCAAATCATGTTGTTCGAGATCCCACACATACGAAACAAACCCGAGCCAGGGGTAAGATACAGGGTTGGTCCCGAACTGTACTTTGAAAATTGATAAACCAATAATTAGGAACCCCTTCTTTATAAGAATTTCATTGTTAGTGAAATTCTTTAAGGATGTTTACCTTTTGTATATGATTGTGTCGTCAATCGCAACGCTATCCAGAATACGATGTTCCTGGAATAATTTTGAGCGCTCAAAGTATATGATATTCCTGGATTAATGGAATTTTGATTATATTAATAATCATAATGTTTTCCAAGATTCGATGTTCCTGGAATAATTAAATTATAAAAGAAATTACTGAATTACTTGGCTATATACCTGTATTTTGTGTTAACATTGCATTGTTATTCACGGATAGTAAAGCTTTAGGTATTGCGCATTCCATGGATGCTGTAAAACTTCTCCTCGCATATTCTGAAGATAATACGATCCTTGCCCCGCAGATGCTTGAATTATGTATGGACCATCCCAAGTTGGTGCGAATTTTCCTGTATTTTTGTCCCTTTGGTATTCCGTTATTTTTCGTAAAACATATTGACCTTGGACAAAGTTTCGTGATTTTACACGTTTGTGGTATTCTCGAGCAAATCCCTTTTGATAATTTTCCATCTTTTGGAGTGCCACCTCTCTTTTTTCTTCCAAGTCATCCAACTTTTGTAACATGAGATCTGAATTAAGATTTTTCTCCCATGCTTCTGTCCTGGTTGTGGGTAAAATAACCTCTGTTGGTATTACCGCTTCCGTTCCATAAGTAAGAAGGTAAGGTGATTCTCCAGTTGAAGTTTTTCTTGTGGTTCTATATGCCCATAATGTGTTATGTAACTGTTCGCACCACTTTTTATAATGTCCATCTAATGTTTTTTTTAGATTTGTTGCGATTGTTTTATTTGTGGACTCTGCTTGCCCATTGCTTTGTGGATAGAAAGGTGTGGACTTATGCTTTTGAATATTAAATATTTCAAATAACATATCGATATTCTTTCCTTGGAATTGTTTTCCATTATCAGAAACTATTGCTGCGGGAATCCCAAATCTGCAAATGATATTCTCGAATATAAATGTAAAAACATCAATATCTCTAATTCGTGCTAATGCTTTCGCTTCTACCCACTTGGTAAAATAATCGGTAGCCACAATTAAATATTTTCTTTTCTTTGTTCCTTCAACTAATTGTCCAACTATATCAACTCCCCATTTTGCAAATGGCCATGGACTAAGTATCGAATTTAATTCTGTAGCTGGTGCTTTGATTTTCTTTGCAAATCGCTGACACTCTTCACATCTTCGAACCATTTTTTCCGAATCTTTTATCATAGAAATCCAATAATAACCCTGCATTTTGGCTTTTAACGCTAACGATCGTCTTCCGCTGTGATTTCCTGCATCTCCATAATGTATTTCTTTGAGAATTCGCAATCCTTCTTTTTGAGATAAACATCGAAATAACGGTCCAAGAAAAGAATTTCGATAAAGAATTCCATCCCGAAGTTGGTAGCTGTTTGACTTGAGTTGAATTTTCCTTGCTTCTTTAGAATCTGTTGGTAACACTTTATTTTGCAAATATTGATGTATCGGGACTCTCCAATCTGGTTCATTTGGTTGGTCATCTTCTTGTTGCGATATAAGTGTGGCATTCTGTATTGCTGGGTCATCGATTTCTTCCATTGCACCATCCTCTTCTATATTATTTAATGCCTTTGCTCTTATGGATGGCTCATATATTCTCCCCATTTTTACTGCTTTAGCTGTTGGATCATTTATCATGGATGAAACATACGCAAGTGCGTCGGCATGTCGATTCTTTTCTCGGGACAAATGTCGAAAAACAATGTTTGGAATACGATTTGTTAAATTCTGCACAAGGTTTTTTTACCTTTCCAAATCTTCATCAATCGTTTGATACTTTAACTCGATCTGTCTAATTACCAGCTGCGAGTCACTTGTGAGTATAACATCATTTATTCCTAATTCAATAATGAGTTTGAGAGCATGGACCACTGCTTCATATTCTACTATGTTATTCTTATGCTCTTCGAACTCAAGACGAAATGAATGTACCATGCGTTCTCCCCTTGGTGCTGTAATCACGATACCTATTCCTGCTCCTTCTTTATTTCGTGACCCATCAACAAAAACTTCCCATCGTCGTGAATTATTTGAATCCAGAATATCTAATGGATCTTCTTCTCCACACCCTGGTAATCCTTGAATTTCATACTCTTCCTCAATTGGAAAATCTGCCAGAAAATCAGCTAGAATTTGAGATTTTTGCGCAGTTTGTATCTCATAAACAATGTTGTATTGTTCCAGCTGAGCATTCCATTTCGCTATTCTTCCTACTTTTCCTGTATTCTTTAAAGCTGACTCCAATGGTGCTTTGGTTAATATACGAACATAATGAGTAAGAAAATAAGTGCGTAACTTCTGAGTAGCAAATACTACTGACAAAATAAGTTGTTCAATCTTGGTATAATTTCTCTCTGCTGAATTCAGAGTCTTGCTGATGTAATATATTGGTTTTTCAATCTTCTCATTTGTTCGTACCATTACCCCACTGATTGCATTTTCTGTTGCCGCTATGTACAAAGTTAATATTTCTTCTGGCTCTGGTTTTTGCAATGCTGGTAACGTGGCGAGATGTAATTTTATACTTTGAAATGCTTGTTCACAACGATCGTTCCATTCAAATTTATTTTTCTTCTTAAGTACATCAAAAAAGGGCTTGCATCGTTCTGATGATCTCGCAATGAATCTACTTAGTGCAGCCAAACACCCATTTAACTTCTGTATACTTTTTATACTGTTTGGTGATGGCATATCTGTTATTGCTTGTATTTTTGCTGGATCAACTTGAATTCCATCTTTTGTAACCAAATATCCCAAGAATCGCCCTGAAGTAACACCAAAAATACATTTCTCTGGATTTATTTTCATTTTATATTTCCGTAATGCACCAAAAATTTCAGCCAAGTTCTGTAAATGATCATAGATAATTTACTTTTCACTAGCATGTCATCCACATAAACTTCCAAAGTTTTTCCGATCCATGGTTTGAATATTGCATCCACTAATCGTTGATATGTTGCTCCTGCATTCCGTAACCCAAATGGCATTCTGGTGTAACAATACAATCCCCGTGGAGTAAAGAACGATGTGTGTTCCTGATCTGCTTCTGCTAATGCTATCTGATTGTATCCAGATTGTCCATCCGTAAATGATAACATCTCATGTCCTTCAACAGCATCTACTAACTGGTCGATGTTCGGGAGCGGATAACTATCTTTTGGACATGCTTTGTTTAGATTAGTAAAATCTATACAAATTCTTACTCCACCGTTCTTTTTCGGGACAATCACCATATTAGAAATCCATGTGGGGTATCGTACTTCCCGAATGAATCTTGCACTTAAAAGTTTAGTTAATTCTTTTTCCACTGGTTCATGGTATTCTGGTGCGACCTTTCGTATCCGTTGGCGAAAGGGAATTGCATCAGGACGTATTTTTAATTCGTGCTGTACGATGTTGGGATCGATCCCCGGTATATCTTCCATTCTCCAAGCGAATACATCTACAAATTCACAAAGCAATTTAACTAACTGTTGTTCCAAATCTGTTTTTATTAACATCCCAATTCGCACTTGTTTGGGCAATTCTGCAGTGCCAATATTTATGATTTTTGTTTCCTCTACTGGGGTGAAGACTGGTTTTGGAATCCCAATTGGAGTTGGGGTCCCCTTTAATTACTACATCGTCCCTTTATGATGTTGGTTTACCAGATTTTCTTGACTCTGACTGCTCTCTCCTTTTTCACTTACCGTTTTATTTTTTGCATTCTTTTCTAAATATTGATTTATTTCTTCCTCCTTTGCTTTAACTCTTCGTTGCTTTTTCTTTTTATGTTGTAGATGCTCCCGTTCCTCATTCATTCATGTCTCTGCCATTATACAAAACTTGGCATCTTCTTGATCACCCTTTATCTCCATCTCTCCTTGTGGTGTTGGAAATCGTAAATATTGATGATATGTTGATACTACACCCTTCAATTGGTGAACCCATCGTCTTCCAATTATAGCATTGTATGGTGATGGTGCATCCACAACACTAAATCTTGTCAGAATGTTGATCGGTCCAGCTAAAACTTCAAGATTGATATCTCCCTTTGGTTTGAAAGATATTCCATTAAACCCATAAACGATGTATCGTGACAAGATCAACTGATCTTCTTTAAAACCCATTTTACAAAATGTATTATAGAACATCACATTTAATGAACCGCCCCCATCCAAGAGTATTTTCTTTACATTCCAACCTGATATCAATAATGTTAACACAAGAGGATCATTATGCATTTCAATTTCTTGGTTTACTTCTTGTGCAGAAAATGTCAATGGATATGCCATCCAATCTTCCCATAATTCTGCTTGCCTTCCTTGAACTTTAAAGACTTCATGGTTCCGAATTTTCTTGCATAATTTCTTATTGATTCCGACATTCAAATCTGTATCATTCTTTTCCGCATATGATATCATATTAATTGTTTGTTCATTATACGGAATGTGTATTGCTTTGCTTTCATCATGTTTCTTTGTTGGTTCAACTTTCTGAACAAATTCCTTTAACTCTCCAGCATCGACCATTCTTTGTACTAATGCTATAAAATTTCTAAAGTTGTTTGTTGTATGCCCTTTATAGCTATGATACTCACAATAGTTTTTTGAATGTTGTGTAAACTCTGGTTGATTACCCTTTGTTATTGGCCATTGAAAATCTGGCCGATTCTTCAGAATATTGAATAATCTGAAATATGAAACATTAAGCTTGGTAAACGTTCTTTCTCGAAATTGCTGAGCAAAGTTTTTACCATTCGTTTGTCGAGGATGTTTTAATTCTCTTGATTCAAATTTTGGAAGAAATTTCCTTTTCTGTTCTGGCAATTCCTCAACTGAATTTGTTCTCCTTGTATTTCCTTGGCTTCTTGAATTAATTCTCGATCCTTGCTCTTGTATGTCTTGGAGCCTTGCACATGTTTCTATTATTTCTCTTAATTTGCCTTCAGTTTTTGGATTATTTCGGTGAATTTCAACAAAAAGCTGGCTTTTCCGATCAACAATCCCCTATTTGTAATGGTTTATAGCTGTTATTGGGTCTAATTCACCTACTGCTTGACATATTGCATGTTATCTAGCTGTATATGATCGGATCGATTCTTCTGGCCAAGATGTTAAAGAATAAAGCCTGTCCTCCCCTGAATCAACTGGTTTATTATACATGTATGCTTCAAGAAACTTCCTCATCAACTGTGCGTAATTATGGATAGAATTTTCCGGTAATCTATCGTACCACAATAATGTTGTCCCTGTTAAACTTGATGGAGAACACCTACACATGATTGCTTCATGATCGTCCCACCGGGTCATCACTCGATTATAATACTTTAAATGTGATGTTGGATCCTTGGTACCATCGTAACATTCGAACACTGGAATATTATATTCTCTTGGTAATGATACACATGTCAAATGTTGTGCTAACGGTGTCCGTTTTGCTTCTTTTAATACCTCTTCTATTCTTCCCCCCTCTTTATTTTTTAATCCTTTAATTTCTTCTTTCATTTGTTCCATCGCTTCCAAACATGTTTCCCATTGGGTTCGTTGAATCTCTTTTTCTTGTTGCCTTCTTGCTCGAGATGTCGATCCTACTAACACCATTCTTTGATCTGGATTCCGTCGTTCACTTCTTGATATTTGTCTACTTGACATTGCCTCCTGATTTCGTATTTTTGTCACAGCTGGTCTTTGCTCTCACTGAATTACATCTTTTAAAACTTGATTTTCTGTTGCTAGTAATTCAATTCGATGATTGCTTGCTCTTTGTTCCTTTCTCATTTCATTTATTTCTTCTAATAAACCCTGCATGTGTCGTACCTCATTTTGAGAAATTCTGAACTACTGTATTTGGTGTTAATTCTCGATTTGGGGTATGATTTCCTTCCTTACTTTGCTGTTGTCCTGATTCACTTCCTTCCTCTTGCCTATTCTCCAAGTTTTCGATACTATTTTGGTTCCCAGAATTAGCGTCTTGAGACATATTTTTCAGAATCTGTTGTTTCTTAACTATTTTTTGCCTTCTTGATTGCTTTCCTTCCTCGATATCTAGAAATCTCTTAGAAAGTCAGTCAAATGAACTCTTATACATCGAAATCATAAGAAATCCTATTTATTACTTTAACCGTAAATCCTTCCTAACACAAATCTGATTTTTTCCACTTCATAAAATCCTTTGTTTCATATTTTTATCTATTTTTTCATTCACAAACAGTTTTCATGTTATTAAAACATACTTATCTAAATAACTTTAAACTCATTTTTTGCACCTTGCAAATTGAATTTTCCAACCTTTTCTTTTAAATTTTTTCAACCATATCCGTTCTTTTCTTACTAAAAAAAAAAAATTTCTTTCTTGCATGACTTAGTTTTTGAAATTAAAACCATTTTTCCTTCGTCAGGTAGGATAAATCCTTTAATCATCCCTGTTTCTAGCGCCAAATTGTTTATGCCAAAAAATCTTTTCGACTAAACAACCAATCAAATTCTTACATATCAATTAAAGATTGAAATCGAGTAACAGATAAACATCCTTATATTAATTTTATAAAATCATTTCTATAAGGTACGATACATATGATTACTCAACTTATCATTTTCAATCTATAATTTTTACATTCTTACATTAAGAAGATATAATACAAAAATCTTTACTTAAAACAATTAATCCCTATGGATTCATACCTAGAAATTTCCTCTTTTTTCTTGTTAAGTTTTCTCTCCTAGTTTTTCCCGACCGCTTCTTTGTTGTCTGGCTTCTTCTATTTATAGATTTATTTACTGTGTCCCTCTTTATGCAACGTGTCATTTTCTCCAGACTTGTCATCGTTCCTTGATCGATTCTTCTTTGGTTCGATCCATTTTATTTCGATATATCCGTCGTTCTTTTATTTCATCTTCTGCTTGGTGCGATCATATGTTGACAGATTACTCTTAATTGTTTTTTGGTACGATGCCTTAATACTCAACACGTGTCTTCCTACCTTTATAGACTTCTTTTATCTCGATCATTAAAATAATACGAGTAATCATTACTTTTACTTTCTCGATCACCCATCATTTAATGCTGTTTGTTTTATTCAATGTAATCCAACTTTTTCGATCTTATGTGTCCTTCATGCAATTCATCGTTCAGCTTTCGGGAAGTGTTCCATATCTTTTTGATATTTGATCTCTTTAATTTTGATCGTGTGATTCTCACTCTTTTTAATTTAGTTGCTTCCTATCTTGATTTTCTTCCACGTGTCGTGCTTCTTTAATTTACTAACACGTATTGTCCAGATTTAGCCGACATGATCTCTCGAAAGATGCTCAATTCTTGCGCTCGTACAAGGACTATAGTTTTTATAAAATGCCTTTTTTAGTCCTTTTGCTCAAATTCTTTGTTAGTTGTGGTTTGCCCAAATCTGCAAATATTAGAATCTAATAAAGACAAAGATACGTAATATATAGATCTTTTGCAAAATTAAAACATCAAAATATTTTTCAAAGATTAAACTTACTGATTTCAATGCTTAGAAAAACTCACTATCACTCCCATTAAAACATAGAACAAACAATGTCACAAAATATTGCAATCATCAAATTATTAAGAAGAAAATAGAAATTTATTCATTTCACTAAGCTGGGGTACCTTGATCAAGCTTTATTTTTATAAAACATTTGAATCAATCCCATTAACACCCCTCAGTCCTTGATCATCAGCTGCAACAACTTGCTTTCTTCTCTTCTTACATTTCATAAATTTTGCAAATTCCATTGGTATTCCAAGATTGAATGGAGTAATGTGAATTTTTTCTTCAGGTAGCCGGAACACCGTAAAGTTTGGTGGGCAATGATTCTTCATGTTGAAAGGAGTGAGCATTATCAAGTAGTCTTTTTCGACATTCAATAGTTGGTTAAAAATGCAACGACAGTAGAAAGCTCTTCCTCCTGATTCCACCAAAACTAAATATAGAGAACATGAGTGAATAAACTATTCAGTGGGACTACTCGGGTCGAGTTTATTTACTCGAAGAAGTAAAAAAGAACCTAATTTCAGAGATTGACTTTGATAATTCAGTATCTCACATTTGACGCCAAAATTAACAGAATTAAAAACAGAGGAAGGTGGTGGAAAGCAGGCTGCAAATTCAACACAACCTACCTTACGACAATAATAGTTGGACCAGGAAGCTTCGTAGAACAAATGTATAGTAAAAAAATTAATTCAAAAATGTGTAAGTTAATATATTCCTTACCACCCAATCCATAATAATTAAGTAGAAGTTGAACATTCTCCCCAAGTTTGGTTTCCTTATCATTCAATGTTCTTACTACTCTTGCCTCGTAGCCATTGAGCACATCATGTATAGAATCTAAACCATCAACCATATACTCATGTACCTACCACACCCGTTGTTCATGAATACCATTGACAACCGCTTTAGTCACCTTCACATATTGTTTACCTTATACACCCGTTGCAAAACCATTAACTCTATCTCCTAAAACCATTACCCAGTGCTTAGCTTGAAAATTCTCACTATTTTTTTTACCTTCATATAATATTGAACCACTAAGATTATACATTATTTGAACTACAATGTCATCAAGAAGCAATCTACTATCTAACACATTCAATCTAGTCATTGCATGTTCAACCTTCCCTATTTTGCAAACTCTTCCAATAATTATATTCTAGATTTCTAGCTCAAAATACCTTGGAACTAATATTGCCATCGAAAGAATGTAAGACTTTTTCTCAACTAAATATGCCATCCATGGGAGTCGAACCTACATCTATATGGTTGAGATCCATGTACTCTGGCATTTGAACTAAGATAATAAATACAATTTATTAAAGTAAGTGGGATCTGATTTAATGGGTTTTAAGATGATGATACTTGAGTGCAAATAATTCACGCTCATAAAGGGACATCCAGCAGAGACTTCACCTTCAGCTTACTTATTAACACGTATGCGGTCATCCTCCGAAACAGAGTCTTGAATAGCCATCCAACCACCTTTGACAAAGTAGAGTATAAGACTCCCTAAAGTTGATTCAACACCCTTACAGACCTTGTAGCCAAGCAAATGTTAACAATTTGGACCCTGTCATATCCGAATAAGTAGCAACATTTTAGCAAAAGTTGTGTAACTAACTGAATTACAACTAAGATTCACTAAATGAGTGAAGACTATAATATATTGGGACTATGCTATTTCCACATGCTTGAGATTGGCCCCTGATCAGATGCATCTAAGTTGTTAGTGAATGTAACACCCTCTCCTTTGAACCAAAAACATTGTAAGTGAAAAGGTAATTTAAGAAAGAGTGCACAAGAACTTCAAAAGAAAGGATGATGGAATGGGAACAACAATCATGGAAAATTGTTATCAGAAAAAATAACAATACCTTTGTGTAATACAATCCCATCCATGCTGCATTCCACCATAGTGTTTTAATTGGCTCTGCAATTTCTTAATCTTCAAAATTCATTTATGGCTCAATTTATAGTTCCATCTGATCAGCATCCATCGCATTATTGAATTGTGAAAGAGATGCCAAAATAGAATTATATATAAGTCCATGTCCATATATATACAAACTGCAGTTTTTTTGAGCATTTTTTAGGGCAATTAATGAAATTTTAGGAAAATGATTCACAAATTACCAACGCCAATAGGGTCTGCTGATGCAGAAACAGATTTTCCTATATCTGCAAAATCAAAATACTGACAATTCTATACAAATTGCAGTTTAATTGAGCATATTTCAGAGCAATTAATGATGCTGAGAACATGATCCAAAAGGCCCGATGATTACACTGAAAATAAAATAAAAAAGACAAAAGATTTTAAAGAAGTAAGATAAGATGACTTCCTGCATTGTGCACTTCCGATTTTCTATCGTCATCGAACCCAAACTTGCAAATTGTATCCCACATTTACATGAAGTTGAAGACCTGATAAATTTCTGATTAAAAAAAAAACATAAAACTCAATATATTAACAATATTAATTTAGAAAAACAGAAATAAAAAAGGTTGAGGATTATTTACAATGCTGTAACGGATGAGCATGTAATATCAAGTTAATTCTCTTGATAATTTATTAGCTTTAGGTGTAGGTTGTGGTGGCTTCTTGGCTACAACTAATTCAGTTCCCATTAGTCCTCTTCAATTTGTTTAAGTGCTTATAAACACAAATCGAAATTCCTCCTCCAGTACTTGTTAGATAAGACCCAAATCAGCCAAAACTATAACCAATTAGGCCATTACAGGAAAAAAAAAAAATCAAGATTTCTACTCGAACCCCGGTTTCTTCAACTTTAAAAAAGAAAAGAAAAAAGTAAGTGACCTACATTGTTTGATATAACAGGAAGATCATTTCAAAACATCATTTATACACAAAAAGATTATCTTTTTATCTAAGAAACCCATCTTTCATGTTAAAGAAACAACGGAAAGATCTCAGCTTTATAAATTAATACTGCTAAACTCTAAACAAACCCTTATTTTTTTCAACTCCGTATTTGGGTGATAATATATCCTTTCTCGTCCAAAATTTAAACATCCTAAGGCGCTTGAGATACTGCCTCTTCTTCTCAAGTTTATTCTCGTGGATTCAAGGTAAATGAATATTGTAGGAAACCCCTAACAATCATGAAACAAATACCCAAACTTATATAAAGTTAAGGAATCTGCAGGTGCAGACTGTTGATTAGCATGAGGGTCTGCAAATGAGGGCCTAATAGCAATAAAAGCATCTGATACACTTCCATCTTCTTTCTCCTGAATTAGGTTGAAGAAGATCAGTATGAATCTCATGAATTTGGGCTCCAAACTCAGACCTCTTTAAGAAGGACTTGAGACAGTGAGGAGCGGCACAAATATATATCTCCTCCATCATTTTAATCGTCTGAAGTTATGAATAATTCAGGATGACACTAACCATTCTAGGTAGATGGAAACAAAAATTTTGTTTATAAGAGTTAAGAGACCCAGCTAAATGGTCTATTCATAAAAGGACAAAACTCAGGTGTTAGAAATAACATGATAGTTGTCACCATATCTCGATGTCGTCACCATATAAGTTATGTTTTTATTTTTGCAACCTTTTGTGTTTCTCTAAGTGATTTGGTGGGGCACTAGTATCCCTTGTTGTTGCCAGGATGAAGTAGAATGATTGAGATCAAGCCCCATTACTTTAATTAAACTTGGCCAAAAAAATAAAAAATAAAAATAAAAATAAAAATAAATTGACACTTGGATAGCAATATGTGTGTGTTCTCCCTGTCTTCGTCGCCTAAGAAAGCATGGAACGCAGGATCCATGGGAACTATCATGTGATTTGCTGACAAGAGGCATGATTCGAAATATCTAATCATGTTTCGAAGAATAAAAAATAAAATAAAATAAATAAATAATAATGAAAGTAAAAAAATAATTGTATATATTCAATAAATCGACCGCTGGGGCCCTGGTATATATCAGCTGAGTTGATACTAGAGTTAGGATCTAGATTAGTGGGTGCGTATCTCAATCCGTTAGGGTTTATCTTGGCACGATATGTATACAGATATTCTGAGAAACATCATTCTCCTTAGACAACATGCGCACACTTCTATCTCCATATCCATATCCATATCCATCTTCCACACGCTAAGTGCAACCGTGATGCTTACGAAAGTAAGTTAAGATTTATTTTCTTGATTGGATTTGCTAGAGGACTAGCAAAATATAAGTTTGGTGGTATTTGATAGACACGTTTTTGTGTCTGATTTGATCTCATATTTATATTGTTAATTCTCAATCTTTGTACTAATATTGATCTTTTGTAGGTATTTTTAGAAGAATTGGAAATTGCGGAAAAGCCGGACAAAAGTGTTAAAGGCACCCACACACTCTCTTCAAATTCAAAAATTGGCGGGAAATTATTTTCTTGTTGTAAAGTTTTGTCGTAAGTAAATTGAGTTATTTTCAAGGTTCAAAGATAAAGATATTCTTGCCTTAAAAGAAGTTGTACACAAGTGGGGGTGTCCAAGAAAAAATCAAACAGAATCCGACCATAATTGTATCTCGAAAATAAACAGGGAAAGAAATTTTGGGATTAGCTGTAAATTAAAAGATATTCTGTGAGATAAAGAAAACAACATGAAGACATAAAATTCTCAAGATGTTACGAGGTAATAACTTGCTCGAAAAAGGGGAAAGAGAATCAGGAAAAGTCACCGAGAAAATAATTCCGGTGAATGATCACTATTAAAAGAGATTTGTAAGAATAATCATGAAGATTTGGAGGAGTTATGAGGCATGTTGAGTGTTTAGTATATATAGGGATCGTGTAGAAAGAGATATGGGGGATGGTAGAGGCCAGAAATCAAGAAATCAACATTAGAAGAAAAAAAAATTGCTCGTGAGAAGAAGATGAAGACATCATTGCCAAAAGGTTGAAAAAAATTGTTGCTAAAGATAGAACTGTTGTTCAAACCGTGATCTATACTTTTTTATTCAACGGTTTAGCAACAGTTTCTTGAATAGTACCTGCGATAGATTTGAAGTTTAATACACAAGTGAAGCATGCTTTATGTAACAGCACCAAAGAGCAGTCGTTGTTTTTAATTCTTTTAGCAACAGAGTAAATAGTGTCTGCAACGCTTATAAACGTTGCAGTTTCCCTTTTTTATTTTTTTTTATTTTGTTTTTCTTCTGCTCAAGCACTTTTGAGCTATGTACCTATCTTTTGAGAGTGTTTTGAGCGTGATGAGATAATCCCCAACACTGAGATAATGGAGGAAGCCATATTTCACAATCAAGTGGTAACTATAACTATAGTTAATTTTAATGACTTTTCGCAATTGATTTTAATTAAAATTATGATTTTCATTAATTGGTTGTCATTTAATTTGATGAATAATGCTTAGCTTAAGTGTTTTGATGGTCCATATATGCTTATGATTTACAATCAATATTTTAAGAATCTACTTTTGGCAAAGAAATAAAGTCGATCATATGAGATAAAATTGTTAGGAATTAATATATGCATCGCTTGATTATGTTTATGGTGGAATCTTGAGTCCTAGTTTCTCTCAATCTTGTTATCATCTTTTACTTATTTGCTATTTTAGAATTAAAATTAGGTCTAAAATTCATTCTTCACAAGTATGAATGAACGAATCTTATTTACCACTGTCTACAAATTACATCATTGGTGCAAATTATGTTGATAACATGAAAGGTTTTTCCCTCCTTATCCAGGGGGACAAAATGCCACCAGAAAATGGTACATGTTATGTCGACAAACTTAAAGAGTTCTCTCATAGAGTCATAGAGATGACAAACACCAACAAGAGGTTGGAGTAAACAATGTCGACAACTAAATTGGTTATCTGATTAAGTTTTTTTTATGTCCTGATCATACAAAGTATGGATGCCACTTGAGATTGGCGAGAAACTATCTCAATTTATTTCTCTCACACTAAGATATTTGATGCAATTGAGGTATTGGAGATTACTCTTGATTTAAGCATATAACTGTAGTAGCTCTTAGAAAAATATTGTTTGTCACTTGCTTGAGTATGCAGATACGAGAAGTTGTTCTAGCAGGTTAAATCATACATCTCGCAGTGATCAAGTCGTTAGTTAAGACATGCTTGAAGCGTGAACAACTGCCTTATTTTTTCCTCATAAAAGAATCCAATCATTTTTATAATATGTAGTGCACTTAAAGAGAATACAGATAGTGCTTGTGGAGACTATTAGAATATGATCCACACTCTCTAAGTTTATACCTCCTTATTAAAGATGAGGAGATGATAATTCCCATGAAGTGGCGCTGGTACAAGTCTATGAAACTTTTATTGAATATGCAGGCACTAGAGAAATGTGTTAGATCGTATATGACTGTCGATTACTATTTATAATAGTGGTTGTATACCCCTCTGCAGAGGAACATCGACATTGTGATTGGTAGGCATATAATCCAATCCCCTTAAATTAAGGTAGAGATTGGATTCTCCAAAAAAAACGCAAAATTCGGATCTGACTCACGCTGTAAAATTGTGAAGTCTGACTATTATAGGTTAGTGTTTGAGATGAAGTGCAAAGACAGTAATAAAATCGCTTTATTTGTGATTTGAGAGTTCCCTGCTGAACCCAGAATTGGTTTTGTAAAACTAAAAGTATTCTCTTAATGTTGATGCACTTTAGCGTGGTAGTCCCTGAAGGACTGAGATTGCACGACCCGGTTTCGTGTACTCCCTTTGTTCCACCTGTTATGTTGTGTGGAGCCTGGTAGTGCACGACCCGGTTTTGCAATTGACCCGATCCGACTGGCAGCCCGCTGGGAAATTAAATGAAACTTTTTGAGAGGTTTGTTTATGGAGAGTTGCCCTATTTATGGTTTGTATCTTATTATTATTTGAATCATCGTTGTATTCCTCTGGAACACTATTTTGTGATCATAGTGAAACCGTAGCCGCTCCTTGGACGTAGACTAATTTGGGTGAACTAAATAAATCTTGTATGTCTTTGTTTTTCGTTTTGTTTTCTTTATGGCATCGATCTTAACACCATCAACTACTCTAAACAAGTTTGCGCCTTTGAGCCAACGTTTTAAGATGAAATGTGAGGGGATTTCATCGATTTCAAGTCTATTAAAAATTCGTAGCACATGTTTGCAAGGTAATCCCATGAACTCAAAATACTTACATGTGCCATATGCTTCGTTTGTGCCTGCCTTCAGCTTCACAGTAAAATGTGCAGGCCCTTCTTTGGCTTTGACTGAATATATTTTGAAAGCTCCATCAACGTCTATCTCTTCTGATCTAAAACGAAGTGATCAATTAATTGTTCTCGAAACTTGTCAAAGATATTACGCGTATAAATGGTTGATGCATGTTTCAAAATTAGGTTGTTCTCGTTTATAAGACGATCCTTGTGTTCAGATACATAATCTTCTGCAATTTCAGTCTCGACAATCTTTGTCAATGCCTGATCATACCTAATTACTGTTGGAATCTTGCAACAATGAACAACAACGTTAGATGTATCAGAATAATATATATAAAGAACTGAATTGAAAAACAACTCTACCACGGACAACTACGAGGGCAGAATCACAGGTTCAACAAGTTGTCCTTAACACATTAGTTCGCGGGCATACTCCAGAAGAGTAATGCTAAACCCCAACGTGCGAAGATGTGTCCAGGATAAGACTGCCCGATATAGCTTGTATTAGCACAACACAAACTACCCACTCTTGAACTTAGCAACATGGAAGAAAAGGAATTAATCAATCAAAAACGTTTTTGGATCCTATTTAAATCTGAAAACCGTTTTATATTTATAGAGAAAAGATTAGGGTTTTGGAAACCTTTAGGGATTAGGATTTCTTGTAAAATAATGGATCATGGATGATGTCTAATTCGTAGGCCCAATACATAGGTAGCCCATTACATAAGTTAGCCTATGTATTATTTGCCCACCCCATTCCACCCATAGTGGAATCCTTCTCTAGAATACCCAATTATGGGACTAAACTAAAGAGTTTCATTCACTCAAGAAAATGAGTGAGCATCCAAGACCAAAATTAATTTAGTTTAAAACTCATTTTCTCCAACAATTACAAACTCTCTTAAGTTGGTTTTTGGTGAGAGAAATACTTTAAAGAATGCCTTTGCTCCTTCACTACGGCCCGTTGTATTCATTCCAGTAAAAAACGTACCTCGGTGGTATACTGGTATCCAATTCTCACGAATTTCATATACGGTTTCGAGCCACTCATTCTTTTCCAAATCATACTCTTTAAACAAATATTTCCACATCTCTTCAAAATCATGTACATTGTATGTCCAATAGATGCATATTTTCATATCACGCTTGAATTTTGATTTTGAGTATTACACATGAGAGAGCTTCTCGCCAAAAAATTTCTTTATGTGCCAAAGACACAAACGGTGGCGCGTATTAGGAAATACTTTCCTAAGAGCAGCGCACATAGCAGAATCTTGATCAGTAATAATAGATGTCGGATGACGTCCACCCATTGCCTCAAGAAATTCTTTAAACAACCAAACGAAAGTAGCTTCAGTTTCATCTTGAAGAAGTGCACACTCAAACTGTACGGGCCCTTAGTGATGGTTTACTCCGGTAAAAGGTGCAAATTACATTTCATATTTATTTGTTCTATTCGTGGTGTCAAACGTAACCACATCGCCGAAATACTCATAAGTCATACGACCTAGGATCCATCCAAAAGAAATTAACTTCTCTCCCATCTCCATCAACTTGAAGTGAGTAGAAGAATTGAGGATTTTCCCTTTGCTTGCTTTGAATAAAATTGAGAACTGATTGAGAACTGATTGTACGCAAATGATTATAAGAATTTCTTTTGTCGAATCCTATAGTTGAACCACCAAAGATAGAAGGAACTTTTGCTATTATATATTTTCTCTATTGAATACCTCTGTTAAATCCTTTGCTGCTTCCGGCATATATCAATTTGGCCGCAATTATATCCTTTTCAAAGGAGAGACAAATTTATGGTTATGCACATCCAAGAATTTTGTTACTCTCCACTCGCCAGGTTTGTACTGTATAGAACTCGCATCTCCGCTTTACACTCACATTGGACTGTGCTACAACTATTAGATTTTGGATCTATTCCGTCTACAATGTCTTTTTTTCTTTTACCTTCTCGTGAATCCGGCATGAGTTTTATTTGTTGACCGAATCCTTACACCAAACCCTTCATGTACTCCATACTCAGTATAATAATTATAAGCTTCTTTAAATGAATTAAAAATCATCGAAATATATGGAGTCTTCATGTTATTATTGGCTTCTTTTATCGGGTGGATGTGTTGCTAGAATTTTTTTCATTTTGGTTCTCCTTGTTCACATCCCCAGACACTGAAACACCAAAATCATCATTCTCCTGCACATCATCACATACATTATCCATGTTGCACGAAACAATATCAATTTTGATTGATGACTAAAACTTCTAAAGCGTATAGGAATATTTGGAGGAGAGTAAACGAAGATGAATATCATAAAAGGAGGAAGACGATAACTTCAGTATAAGGTTGAAGTTCTGACTTCCCAAATATATATGTCTCTTATTTTTGTTACTATCCCTAATTCTTTCTTTATCAAATCGGGTCGAAGATATTGAAAAGATGTTTCAGTAACAGAAAGATATGGAATTTTATTTTAATGTAGATACGATCAATATGTCTCGGCTTGGATCCTAGCCAATTCATTATAACAAGTAGATTTGGCCCACTATGATGACTGTTGGATATCTTCTCATCTACGATATATAAATAGTGTGTAAAATTAAGTAAAATTTTAAGTAACAGAATCCGCTCCGATTTTGTTTGAGTTATACAAAGAGATAATAAAACTTAGCGTTTTTAAGGGCTACAAAAAAGGAATTTGGGTAGACTAATTTATACCCATCCAATAGATGTGGTTATTGGATAGCCTAATGGTAGTTAAAAATATATATACCCTTGCACGAATTAAAAAAATATCGTTGTATCATTTCACTAATAAAAATATAAAAACCTAAAATACATCTTCTTCTTCTTTTCTACCGATTATCTTCTTCTTCTTGTCTTCTTCTCTTCTTCTACTCTTCTTTTGTAACTACCGATTGTGCCTAAACCAATTCATCGTATCATCGTAAAGCAATTCATCGTCGTAATTACAATCTAAAGATGGCGGGACAAAAGCAAACAACCTGTCAAGCTGGTAATACTAATTGGTCAAATTTTACCGAGAGAATAAGAAATAGAGAGATCGTTGAAGAACATAGTGAAGAAGATGAAGAACACGAAGATGATGATCTAGATACGGAGACTGATTCCTACAATCAGCCTCTCCAGCACTATATAATGAGTCCAATAAGGTAAGGGTTTACCATTATTTGTGTTTATTTTGCTTCAATCGAATGAAATCGTCAATAAAATATCAAGGGTTTTAGGTTATTTGTCATAATCAGAGGTTTAGTGATGTGTTTTATCTACCGATTATGGTCATGTTCTTCATTCCTGAAGAATATCGACCATAATCGGCAGTTATATTTAATCACTAACTACCGATTGTATTCATGTATTAAAATTTAGGCTTAATCGGTAGTTTTATATAGGTTAAACTACCGATTATGAAAGTTAGTGATTCCTCAAAACACACTACTTAATCGGTGGTTATATTTAGTCATTAACTACCGATTGTCTTCCTTTACCAAAATTTACACATAATCGGTAGTTATATTTTTTATGTAACTAGCGATTTTGTTAGATGGTCTCAATCGGTAGATAGGTTATGTATTTGACTTACAATTGTATTAATCGTTTGTTATTGTGTTTATTTGACTACCGATTGTATGTGTGTCCATAGCTTAGAGGTTTCTGTTTCAGTTTTTATGCACAATCGGTAGATAATGTAGATCCCGAGCTACCGATTATGCACAATCAGTTGTTAGTTTGTTTATTTCAGTACCGATTATATGGCTTAGAGTTTCTTGTTCCAATTTTTATGCATAATCGGTAGATAATGTAGATTTTAATCTACCGATTATGCATAATCGATTGTTAATTTGTTTAGTTGACTACCGATTGTGAAGTGATTAAACGGTGTCTTCTTGGATATAATTGTTCTTTATTTTGTTTTTTTAGGGAAAGGCGAGCTAAGCAAGCCCAAGATATAATTGTTTCGGGGCCTCGTCGTGAAGGGGTAAGAAAGTAACAGCTAGTGCAAGAAGAGAAAAGAGCGCTAGCGGAATCTCTATCACTGGAGGAACTCAACCAAGTGTTCCAAGAGTTAGAAACCAAGAAGAAGGAGAACCAAGTGCTCCTCAAGTTAGAAACCAAGAAGAAGGAGAACCAAGTGGTACACATGGAGAAGGACAAGGTACAAAGAAGGTAATTAAGAATAAAGGATGACACCAAGTCCCCGCTTCTTTGAAGATGAAGGGTATTTAAGAAGGCCAAATCCCTGGGTTACCAAGAGATGGAGGAGATCTATTATTTGGATACAAAGACTCTTGGGCCAAAGAAATTTATTCAACTGAGGTAATAATTATAAAACACCATTCTTATTCTATTGTCTTTTTATCATAGAAGTGTTAACTGTTATTCTAATTATTTTATAATTTGTGATGTATATTAGGACCATTCTGATGCGGTTCGTCTACTCAAACCTACAGCTGCACTAAGAAAAATAAAATATTGGCCATTAGATGGTGAGTATAAAAGGTTCAAACAAATTATTTATAACTCGGGGTTATCTACTGCTGCCGAGAATTTAATGTTAGAGCATGACCGGGTGTCGATATCAGCCTTCCTGAAGATAATGTATCCTGAGACCGATACCTTCCACATGCCGTTTGGAGAGATGACGATCACCCCAGATGATGTGGTGCAGATTCTTAGTCTGGCTGACCATGGTACAACTGTTAAGTTTGATTATGTGAAGCAGTTAAGCTGGGAACAACTTTATTTTTACACTCAGAAGTGCCTTGGTTGGGATCGAGCGACATCCGACACTGAGTTCACCCGGTGCTTTCATTACAAAACTAGACAGTTCAGCATGGTTTACTTGATGAATATTTTCAAAGGCACCAAGGATAAAGAAGAAATGAATCCAGAGTTTAGCAATGACGAAGTGAATGATGCGTCCACTGCATATCTCCTCTGTGTTTTGGGATGTGTCATTTTCCCCAATTGTAGTGGCAATCGGGTCGACGCCAACCTTCTACAACTTTTGCATCTGCTCAATAAAGTTCTTGAGTATTCGTGGGGCACCGCATGTCATGCGTTCTTGACGGAAGAGTTGAGAAAGGCATCGAGGGAATCAACTAGCCAAATTGCCGGGAACGTGAGCCTACTACAAGTATTTTGGTAACTCTATTGATGCTTTGATTGTTATTTATTTTTTTCTCTTTTAAGAATCAATTTTCTCATACTCGGTTTGATATGTACACTAGACGTGGATTTATGACCACTTCCCGTCCCTCGAGTTGGCAAAAAAAAATCCGATATGGGAGAAAGGAACACCCATAGGAACAAAATACATCTTCGACAACAACCGTTCAAGGTCTAAGGAGCAGGAGTTGATTTCTTTGAGGAGAAAATTAGACTTGATGGCGTCCAAAGATGTATGTTTTGATCCATACATGGAAGATCGAGCTAGTGTACATATAGCGGGAAGGTCTGAGTTGTCGTTTTACTATGGACCTTTGTGGCATCCAACTTGATATGTTATGTACAATGCCTCTAGGGTGATGGGTCAACTCGGTTATGTCCAAGAAGAACCTTAGAGTCACATGTGTGGCAGGTTCAAATTGGACGTAGAGAATTCGACTTGTGGTAAGGACTTTATCACAGTAGTTTACTCTGGTAACCCATCTGTTGAAGATTGGAATAACAGGATGTAATATATGATCAACGATGGGAGATCTTTCAACCGAGGTGATGAAGTAGATCCACACTATATGGTATGGTACCAGGAGCATTCTCATCTTCATGTGATCCGTGAAGATAAAGGAAATACCACCAAGGTGTCCGATTATACTTGCATCATCAAAGAAAAACCCTATGGTTATGAAAGGCTAGTACGTAATGTTATTTCCTTTTGATTTTAATATTACGACTCAATATTTTAGATAATAATCGTTTGATTGTTATTGCATAAAAACAGAAAAAAAAAAAAAAAGGTTTGCGTTTTTCTCCAAGAAAATAGCTGGGTGTATAAATGCGGGAGTGCCTTTATCAATTGAGAAGATGAAAGAGCATAAAGACCTAATAGACAACATTGATAATGAAGTTTATGCTAGCAAGTTTGGGGAGAAAGCTGTGAATAAGCCTAAGAGGCTAGCAGCAAAGCACAGTAAAAGATCTCGAGGTTCATCGAGTGCTGATGGTGAAGCAAATGTCCCTGAGGGTGAAGCCAATATCCTTGATGCTGAAAGATATGTCCATGGTGTTCGTCGTCCTCGTACTAAAACAAAAAAATCTAGAAATTAGATTGTGGTTGTTTTGTCAGAGAACATAATTTTCAAAGTTGATTTCTAAGAAACTTGTTTACTTTATGGATATGTCCCCGGTGTTTAATATTCTTGATGTTTAATAGATTAATTTTTTGATGATGGATGGATTTATGTTCCAAATGTGAATTATCGATTGACTTGCAAGAGATTTATTTTTAAAAAGTAACTCTGTTAAAATGTTACATTATAATTGGTAAATAAGCGGTTTGCATCACCTACCGATTAAGCATGTACATCAACAATCGGTAGATAACTATCTACCGATTATACATACTGACCTACAATCGGTAGATAATTATCTACCGATTACACTTATCGATGGAACTGCTTGGTTTCTGGACGCATTTTACATTATAATCGGTAGTTAAAAAAATTCGTAGACTACCGATTATACTTGTTGGAAATGTTGGAAATTTATTAATTTTTTCGATTTTGAAATTGGGGCAACATATACGATCAGTAGTTAATTTTTTTCTTAAACTACCGATTATACCTGTTGGAAATTTGATAATTTTTTTATTTTGAATTTGGGGCAACATGAACAATCGGTAGTTAAAAAAATTCTTAAACTACCGATTATACATGTTGAAAATTTTGGAAATTTGATAATTTTTTTGATTTTGAATTTGGGGCAACATATACAATCGGTAGTTAAGAAAATTCTTAAACAACCGATTATACTTGTTGGTAATTTTTTCAATTTTGAATTTGGGGCAACATATACAATCGGTAGTTCAAAACATTCTTAAACTACCGATTATACTTGTTGAAAATGTTGGAAATTTGATAATTTTTTCGATTTTGAATTTGGGGCAACATATACGATCGTTAGTTAAAAACATTCTTAAACTACCGATTATATATGTTGAAAATGTTGGAAATTTGAAAAAAAATCGATTTTGAATTTGGGGCAACATATACAATCGGTAGTAATTTTTTTTTGTAAGACTACCTGTTAAATATTTTCAAATTTTGAAAAAATTCAATTTTGAATTTGGCAACATATATAATCGGTGGTAAATTTTTTTTGTAAGACTACCGATTATACCTGTTGAGTAAAATCGATAGTTAATTATGTACCGATTAAGATGATGAAACTGATTGGTTTCTGGACACATTTTACATTATAATCGGTAGTAATTTTTTTTTGTTAGACTACCGATTGTAAAAATCGGTTAGATAATGGTGATCCAATACTTCCGATTGTTTATATTCGTACAAACTTAGTGTACATATTTTCTGTACACTCTTGTTACACCAGGCCTCAACGGTTTTTTTTTTAAAAAAAAATGAGCCGCTAGGACTCTAATCTATATAAGGAGGGTGACCTCTTCTCATTTATACACCTCCAATACATTTTAACTCTCCAACATCGAGATAATCATCGCATAGATAATGGCTCAACCGTTCACGGTAGAGGAAGATTTATCGCTATATAGGCGCTATGTGCAATTCTATCCGAGGTGAGGAGAAGAACGTAGGAAAAATGGTGTAATGAGTATGAGTTATTTGGAGAGTATTCACGAACATTTTTGCGTTGACACCGGGAACCCCAATAACCGTAATAGAGATGATCTTTTTTATCGATTTAATTGTATAAGCAGAGAAGTTGATCCATTTGTGAATTTAACTTATCTTGTCAATCGATATTGTTTGAGGGGTGAAACTAATGATGAAGTTATAGCGAGATCTATCGAGGAATGGCGACGATGGAAACGATCAAATTACCGTTACGAGGCTCATTTCAATATCATTTAGGTGATAGACAGATTCAACCCGCTTAAGGTTCGTCCACGCCGCTTAAGGTGGAGAGAATTTTCCAAGACAGAATATGAAAATAAAAATTAATATAATAATAGTATAAGAAACCATTTATAGACAGAATACAAAACCTAATTAGTCTCTTTTTTTTCTCATTTCCTTCTCTACATCTTTATTCTTCTTCTTCTCTACCTATTCTTTTATTCCCTTTCCTTTTCCATTTCTTCTCCTCTACCAATTCTTCTACTCCCTTTCCTCCTCCATTTCTTCTCATTCTCCATCTAAAATGGCTCTAAAAACTTTTTCTACACAATCAAAGAAGGTAAAGGAAAAAATGGTGATCAAAGAGCCAAAAATCATTGAAATCAATTCGTCAACTGATTCCGACGATATGACCCTCCATCAATCTCAAAAACCCCATAAAAGGTAAGTTACATCGAAAGAAATCATGATAACTTTTTATGTTTATAGTCATTACTTTGAAGAAATCGTGATAATTCTTTTTTATAATTTTCTGAAACGACGCATAATCGGTAGAAATCTGGCGAACTTTATCTATCGATTATACCTCGAGTTCATCATTTGTGAAGAACATCATACAAAATTGGTAGATATTGCATAATTTTATCTATCGATTATATATTGTGTTTTAGATAAACCAGTTTTAGGGCTACACTCAACCGATTGCATATAATTGGACATATACTGAGAACACGACCTACCAATTGTGTGTAATCGGTTGATATTGCATAATTTTAACTACCAATTATCTGCTTTTTTTTTATTTTATAATAGTTATTGTGTATGTTCATTAGGGTTATGGATGAAGTTCTTTCGCTGTCTGAAAAGGCTGAAATGCTTTCCCGTCCTCTTTTCAATTTGTCGAAAGGAGTTACTCCTAAAGAAATATATCAAACGATGCTGGATGATCCGGATTTTTCACAAATGATGAACGATCCTGATTGTTGGTGGAACAGTCCTGACAATCCCCTTAACTACGTTGAAGTTCCATCTTCGGATGAAGGATCTGAGGGAGAAATGATTCGAAGGATGAAGGCCGATCCGACCTTTGATCCTCGAATCTTTTTCACGGAGAAATACTTTCCAGGCGTAAACCCATACTATAACGAAGCTGGTGAGTACGTAGGTCCAGTTGAGGAAGATGAAGTTGTTGATGATCCTAAGAAGAAGGAGAAGGAGAAGAAGAAGAAGCGAGTTGATATTAGAACCAAGTCGAGAGTAACAAGAAGTGGAATTATTTCATGAGATCAACGAGATTGATCACTTTGAATATCTATGATGTGTTTCGTTTCGTTTTTTTCGGATGTTTTAAGTTATTTTGAACAAGTTTTCTGATTAAAAATCTACATAATCGGTAGATGTTAAGTATTATGTATTTATTTTGAAAAACTTTGAAATAGTATTATGAAGTTAGATGTTAAGTACAATCTACATAATCGGTAGATAACTATGTGTCTATACTACCGATTAAATACAATCAATAGTTATTAATTTCCCGTACTACCGATTAACCACAATCGTTAGTTATTTATGTTCACTTACTACCGATTATGACAAGACAAGTTCTGTACACAAAAACAAGTATAATCAGTAGATAAATTTGAACATTAAACTACCGATTACAAAGTGCATAATTTTTAAGTTTAATTCAATTCTAGCTACAATCTGTAGATATTAATTTTTCACCCACTACTGATTGTGAAAGATGAAGAGTTAGAAATTTTGTAAGTTTTGAGAAATTCATTTTTGGGGCGACACCTATAATCGGTAGATATGGTACTCCATTAAACTACCGATTATGAAATCAAAATCCAAAAAAAATATTCAATTTGGGAATTTTGTACAATCGGTAGTAATAAAAACCACGAGACGACTGATTATACCATTACTTTGGCACAGGAGTGTATAACCGGTAGATATGTACTCCATTATCTACCGATTTTGGGACGTTCATGGCATTAAATGCATACAAAAATGAATTTTTTTAACGATCCAAACGCATACAAAGTGGGTTTTTCATGATGTTTCTCACTTCTTCCTCATATTCATCCATGTTTGTTATTGATTTTAGGTAAAACCTAGTTTTCCCAAACTTCTTCTTCTTCCCTAACACACTCTATATTTCTATTCTAAAACTATAATTCAAATTTATCATTTAACACTAACTATAACCAAATTAATTAACTAATTAATCAATATTAACACTAATTAAACAAGAAAAGATTAGCATTAAAAAAATATGTGGATAAAGGATGCAATGATATTACTTCATAGTGGCCTTATTTTATTTTATTAGTCGTTCCAATCTTCTTTTTGTGCAGCCCTTAAAAACACCAGGTAATAAAAGACTTATATTTTTTAGAAACTTTAAAAAAAAAATATCTTTAAAAATAGACTATGCATGGAGTAGAAACTGTAAAAAAGAATGAAGATAGAAGTGAAAGATACTAACCCATTTGATTCACGTTTACGCAGAATGTTTCATTACTCATTTTAATTTTAAATTGGGTTACATTAAAAATAAATTTATAATTACAAAATATTCAAGGATATATTTATTAGTTTAATGATAAAAAAACACTATAAACATAAGGTGGATACTATTTTGGGACTGATAAAATTAATATTGAAGACAAAAATAACGGGACAAAAAGAGTACAATTTATTGTATTTTAGACTAATCATTTGTTAATTCAAAGCCAAGAACAACAAAATATTGTATAGAGACAAAGCCAATTACAATTGAAGAACATATATGACAATAAAATATTGTATAGAAAGACAAAGCCAATTACAATCGAAGAACATATATGACAATTTCTTGTTCTGACATATAAAGATGGCAAAAAAAAAAAAGCATAAGAATCATATATGAAGGAGTTAAAACACATACTTGTAAGCTCATCGTAACATGTTAGTTGACGGGAACAAGTCTTTGTTCCCACTGTATAGACCAGAATCGCCAGAGGTGTAAGAGTTTATTGGTACAGGATAGAGGTCCGTGGGCTCATGGATAAAAATATTGGGCTTCTTCTCATGGATCTGTGGATTATGAAGTCCAAAAGGATCTCTCTCTAATTTACTCAAACTTTCTAGCTCTGCAGCTACTTGTTTCATTGTAGGTCTTTCTTCGCCCGTTGTGGTGAGGCATCTCTTTGCAAGCTCCATAACTGCAATTACATGTTCGCGATTCCCTTCATTTGCTACTTGAGGTTGTATAAGCTTAAAGACATCATTTCTCTCTATGGCATTAAGGAAAAATGAAGAAAGGCTTCTTAGTGCTTGGGGCCGATTAGGGGAAAGAGGTTTCTCTCCTGTTAAGAGTTCGACAAGAACCACACCAAAGCTATAGACATCACTTTTATCTGTCAATCGGCTAGTGTGAAAGTACTCTGGATCTAAATACCCTAATGTCCCCTGAACTAGTGTGTCTATTTGGGTCTGGCCTAATGTATTCAACCTTGATGCTCCAAAATCTGATACTTTTGCAGTGTAATTTTCATCCAAAAGTATATTGGCGGACTTAATATCCCTATGAATGATGGGTATAGAAGCCGCTGAGTGTAGATATGCAAGTGCTCCTGCACTTTCGGTTGCAATTCTTAGACGTCTTTTCCAAGAAAGGGAAGCTGAGGATGAATTGCCATCAGCCTTGTTATGGATGTGTTGGAAGAGTGTGCCATTCGAAATGTACTCGTAGACAAGCAAGGGAACTTCAGTTTCTAAGCAGCATCCCAAGACCTTCACCACATTTCGATGGTTAACCTGAGCCAAAATAACAAGCTCATTGATGAATTGTCCAATTTGGCTCTCATCGATTACCTTCGACTTTTTAATGGCAACTTTACGTTTGTCTGACAAAGTTCCCAAATAAACTGTTCCAAAACCTCCTTTACCAAGGATCAATTTATCACTATAATTTTTTGTTGCCACTTCTAATTCTTCTGCAGTAAAGATTTTTGTAGCCTCCACGCCACCTTCATATGATGAAATTTGTTGTTTTAACAACAAACCTCCATTTTGTTGAAAGAACTTCTCTTTAAGTTTCTTCAACTGTCTTTTCCTTATGCTCAAGTATAACAATGAACTAGCAACAATTATAAATAAGAACCCCAATCCAATACCTGCATCAACGATATCATATCATATGTTAGTTTAAATCCCTTGACTCAATATCACTAAATTTAAATAACAAATTGCAAATACTCAATAAGCCATTAAACATACCAAGTGTTACTTTTAATATTGGAAATTCTTTACTATTATGGATGCATCCAGTTCCACCTTTCTTCCCATCACCACGACTCCCTTCTGGACAAGAGCAATTGTAGCTTCCGATGGTATTTGTGCAAATTCCTTCACAAGGATTCTTGTTTTCATCCTCACACTCATTGATATCTATTTATCCTCCACAAAACACATGTTAATTATGCACCCGGAAACTTAAAGGACTAAGTAAGAGCTGGCAGTGCAGCTAAATCCGATCAGCTTTTACGGTAACACACCACTTTTAGGTGGCAATAATCAAAAATCTTATTAAACATGCGCTAATTGTGGGTGTAAATTAATTACTATCTGAAATGAGAATATTCACTTATTTTTATTTTTGATGGTAAAAAGCTCTAAAGTTTCGTGGATACAAAGGTAAAGAGTATAAACAAGTAATATTAGAGTCCACTGGTCCCAGACCTGGCAGAAGACAGACCTGACTCACAAAGAGTAAACTACAGGAGACAGAAACATGAATGTGTAAGAGTGTAAGGTTCAGGCAGGTATCTATTAAGCCCAAACCATGTTTAAATGAGAAGATTCATTAAGAAATATCATTTTCCCTTTAAAGTTGATGCGTTTACTTTTTTGTCCTAAATTTGTCAAGCTATCGGTGAATGAAAAACAGCACGCTATTGAAAATTTATAGCACCCAAAGCAAACATAAAGTCAAAAAACCTAAAAAAGGAGATAACTTGTTGATAATTTCATACCTTGGCATCCAGGGCTGAGATAAGGGTTCCCTTGAAAACCTTTATTGCAAGAACAAAGATATCCC
Organism: Papaver californicum; assembly: GCA_023531435.1. Lineage (NCBI taxonomy): Eukaryota > Viridiplantae > Streptophyta > Magnoliopsida > Ranunculales > Papaveraceae > Papaver > Papaver californicum. Next base: position 2,301,140 of record JAJJMC010024047.1, on the reverse strand, counting down.
GGAACTTTGTCTGAATTGCTACAGTTACTATTTTTCTGGCACACGAAACTAGACAAATCTTTTTGGGCTTCTTCACATGTTTTATTCCCAATAGCCCAATCAAGAACAACTGGTATGTCTTTCGCTTTACTATGAAAACTTGTACCATTCAAATCTGAAGCACTGAATGTATACTTCTCAGACTCACCAATGAACGAATAGCTACAAGGATCAAAAGATAGAGAATCCGATGTTACATTCATTGAAGCAACCATATCTAGAAACGTCTTTACACCTTTCGGTAATATTGTTTGACAACATCCACTTCCAGAACAAGACCCATCTATAATATTGGCGGCTGTTTTACATGCCGTAACACAAGATGTTGTAAAGTTAAGAATAGGTTCAAAAATGACAGCCAGACTATAACAACCAAGACCAAAAAATCTATTCTTCGAATATGAAACTGTAAATGGAGTTTTACTGAAGTCCATCCACCCTATACCATCATCCAAGGTAAGTTCACCAGTTTCGTATTCGTAACACCTTGTAGCTGGCAAGTTTTTAACGCGAGCTTCGGTTTCTAATATGCTTATAACTTCGACAAAATGATCCAGACCTGCAGTATTGTTTCTACCGATTTGTATGAAGGCTTTCGGAGGATTATATGTGGTATCACAGATAATGTTGTAATTAACTGATCCAGCTCCGGTAAATGAACACCCATTCTCGTTTGGACCTATACCAAACGGGTATGGAATGGTAAGGTTGCCGCATTTTGCATCGCAGCCAAGCTTTGTTTGTGGTAATGGAGTTGATGCTGATGATAGTAGGATTAACCATGAGAATTGGAAGAACAAGAAGAATAAGAATTGCAGAAACATGATCAAGATTGATGAGTTCTCTTTGTTATTTCTTTCTAGACTTTGATTATTTATATGAGGCATGCACTTAATCAAGAAAATACATAGCAGTTATTAGTCGGATGAGAATTTAACTTTGAACTTTTCTCTAACAGAAGAGTTGACGATGGGCATTTAATCAATAATGATTAACCAGGCGGTTTATATCCCTTGGCAAATGAATGAGTCGACGACTGTTCTTTAAGGAAAGCAGCACCGTTGACCTTAGTATGTTCAGGCGCCACCCATGTGACATCTCGGGTGGAGATTCTCAGTTATCTGAAATGGTGCACCTAGGAATTCGGTTCCCAGTGTTTCTGGAACCGCTGGACAAATTATTTATATTCGTCCCTGTTGGGATATATTCTTAAAAATATATTTTGTTGAAACAGAGGCACTATTTTTATATTACCATGTCAAAAGTTAGAAAGTTGATATTTTGATATAGTTTTAGGCCTCCACAAAATTGATAAGGGTTTAATTCCCATCTCATACAATTCACTAGGGTATATGTATAAAAGTTCGAGAGAGCGGGGTTTTGAAAGGTCTGGTGATTTAGAAAACTAATTTTTGTTATTTTGACCTTTGATTTTTAAACGTTTTATTCCCTAATTATATCATTAATTTTGTTAACTATATTATGGCAGTTTTTTTGACTATTGAGAAGATTTTTCGATAGGCATTAAAATCCGAATTCATTCTTATTAAATTGGATCGATAACCTTAAGCTATTTTAGGGTGTTTTTTCGAAGAAGAAATACACAGTTTTCATTCAGATTTTTGAGATCCTGAGCAAATGTAGGAAAGAGTAGTTGTTGGTTCGATTTTTCATAGTACAGAAAAATTGAACAAAAGTTTTTTTCAACTGTTTTATCTCATAGGATTTCCGACAAAAAAGACTACTAGCACAATTAAAAAGTATAATCGTGAAACACCTTAAAAAGAATGATCTAACCCACGATCTAACTGTTTAAATTTTTTTCTATGTGATTAATTTACTCTTTTTATGTTATTGTTTCTAACAATCCCAATAAACAGATACTATTATTTTTTCATCTTCACTATAATTTAATGAAGCACCTTCTGAAAAGGTGATGCGCCCACGAGGGATAAACAAGTATCAAATCCTGCTTGGATGCGTTCAAAGCTTTAGAGAATAAAATGGAATTGAATTGCAAGCTGCACAGCATATCCATCAATTTTAAATAAGATCTTTATCAATACATAATTTACATGAATTCCACTAATTGCATCAACATCAATCAATAATCATGTATTCCAGTAAATTATCTGGTTTAGGAGGAAATATTATATTTCCGATGGTTCCGACCTACCTTTTCAAGTACTCGCACGTTATATATCACAAACAACTTGAAAATCTTCATAAAAATCTTCATAAGACATGGGAATCGTTCTATATCTTTTCTCTGGCCTTAATTGCAAGTTGACATTCGTAAATCTTCATTGCAAGTTGATATTCGTAAATCTTTTTCTTTCTTTTTTTCCAAAATGTCTCACTGAAACTGATAGTAATTCGGTAAACTTTTGCCGGATTATTCACAAACTAATTCTTCCCATAATAATTCGCTTCAAGCCCATATTTCTTCAACATTGTACGTTGTACCCATTAAGCTCTTTATAAAAATTACATCAGATGGATGGGATTCGATCCATCACCCACAACACATAGATAAGCCGGAACCATTGACCAACGCTTGATTTGTTGATAAAATTCATCCGTTCTATTTGCCACCAAATCATATTTAAAGTTTTTTTCTTTTTATGTTCTCAATTTTATATCCCGCATTCATATCTCTAAAACGCATTAAATAATAATTAATGTATTTATATATTTTTTCCATATCGTGCTTAACTGACCTTCGATTTTAAATTTTATCTTGTCGATTAATGCGCACACTTTTATTGATCCAAATTTTTGACACTCGTCGAATAACTAAATAGGAAACTGATAATGCTACAAAACAAAACTTTTACCGATCCGAATTTTTGACGTTCGTCGAATTACTAAATAGGAAATTGATAATGCTACAAAACAAAACAAAACAAAACAGAAGAAAAAAAACTTTGAAAAGAAAACAGACCGAATTTTCCAATTACCTTTGTCATGGGAGATAAATATTTGCCCCAACATGTTATAAAACCCGTTACTCCATCAACATTAACCATTGTCAATGAGAAATCAAAATTTTACTTTGACTAAAATACCCTCCTTTAATTTAGGATAAATATATCACTACGATCAAGGTTGTAAAATCGTGAATCGTAAAATGATCCGTTTTTCAATTTTGAGATCGAATTGTATGTAAAATCGTGAATTAAAAATCTATAGTTAATTTTTAATTTAGGATAATTTTTAATAACTAGTTTGAGTGATATATTTTTAAGTATATTTATGATTTTGATGTTATATTTTAATAGTTGTTCATTATATATCAATATATCAAGTGACTAGCTCAGTGGTTAGGTGGTCAGTCTAATGCACCTTAAGGTCTGAAGTATAGGAACTTTTTGAGAAAACTTTTAAGAATTGGAGGGAAAGGTACAATCTTAAGCACTCGTACGGGTTGACTCGAGTTTTCAATATTAGTGGTAACTCGGGACTCATACGAGTCTAATAATTTTGATTGTGATCATAATTTTCTATATCGACCGTATTATCATTCTTTTATCAAATAAACATGAAATAAAATAAATTCAAAATCAAATTAGATAGGTCCGGGATAAATAAACTTAAAATTAGATATATATTTGGATACTCGGTATCTGATGGATATCCATCGGCCAAAACAGACTGGAAACACAAAGTAACAGCTCCCAAACGATTCTACCCGTTGGATATTAAGGGTATTGAAATTGCTAACGGTTATATATAATTTTAACTGTTCTCATACCCAATAATACCTCCAGCAACATATATCATAATCAAAAAGAAGTCATAGTACATAGAACGGGAACGAATCTAATACTCCTTATTTTCGTTTGATTTCAAATCATTAAATTCGAGATGGGTATCCTTCACATTAAACTTCTTTTATTTTCTTTGTCGGGCATGTTAGTCTAGTACTTTATTTTGGGGCTTTGGTTCCTTTGGATGGGGTGTTTGCCGTGTTGGGAATAGTCATGTTTGGGCTGGGTACCCTCTTAGAGCAATTGCAGCGGACGACTATACCAAAGAGTAAAGATTAAATTTATTTTTTGGTCGCCCAAAATCAACCGCAACAGACGAGTATATATAGGATAGAGGCGAGTAAAATCATTGTTCCAGAGAAAATTTTCTCCAAATCTTATATATACTCGCACGCTCTTCTAATTGGGCGTTAACAAAAGACGTTTCCTTATGAAAGCGTTGTGAAACACGGACGCAGTGGCTGAAAAGCGTTTGATGATACGCTCACAAAAGAATGCGTATGAAGTAACGCTTCACTAGGAGAACGCTGGCAGAAGAAACGCAAGCCAAATGAGCGTCTGGTTAAAACGTTCTACTGAAATAACGTCCGTATATCATACGTTCTATTAAAAAGACGTCGGATAACAGGCCCTCTCTTAGGAGAGCGCCGGAGCACCAGAAGCTCTCTTAGGAGAGCGCCGGAGCACCAGTCTTATTAACGCTTACACTGGTGGACGTGCTTCATTACGCTTCTTTAGGTGAACGTGAAACTCAGCTCACGCTTCTGTTGGTGGACGTTTCAATACTAAGCGCTATTATAAAGGGGCTTCTGGCATTCAGGCGTCTTTTAGACACAACATATATCACTAAACGTCCATTAGTGTGGACGTTAAACATATGTTTGATTAAGGAAGCGTACGAGAATGCAAACGCTCATTTATAAGTGCGTCTGGTTCCAGAATATGAAACGCTCACCCAAATGTGCGTCCAACAACATATGTCCCACTAGAGAAACGTCCGTGTCACCTAACGTTCTTTTACAATAGCGTTTTATAACAGACGTCTAATTAAAACGACGTGCGATCATATTTACTCACAAAACCGTTGTGTAAAAAATGAAAAACGAGCAAATTTTTTTACTCTTTGGTATTTGGTATACTCGTACCGTAATCGCAATCGCACGACGACTGCAAAGTAGAAGCGGTAAATACGGGATCATTCCACAAAGATTGATATTATTAATTCTAATTATTTCACAAATTATGTGCTATAAATAATAAAAAAAGCAAATATACTAAAACTAATAAAGTAAATAAATATCCGAACTAAAGTAAACTAGAGTTTTCGAATTCCACCAAATTAATTACGTGAACTACTTATATAGTCTTTATAAAATATTTGTAATATGACTCAAGACTATCGAACTCAATCAATACATCTCGGAAAATATAACGGTTAAAACAAACATACAACTTTTTGTTGTAAATCCAAAATAATTTAATCTCCTTCGCTTATAAAGATTAAATAGTCGAAGACTATTCAAAACAGTTAGCTTATAAAGATTAAATAGTCGAAGACTATTCAAAACGGTTAAAGAACGAATTTGTAATTGAAGAGAAATTAACAAATAATGAAACCCAAAAGAATATATTATTATAGAGAGTACCTGAATCATTTACATAATTAAATTGGTTTCATCTTCAACCCCTATAAAAAGGGTTAGCAACCCATTATAAAATATTAAACAACTAAAATTACAAAACAAATAAAGTAAAACCTAAAACTAATGTTGCCGCCCAGACTCCCCCCTCTTCGTCCTCAATACGATGGCCTTTTATATTTTTTCTCAAAACTTTATCCCTGAGAAGATTATATTTTTGATGTTTTGAGCAAGGTTTGAAAAACGGATAACAGGTAGGGACATTGAGATAGGCCGTGACCGATATAACACGTATTGACGGGTGTGAGCATGTTTCGAGCAAAAAAAGTATTTTTTTGACGTTTTTTTTTTAAATAACGGGTGTGATAAGATAACGGTTATTTAGGAAAAATAAATAAATTATGATTTAAAATTCCTATCTAACGGTTATCACATGCGTAAAAACAGTTATAACATGTCTAAATAATAGTGTTACTACGTTTTTTATATATTATTTGTTTATTTATTTATTTTAATTTTTTAATAGTAATTTTTAATTTTTTATTTTAGAAATAAAAAATAATTTTAAATTCTTTTTTATAATAAAACGGGTATAACGGACGTGGAAAGGGAAAAACTATATAAAAACTTATGTTAAAATGTTATCTAGAAGAAAAACGAAAAAAAAAAAAAAATGGTTAACACATACGTAAAAATGGTTATAACGGACCTAAAAATTACTGTTTTTATTTATTTATTGGTATCATTTAGACATGGATAGCGGTAAACCTCGTGACTAGGGCTGCACATCGGGTGGGTCGGGTCGGGTTTAGCCTCACCCGCACCCGACCCGTCGAAAGGTGGGTTAAAATTTTTTCACCTTCGACGGGTTAAAATTTTTTCACTCGCACCCGACCCGCCTGGTCCTCAGGTCGGGTCGAGTTTGACCCGCTCACATGGCGGGTCGAGTCGGACGGGTGCGGGTCACCCGCCCAGAAATGATGCAAAAATCCATTTACTCACTAATTATCTTTTTGATGACTACCCTGATGCAGAACCCAACCATAACGTGTATGTATACACATGACATCATGTAACTTCATAACTTTTACTGTTTCCTGACTCTAATTTAGCATTAACAATGAATAAGACAAACAAATTAGTAATTATTACATCTATCCATCAAAATAAGAAAAAAAATAAACATGGCCAAGATGGGAAAAAAATCCTTCCTAAAACATCTCCTCCTTATATTATGTAACTCTCATCTCAGTTAAAACATTGGAGCACTCGCCAACATTTGAGATGCCTAAGTTGTTTTTGCAGTTCTAATGCTTCAGATTTGTATGCTTGAGTTGCATCCCTGAAAAGGAGAAGCAGTTCATTAACAATGCTACCACAATACCATGTGTCTCAGCCTTAATAAGAAAAAGAAATTAAATGCAGTTTATCTAATGTACACTTAGGATATAATAAGTCACAAAATGCAGATAAAAGTTTATTGTGAAAGGTCAACAGTATCAAAGAGAACAGTTTAGTCTCAACCACGAGTAGGATTGTGGGAAGACAAAAGCTACCCTGGAAACATTGCACAAACCAAGCATGTCCAGATGAAGAAAACAACAGTGGTAACAATAGGCACTCATAAACTTATAGGTATGACTGCCGTCTTAGAAATCCGAAGACAGTATGTTATCATTGCTTGATTAAAAAAAAATAGATGTAGAGGGTTATTAGAAGGTATCTCAGTGTTGGTGATAGCTCGGTGCTTTGGACTAAAATGTTTTCAATCCCTAAAACTGTTGGGATGTACAGTTCAAATGGGAATTGCACCACGTTCAAAGGGAACAAATAAAAGATATAGTAGATCCAAAAGAATTTTGGTTTTCAAATTGACAAAGAACTACACACTAGGAATTTAACAGAATAAACATAGCTTTAGCATAACAAGATGCATGTGATGCCTAAATTTTTTTTAATTCACATCTTTCTACAATCACACGCAGGAACAGCTGGACGAAGCTCTCAAGTTCTTAATCGTAGGCAAGGCAAGCATGTATAGTATAGCGGCAACAACAGACTGTCCAGCACAGTAGGATTTACTAAATTCGGTACTAGATAAGGATTCTCACCGTATATCTTTCAATCCTTCCTCAGCCCCAAAAACAGCCTGCTGGTTATCTCTCCTACTTGAAAATGCTGAAATGCTATCATATGCAAATTCCAAGTCCCCCCCTGGCAAATAGATAGTCAGCTAATATGTGCGGCAATGTGTTGGAATTTGTGAAAACGAAAAAGATACTCTTTCTGAAACTAATAGTTAACACTTAACACTCATGCTTTGCAAGTAGCTTTCACTCAAGGAATGAAAAATGTGTCCAGTTCTGGTTTATTTAGTGTGAAATTGGAAGAAGAAAAAAAAAAGCAACATGATATACGGAGGCGTCTAAAATGATCCATACTGTAGAAATTTCTATAATAGCAGGAGAGATTAGGTAAGGCAATATACCTCCAATAATTTCCCTTCTTGCAGAAACTGCTCATACCTGCAACACAAATATCACCAGTAACTATTTTGACAAGAAGATTAAAAAAGAAAATTAAACCATAACTAGATCAAGGAAACAATAAACCAACAAGCCATTAAGATAATTACAAGTTCATGATAATTCTTATTAATACTACTTATGATACAAGCGAGATGCAAACCATTAGTTTTATTTGTCGCGAACTTGCATTGCTAGATAATATCGACCCACTAAAAAATACTTAGACTAAAAAAAATGATCCTTCCGGCTTCAGTACAGTTATCAGAAAAAAGAAATCGTAATTGCTAGGAGTATGTGCTTCTTTGTTAAACCCCATTTGAGATACTGATCAACCCCTCGTTTCAAATACAGACTAGAGACACAACAAATCCTCCTACTTTGTAATTTTTAACCCTAAATCTACGATCAATACTGCCACTAACTGAAAATTTAAACCCTAGTCCACCTCAAAATTCATCAAAATGCCCTAAATTATGACTCAGAATTCTAGAGACATCGCAGATTGACTGGATACCTGGTGTAAAAGATATCAGATTTAGAGATTTACGTAGCTTTGTTCGGACTCCGATCCTAATGATGCCGTGCTCAATTTTTCTATGCGAGAAACTGGAAGAACTTGCGATGCTACAGCCTTGATTTTCAATACCTTCAATGCCCTGGAGTTGGTCCTCTTCATTTACTCCTCAATCAGAATCCCTTAAGTGAAGTGCAGTCTCTTAGATCAAATCTGTGGAAAGAAGATACAGAGTGTCTGAAATGGCTTGATTCCAAAGGACCCAACACAGTCGTGTATGTGAATTTAGGCAACATCACTGTTATGAAACTAAATTCCATCATCAATCACCTCAACAGAAACCCTAACTTATTTCCCTTTCAGTTTATTGTTTCTTCCTCTTCTTTTTGCTTAATCCATATCAACAAAATCTTCACTAACACCTTTTGAACCTTTCCTTTCATCACTCAATCACAAATCCCTCAATTCAACTCTCAATCTTCCTCACAGATGAAGAACAGGGAAGGGGAGACGGAGAAATAAAGAAGAAAAAAACGAGAGGAAATAAAGCTCATTTCTCTCACTCAGATAATAAAGACTTTATGGCGGGTGGGTGGGTCGGGTCGGGTGAGAGGAGCTATCACCCGCACTCGACCCGCCAGAAGTCGGCTTTCAATAAAATAACCCACACTCAACCCGTTCATCGGCGAACCAGATATGGATCGGATATTTTTAGACGGGTGTGGATCGGGTTAGCAGGTTGGGTCGGGTTTGTGCAGCCCTACTCGTGACACATTATATAGGCTTGATCGGTTTAACTACCATATTTTTATTTGAAAAAAAAACAGCCGTTTTTCCAAACTTGTTTTTGAGTAATCAATTTTCCGTAAAATCCGTCCGACTCATCAATAAAAAATTCATGAGATACACATCATTATACTCTTCCAAATCTCATAAACCAATTGCCATTCTAAGATGAAAAACCATCACGTGTTCAAAGGAAACTAATTTCCTTCACCACCTCGTGCTTAACATGTGCACCAATAAAGCCCCACAACTGCTCCAAAGGTAAGCTACTCTTGCCACCATAAGCATATGCATTTTAGTTTCCTTAAAAAACCACATAACCATATGCAGCCAAATATATAAATATTATACTTACTTCACAATTTTCAATTTTGTAGTATAGGTGCTAACCATCTTCTTTGTAATGATTGCTCGTACTAGTAGATCAAAACTCTTAGAACCCTCTGTCAAAAATTTCAAACTTACTGTGATTATCAAAAGTCTAAACTTTAAATCACAATCATAAAAATCAAAAACATAGTCGGATCAAATCTAATATAATGAAAACAAAACATGATAATAATCAGAACATGAAATTAAAGCATGAATCAACATGATTATTTAAAGTAGTTCGACAATCAGATTGTCTACATCCGCAGGTGATAAAGATTTGGATGGTTTTTATTCATGATGGTGTGTTACAAAAAGATCAAATACAATTTGCATCAAATAAAATTTATCAAAGAATTATTGAATTAAGATTATATGAACACAATACCCATACCTAAACTTTTTCTTCTGATCTTGTTCATTCTTATCAAATTTTTTAAAACTTTTCCAGTCCCCTCTTTCTGTTTTGGAGTTTGATATTTATAGTAAATATCATGGGTCCCTCTAATCTAAACTTTCCACCTATTAGTTCTTATCTATATCTTGGAATGTATCCTATCCCGCGTACTTATTTGTATTTCCCGCAAGGCTTGACATGCGTACTTCTTATTTTCCTTAGTCGGTGACCCGCTCCTCTTTTGCGGATTTGTATTCAAGTTATTGTTTTTGGATTTGGATGAATGTTGCGGTCTCATTAGAATTATGGCATGTCTGACATGTGGCCATTGAAAGTGATTTGTCATGTTTTAGCTTCTTTTGTTCCGCAACCTGTACAACTGAGATGTATCCATCATGTATTAATGTCTGTCAGTTTCATTCATTGTGTCAGGCTTTCCCGCAACTTGTGTGTCAGTCATGCAACGAAGCTGTCTGTTTCGTACAGTGTGCCATGCTTTTTCGCAGCTTGCGTGTCGATCATGCAACGAAGTTGTATGTTTCAGATGTCTGTTTCCGTACTTATCAAAAAGCTTTGTTTCAGTGTTTCTCGTTTCATCATAATCTGATACTCTTTCCATAGTATTTGAACACGTGGTGTTAGGGATTTAATACCCTCACAATTTGTCCATTTTTTCTTTTGAATTTTGACATATGGTAAAAATTTGAAAAAGGAAAAATAGTTATTACTTTTACGATTTTTACGCTACTAATAAATTTACTTCTCACGTTTAGCTTTACTTTTTCCGATTTTCACGCCACTAATAAATTTTCTTCCCATATTTACATGTTTAACATTACTTTTCTGACGGTTTTGACAGTTTTAAGAAAATCACATCTCTGATAAAGTTTTCTCTCTCCCACTTTATTTTTTCGACGGTTTCGTCAGTTTTAGTCCTCTCCTATTTAATACAAAGAAGGTAACATCTCTCATCTCACTCTTTATCCTCTTTGTCTTTTTCTTCTTAAAGTTTTTGTTCTTTTTCATTCTTCTGAAACTGAAATTTTCAGTGATTCTTCTATGATTCCTCGTAATTTGGTTAATCCACTTTGTGCTGATTACATTATGATTAAGGATTTCTCGCATCTGGATCAAGTCTTCTTTTCATTCAGTGTATCTGATTTGATTTCTGTTATTCACTCTACTTCAAGTAATATTTTTAACTGTAATGTATATGTTTATCTAATAATATTCTTGACTGAGTTTTTTAGGAGCAAATGATGATGTTTTTATTTTGATTTCTGGTTGTTCCATTGAATCCATGAATCTTTTCTTTTCTTGATCAGAAAGTTGTTTATTTGTCTACATTCTGGTTCAATGATCATCTTGATGTTCTTCTTTTCTGTAAATATATTTTTTTTGTTCTTGCTTTTCATCATGGTGAATTTATCTTTTCTTATTTTCTCATATGTAGATAAAAATTTATCATGTTTGGGAAAACTGATAGTAAAGCTGTTGTGGTGCTTCTCATCATGATGATCATCCTTTAGAAAGGAAATCATCTCGCTATTTTGCGAAGAAGAAGAAAGAAGAAGATCAACCTAGTATTTCAACTGTTCAATCTGTTGATGATATAGCCGATGCTGCCATTAGATCAGCTTCTAAGAATAAGCGTTCAAACGAGAACTTAAGCTTTAGGTCAATGAATATTGAAGAGTTTAGGTCAATTTAAAGTTTCCTTTTGCGATCCTGCTGAAGGAGATGAGATTACGCTTGATATGATAAGGAAATTTGAGTATAGCAACAACAGATTGCTAATAACTGCGGGAGCGTTGGATGCGGGCTTGAAGCTTCCTCTGTACAAGAGCGGGGATTCTTTCCAGTACGAGGTTCTTGCGAGCCGAAACAAGTCCAAACACGGTTTGGTCCGGTCTGTTTCCCAATACAACGGGAATTGGTGGCGCGTGCTGGATGAATATAGTAAGCGCAACAGGGGAGAAACAAATTTTTCATGCTATGTTCCAAACTTGCGGAACGTGAGCATTATACCGTAGATAATTTCCATGCTACTTATGCTGACAATACAGCCGTGAAGAATTATAAGAAGTGGAGCGTCGGTACGGGTTGTAGAGGTGGTGAAGGATTTCGTCTTCTCTGGGAAATTGATAATTCTAGATTGAATACCATTCCCGTGTCGCAGAATCCTTTACGGGAAAATATTTATGACGATCATGATTTCAGGTGGTACCGCACTCCCCTGATAATTGAAGGTCCATGGGTTTACGGGTCTGTTCAAGAAAGTGTGGTTCATAACCTTTTATCACGTCTTATCCCTTACTGCCCTTGGAAGTTAAACTTCAAAGGCTTTTCTTTCTCGCTTGACGATGTGGTATGTAGAATTCTCTCTATTCTTCTATATCGCGCTTTAAACATTGTCTAATTGTTTTCCTTCTTTTTTATAGCCGCAAGCCGAAGGGAGCTCGAAAGATGATTCTGGTGTTAAGCGCAAAGCCGCAGTTTCAATAGAAAAGGTATTGATTTATCCAAATGAATTTGCATGTTTCTTTTGAATCTTATTTAATGAGTTCCTGCGATACATTGACAGGGTCGGAAAAAAGCTAAGGCTACACCCTGCGTTCCCACTGATAGGGAGGAAGGTGAAATCCGTGATTCTCCCTATCGTCAACTAGAGTCGAGAACTGAGGATAGCTCTGTTGAACGTGAAGGAAATGTGGAAAAACAGAATGTCCCGCACCAGCTGACAAACTTTGTGTCCACAAAGCTAGTTACTGCTACGGTAGAATCTTTTTGTGTTGCGGACAATTGTCCGAACCAGGTTGCATATCCTGAGTTCTCCTATCTGACTTTTCAGTTTTCTCCATTGTTTGAAGATGATCTTCCCGTGCCTTCTTTGAGTGAAGATGGTTTATCTGATAAGGTGGAGCCCGCTGTTCAGGGTGAGCCGGGATATGCTGCGGTAGAAGAGGGTGAGACGGCAAATGTTGCGATAGAAAAGGGTGAGCCAGAAAATGCTGCGGTAGAAGATGGTGAACCGGCAAATATTACGGTGGAAGCTGCTTCTACCGAGGGTAACGTCGTAAGCATGGCTGTCACTGATGCGGTTCAGATGATTGAAGAAATCCCGCACAGGGATAAAGGTAAAGGAATAGCGGAGGATGAGAACCTTATGGATAAGGAAGAGGAGGATTTCCGCTGGTTTATGTCTAAGGATTTGTTGTCCGTCCCATGCGACTTTGAGCCAGTGGAGACAGATAGCCCTGCAATTGCTAATCTGCGGGAATACATGCGGTTTGTCTCGTATGACATAGTGAAAAAAGTCTGGTTAAAAGGTCAATGCCATCCCGTCCATCCTTCCTTTGACATGAACCTTCATTCTTGCCTTGTAGAAACAATTTCTCTTGCGGATGGTGGAGCATATTCTTTCCCGCAACAAGCCATCTTGCAGGTATTTTTATTATTTTAATGACCTTAAACTTCATTTATTTGCATCTTTATTTATAACTTTAATTCTGTAAACTGCAGCTTGCTCGGAGTCAGAACGCCGCATATATGGCTTATAAATTTTACAAAGGTCGATCCATGAAGATGGAGACTCATTTCAGGACTGTGGAGGAGAAATTAATTAGATCGGAAGAAGATGCTGCGGACTTGAAGCGGGAGAATGATACGCTTCGTCAACAGTTACTAGATATCCAGAATCAAGGTTTTACATTTTTCCTCTCATATCATTTTTTTTACTTTATTTACATGTTTCTAAATTACTTTAAGGGATCAGAGGGGATTCAAACCTTGTGACTTGGATGCAACGTAGAGATATGCATATGAAAGAATATGTTTTAAAAATCAATAAAGAAAATGTGGAGATCAAGGAAAGATTCAATAACCTGGTTGATAGGATGAGTCAAACCAAATCAAGGTACGATGAATTAGAATCGAAGCACCGGCTTTTATATGTAGATTATATCCGCAAGAAGAAAGAATATGATGTTACTTTGGTATGGACCAAGGATTGTGTCCTTGAAGCGCGGGCACAATCAAAGAAGTTGGAAGAAGAAAATCGCAAGCTCTGTATGGAACGCCAGAATGCCCTTGCGGGATTTTCTCATTCTGGATCACACCATAATTCACATCTTTCTACTTATATGGCGCAACTCATTAAAGACAGAGATAACTCAACTTTCCAGATGTAACTCCAAAAATACATTTATCCGGATTAACTTTCATTTTAAATTTACGTAGAGCTTCAAATATTTCTCTCAAATCTTGTAAATGATCCATTGAAAGTTTACTTTTTATTAGCATGTCATCTACATAGACTTCCAAGGTGCAGCCTATCCCTGGTTTAAAGATTGCATCTACCAGTCGCTGATAAGTTGCCCCCGCATTCCTTAGTCGAAACGGCATTCGGGTATAGCAATATAAACCATGTGGGGTAAAAAATGCAGTATGTTCTTGATCCTCTTCAGCTAGAGCAATTTGATTATACCCTGGATGTCCATCCATGAAAGATAAAGCCTCATGTACTTCAACGGCATCCACTAGTTGATCAATGCTAGGAAGCGGATAACTATCATTAGGGCATGCCTTGTTCAAATTGGTGAAATCTATACAAATCCTTACTCCTCCATTCTTCTTTGGTACAATTACCATGTTGGATATCCAGGTTGGGTAACGCACCTCTCGAATAAATCCCGCATCCATGAGCTTCTTTAGTTCCTTTTCAACTGATAAATGATATTCGGGTGCCACTTTGCGTATACGCTGCCAAAATGGTGTAGTACCTGGATGTATATGTAATTCATGACGAACGATACTTGGATCAACGCCTGACATATCCTCCATTTTCCATACGAAAATATCCACATAATCTCTAAGTAGAGTAACCAAATCATGTTCCCTTTCTGTTTCCACTAGTGTTCCAATCTTAATTATTCTCGGGAATTCTTCTGTTCCTATATTGATATTCTTGGTTTCTTTAACTGCTGAAAAAGTGGATTTGGGAACTCCTAAAAGAGTGGGAGCTCTATTTAATTGTTATTCTGGAAGACTGCCCCTCTATTTAATTTTTGGTATGCTCCCTTCTGATAAAGTGTTTTCATTTGTTTCATTCACCGATCCTTTACCCGCAATCTCAATCAAATATTGACTTATTGCTTCATCTTTTGCTTTGATTTTTCGTTCTTTCTTTCTCTCTTGTTGTTGTTGAATTCGTTACTCATGTGTGTCTCAATGAGGATGCAAGATCTTGTAACATTCTGATCCCCATTTATTTCCATTTCTCCTTGTGGTGTTTGGAATCGCAAGATGATAAATTGTGGTTACTCCTTTCAATTGGTGAACCCAATGTATGCCAATGATTGCATTATATGGGGACGGTGCCTCTACTACACTGAATTTGGTTAAAATGCTTATTGGTCCCGCCATGACATCAAGTAAAATCTCTCCTTTTGGCTTTTATGCTATCCCATTAAACCCATAAATAGTGTAGCAAAATGGTGTGAGTTGATCGTCCTTTAGTCCCATTTATTGGAATGTGTCATAAAATAACACATTAAGTGAACTTCCCCCATCCATGAGGATCTTCTTCACATTCCATCCAGACATCGGTAAAGTGATAACAAGCGGATCATTGTGTGTCTCAATTTCTTGATCTACTTCTCCCGCTGAAAAAGTTAATGGGGAAGCCATCCATTCCTCCCACGTTTCCGTCATTCTTCCCGCAACTTTAAAAACTTCATGATTGTCGACTCTTTTACGAAACTTCTTATCAATTGCTGCGTTAATGGATAATTGACTTGACTCTGTATAGGATAATTGTTGATTTGTTTTTTTTCAAAACATATTCATCCAAAACATTGTAGAATCTTGTTGAGAAGACTTAAAATGAAGAGGATGGGCTTCGAAGAAAAATATCTGTTATTCCTTTATTTCTAAAAAGAAGCAAGACTGATTTTTTTCTCCTCTCTTGTAGACAATATGAGATTTAAGTTAACCAAATGGAGAGGAAAATTCATCTATCAAGCTGGTCGTTCTGTTCAGGTGAAGAGTGTCCTGAATTCAATGGCTTCTCATCATATGGGAATCTTTAAAATTCCAGATTCTACAATCAAGGAGATGGACAAAGTTCAGCGTGACTATGGGTGGGGTAAATCAAATGGAGATGGAGGCTTTTACTTAACTGCTTAGACAAAGGTGTGCAAAGGAAAAGAATATGGAGGCATGGGATTTCGATATTTGGCTTGTTTTAACCAAGACTTGTTAGCCAAAGCTGCATGGAGATTATGTTATTCAAAAGACCAACTCTGGGATACAACTTTGAAGCAAAAGTATTTTCCAGCTACTTCTGTTATTCATGCAAAAAAGAAAAAAGTTTCTACTTGGGTCGGCAAAGTATTCAAGGATGTATGGAATTTGTTAAACAATATAGTTTGTGGATTGTTGGTGATGGAAAGAAAATACAAACTTGGAATGATAAGTGGATAATTGGCAGTCAAAATCCACCCGCTTCTATAGTGTCCATATATAGGAAGCTAATAATTTCTCCTTGGTATCTGATTTGATAGATTAAGAAACAAAGAGCTGGAGAGTTGATGCAGTGCATAAGATTTTTAGTCAACAAGATGCAGAGAAAATCCTTCAGATGCATATCTCTTACAACACATAAGATAAATTAATCTGGACATTAACAAGAAATGGACAGTTTACGGTTAAATCACTTTACCAACAACTGGTGGAAATAAAACAGAATGACAGGCAAAATTAAGATCAGGATGCAGCTAAAATTTGGAGAAAAAAAACTTTAGGCTCTAGACACACTGCCACGCATAAAATATTTCTTGTAGAAATGTATATCTGACATTGTGTCTAGTAATGAAAGGTTAGCTAGAAATATGTTCTATAGTGGAGAAACTTGTAAGGTCTACAAACAAGGTTCAGAAACTGCTGCGCATATTCTCATGGAGTATTCCTTCTCAAAAGTTGTTTGGCAATCCATTCCTGGTGCAAGCAGAAGTATCCAACAACATTCAGATTCTGTTCAAACTTGGGTTAGTAACTGGATTTCAGATTATATGAATCAATATATATATATATATATATATATATATATATATATATATATATAGGGAAGTGAAGATGGCTAACACAGCATGGGAGATATGGAAGGAAAGATGCATATGTGTTTTTAAGATCTGAAACCTAATCCTATGGCAATAATTTGCATAGTTCGGCAGCTAAACACCATGACAAAGAACGGAATGAAAGAGAATCCAAAAATTACTACTAATTGTGCAACGCCTGGTGGGAATCAAAGCCTTGCTCATTGGATACCACCTGCACCTCCTTTTTATTCATTATTTTTTGACGCATCTTTTAAAGAAACTATGAATATAAAACATAGTGGCATTGGACTAATACTACGTGGATTTGTAGGACAATTTGAACAATCAAGATGTTTATGTGAGGACAGATTCATATGAGCTGAGCATGCTGAATGTGAAGGTTTGATGCAAGTTGTGGAGTGGGATGAAGAACTTAAACTACATGTTGTGTGCTTTGAGTTAGATGCACAGTTGGTAGTTGAAGCAGTAAACCAAGATCATCAAAAGGTGGCATGGGAGAATCAATCTATCATTTTGAAAATTAGATTTAAACTTCAATTGCATCCATTATGGAAGTGCAAATTTATCAAAAAAATATGTAATAAGCCAGCAGATTCTTTAGCTAGGCATGCTAGGACTTTTAAAGTTTCTAAGTCATGGGTTTCGTACCCACCAAACTTCATTGTTGGGACCATCCTGGAGGAAGCAAACTTCGTTGGTCAAGTTTAATTAAAATAATGGGGCTTGATCTCAAACACTCTACTTCATCCTGGAGGCGACAACAAGGTAATATTACGGCCCCACCAAATCACTTAGAGAAACACAAAATTGCAAAAATAAAAACAGAAAGTAATATGGTTATGATGATTCCTGGATATGTTTGTTCAATGATTATCATGTTATCTCTAACACCTGAGTTAGGCATTGAGACATGAATAGACCATTTAGGTGGAAATGCCAATTCTTGTAGACAATAGCTAAATTTTCATTAGTGTCATCCTGAATTGTTCACAAGTTTATATATTTTGGATTTTTTTATTGGCATCAATTTTCAGAAACTCTACCCCCAAAACTAAATTTAACATTGTCCTCAATGTTTCAAACCGTGCAACTTAGAATGACATGCAATATATATAAATAAAAGAGACAAATATAAATATGAGAAAAGGGATTGGAAGATTTCACCTAATTGACGCAAGAAAAGTAGTACTCTCTGTAACACATATCAAACAATAGTAATAACAAAGAAAACTAAAAAAAAAAAAAATCGCAAAATAAAATAAGAAATAAGAAATAAAAATCTACCTACTGGATATGTACAGAACGGATCCCCATACACTAACAACCTGAAAAATTAGGGATCAACCCAAAATACAATAATTACAAATGACAGTTTCACACTTATGTTATGACAACGTCGAGATACTGAAACTATCAAAAATAGAGGATTACCCCCAAACCAAGTTTTACTACACTTGGGAGTGCGTAAAAAACATAATATGGAGACAATATTGGGATTGGGGAAGTATCAATTGGTTCATAAATGGTGTCAGGAACAGGCAAGTCCTATAGGTACTTGGATGCAAAGTAATCCAACAAAAATTTTGAAGCACACAGTTCTAACCCTAAATTAGTTAACTTTTGGAAGTCTAGGGGTCTAGAAACAACCTCTAAATTGGGTGAATGATCTTGTGAGATAGATTCATCTAAGGAATTAGGCAAATCATCCACACAATCATCCACATGGTCATCTATATGTTCTGTCTGGAACAGAGAGTCACTACAAAACTGATCATCATCATCAAATAATCTTTGGCATTCCAGTACTCTCAATCTTTGATCCAAACTAGGTGGTCTGTGTTTATAATACTTCTCATATATTGTTGTATGTGATTCTTGACTTACCATATGTGAGAAATCAACCTCATGGTATTGGGGTTGATACTCATCTGAATAACTACCCATATCGAAATGACGTGGATTTGAACTTCCATACCTGAGACGATTATAAGCAAGAACCTCCTTATGTCGTGGCCATACATAATTTCTCTTAGTGTCATCTTAGATGACGTCTCTTGAGAAGGAGTCATCATCCTCAGAAAAGTACCTGAAAAGAAATACTAAAAAAAAAATAAGTAAAAAGAAAAAAGAAATCCTAAAATAAAATAAAAAATAATAATATTGTACAAAATAAAAATAAATAAAATACAAAGTAAAACAGAACTTAAACTATGATTAAAAAATTAAAAATACTAACTAAAATATTTCACAACCGTTCCGTGGCAGCGGCGCCAAAAATTGATAGGATTTTGAATACCTATTTATAATAACCGCAATCGCACGACGTCTACAATGTAGAAGCGACAAATACGGGTCGAACCCACAAGGAGCAGGGACAATGCTGTAATCAATATCTCTAATTGAATTATAAGAAACAAAATTTTTGGAATTTTCAAAAGAATAATAACAAAAAATAAATAAAATAAAACTAATAAATAATAATATAAGTGTACTGGGAGAATCGGTAACCCGGGTTTTTAGTAACCTCCACATTACTGAAATGAAACATAACTCCTGAATATTTATCTATTGTCCGTTCTATCGCCATCACCTATTATATGTATTAGATTTACAATAAATTTATTTTTCAATTAATCAATAAACAAGAATCAAGAATTAATTATATTCAAAGCATAATAGTCTAATACCAAATTATTCAATTCAATTGGTCTAGTACTCAGAGTGGTTTCAACATAAAACCCTAGTTACAAAGCTTAGCAAGACATGACTATGGATTTCTCAAAATCCATAAAAATAATTAACAAAATAGAGAGGAAGAAGATTAAACCAAACTCCAATATGTATACACGTTATCGAGTAGTATCGCCTTCTTTATGCCTGTTGGGCTTCCGGTTTTATCTCTAAATCGAATTATACACGCACGTATGTAGTTTCTAATTACTGTCAAATAAATAACCGTTGATAGGATTTTTTGACCGAATTTAACTTTTCTAAATTCATATAATATTCATACGTTTGTCGTTTCGTACGTTGCCGAATTTCAAATTGCTAACTAGGGTCTGAATTGCTAGAATTACTGTTTTTCTGGCAGGCGAAACTAGATGAATCTTTTTGACTTTTCACATGTTTTATTTCCAATAGTCCATTCAAGAACGACTGGTATGTCTTTTGTTTTACTATGAAAACTTGTACCATTCAAATCTGAAGCACTAAATGTATACTTCTCAGATTCTCCTATAAACGAATAGCTACAAGGATCAAAAGATAAAGAATCCGATGATACATTCATCGAATCTACTAACCCTAGAAGCATCTTCACACCTTTGGTTAACATTGTTTGACAGCATCCACTTCCAGAACAAGAGGCATCTATAATATCGGCGGTTGTTTCACATGATGTAACACAAGATGTTGAAAAGTTAATGAACGGTTCGGAAATCAAATACATTGTATAACAACCGAGACCAAAATATCTGTTTTTCGAATATGATACTGTAAATGGTGCTTTGTCTGCTGTAATGGAATTGACGATAATGTTAGGATTAGCCAAAAGAGATGTAAGAAGAGTTCTCTTTTGTTTCCTTTGTTAGTAAATTAAAGAAGCATGACACGTGGAAGAAGATCAAGTTA